>JAHWFO010005664.1:1123237-1160090 GCA_023313115.1 Rhysida immarginata | reverse complement strand
TCGTTGCGTCACTGGAATTCGCGATGGAATTCGAATTCCGTGACACACCGCCACCGTCAGGAAATAAATGTTGGAACATGGGGTGCATCTGGTCCTCCAGAATATGACGAAAGTCCTTGGCAGTGACATTTTAAGAACAAACATAGGGCCTAGAGAATGCCAGAAAGTTGCATCCCAAACCATCACAGATCCACCTCCATGCTTCACTGTGGGCATTAAACAGTCCGGCTGATAGGCCTGATGGGTGTCTCAACACGTAGACACGTGCGGATGTGGGAAAAATAAGGAAGGTGGAGTCGTCAGAGAACACTACACGTTTCAGGTCGTCTCCATAGTCCAGGATTTGTGCTGCCAGCACCATTCAATTCGACGTTTGGCATTTGTGCGATTCACCAAGGGCTTGCGTATAGCAACCCGTCCATGAATATTGACCCTGTGAAGCTCACAACGAACAGTTTTAGTGGAAACAGGTGAACTGAGATGAGTATTTAATTCTGCGGTCACTTTAAAAATTGTGGTTTTACGTTTTTTGGATACAATCCTCGTTAGTACGAGGACATCTCTTTCAAACAGCTTCCTCTTGCCTCCACAGTTACTCCTTTTGGATGTCGTTCGTCCCTCTTGCTTGTATGCCGATATGACCGTGATACTGTAGCTCTGGACACAACATAAATATTGGCAGTCTCGGTCACTGTTGCATTGGCAAGACGAGCTCCAGCAATTTGCCCTTTTTTAAACTCTGTAATGTCTCCCGCCATAGGATTTGAATAGCACTATTTCATTGTGAGATGTGTAACAACTACGCCACTTCAACGTCTACACATTGAGGTTGTCACCAGAATGCAAATTTTCAGTTAACTGATAATTTGCATTCAAGTTAAACCACTTTCTTTCGAAGGTGCTATAATTGCCAGTGTTTCAGTTTGCTGTCCACCCCCTGTATATATCCATAACTCAAAGGCATCCAATTTCTTAATTGAGTTGGCCTTGAGGGTCCATGTCTCTACACCGTACAAGAGAACCGACCAAACATAACATTTCATCATGCGAGTCCTGATCTCTGTTGCAAATAATGGCCTTCATTCTGATAAATTTCTGACTTGCTATTTCAATTCTGGATCTTTGTTCAATTTCATGGTTGCAATCTTCGTTATTCCACATCCAAGATATTAGAACTTGTCTATTTTTTCTATTTTGTTTCCATTTTTGATCATCTGTTGTATTGTTGTTATTTGATTGCATATATTTCGTTTTCTTGATGTTAATGCTTAAACCCGTCATTAAAGATTCGTTATTCAATTTTTCAAGAAGCACCTGAAGGTCCTGGAGACTTGTGGCAATCAAAACTACATCATTAGCGTAATGCAGGTTATTAATTGTATGGCTATTGACAGTTATTTCCTTCTTTTCTTCCATTCAAGGCATTTTTCATACTTATTTCTGAATATACGAGACAAGATGCATCCGTGTATCACTTCTCTTTTAATTTTGATGCTGTCTGTGACAATTCCTGCTGTTCAGACAACTGCATTTTCGTTCCAATACAACTTATTATTCCTTCTATCAATTCCTACTTTTTCAATGATGCCAAGAAGTTTGGAGTGTTGAAACCTACCGAACGCCTTCTCGACGTTGATAAAATAAAGATGAACCTCAACCTGTTGTTGAAGACACCTTTGGAGGAGCAATTTTGCTGATAATAGGGCCTCTCTAGTACCCAAGCCCTCTCTGAAAACGAATTGGGGTTATGTACATTCTTTATTCACAATTTTTTATATATTCTTGTTAGAATGATCTTTAGAAAAGATTTTTAAAAGATGATTCATTAAAACTAATTATCCTAATCTCGTCATACGATTTAGCTTTTACTGTCTTTGGGAGGGTGATGAAAACTGATGTAGTTCACTCTTGAGGAAGCATACCGGTTTCATATATTCCATTAAAAAGTTTCAATATCAGATCAATGTTTTGATTATTTAGTAGTTTGACAACTGCAATAGGTAATTTATCAGGCCCACTAGCTTTTCCATCCTTCGAAATTTTGAGAGCTCTTACTACTTCTGATCTTTTGACAGATGTACAAACCTAGCGTCAATAAACTTCGGACACCAAGTAATTTGGCTAAAAACACAGTTAAAAGTGCATACAGAGGATTGCAGGCTAATGAAAATAGATGTACTGAGTATATGTAACAATATCAACATCGATTTAGAATCAATTTAATGGTGTGAAATAATTTATTCAAATTTATGTAAAATTGCGTTGTCAACAGGTTTCAAAGAATTTCGTACACAAGGGGTCGCCAGCATATAGAACTTTTCTGAAGGCTGTAGAAACGCCCAGAATGCTTTGCATCAGGCTTTAAAAGCACCGTCCATGCGACAGAGCACAGTATTCGTGTTGTCTTGAACTATGGGACGTGGTAAGCCAGTAGAAACGTGTATACGGCAAAAAATTATACAGCAGTTCCAGAATAACAAATCCCAGCGAGCTATTGCCCATGAATTATCAGTTCCACTCTCTACTGTTAATGGGATCATCAAGCGTTTCAGAGAAATCGGGAAAACAGAACCAGGGACTGCACCAGGCAAGCAGCAATTATTGAATATTAGGGACCTACGAGTATTTCGACGTTACATTGTGAAAAACAGGCATGCTTCCATAAGTGAAATGACTGTTTGGGCTCGAGAATATTTTCATATACCCATATCCGAAAGCACAGTCCGCCGTTACATCAGAAGATGCAACTATTACTTATACGCTACAAAGAGGAAGCCATTTATGAGCACTATAGCTAAGCGTCGCCGGGTAGCATGGGCCAGAACCCATCTAAAGTGGACCCTTGCTCAGTGGAATAGTGTTCTGTGGTCCGACGAGTCCACCTTTGCAGTGATGTATGGCAACAACGGTCGCAAGGTGCTAAGGACCAAGCAAGAAAGTAATCATCCCGACTGTTACCAGAGGAAAGTTCAGAAGCCTGCATCGCTGATGGTGTGAGGCTGCATGAGTGCAGCCGGGACAGGATCGCTTCACTTTTGCGAGGGCACTATTAACTCTGCTGCCTATATAAACATTCTTCAACAGCATCTGCGTCCATCCCGCCAAAAGTTGTTCAATAGAAGACCAAGCATCTTTCAGCAGGACAGCGCGAAGCCTCATGTTGCTCGGAACACCAAGGCTTGGCTACAACAGCAGCGTTTCAGGGTGCTTGACTGGCCTGCCTGCAGCCCAGATCTGTTACCCATTGAAAATGTATGGCGCATTTTAAAGTGAAAACTCAGACAGCGGAAGCCTCGAACACTGCAGCAGTTGCGGGCGTGTATTTCCGAAGAGTGGGACAAAATTCCAGTAGAAACAACGCAGAAGTTAGTGCCCAGCATGCCTCAACGACTTCGGAGCGTCATTCGTCGGAAAGGTGACGCCACTCAGTGGTAATGTGCAGTAATCGGTACGGTGTACGAAGTTCATTGCAACGTGTTGAAAACGGAACATTACAAAAAGTCGCTTACTTAATTTTCTCGTTTTTTTTAATGTTAAAATGCTATATCACAGTTGTACTAAAGCTCTGTGCACTCAATAAAGTAATTTTCATTTGTTTACAATTAGTTTCGTTGTACTTATCCAAAATTCTGTAGGTGTCCGAAGTTCATTGACGCTAGGGTTGTAGAAGAGAAGGGCGAGGCACAAGAACCCTGGAATACAATAAATAAAAACACACAAAATTCTGGTGTCGGGAGTGAAAAGCAACGATGTGCTAGAGATTCAGCATCATCAGCTTAAGTCCGAAAAAATGCTAAAATACGTTGTCCAAAATGCTGATTACGACATATGAACTCGATGACTTTTGCGAAGACCTCAGAAAGGCAAATTATTTTCCAGAAAAGGCAATTAGGCGTAAAAAAGAAACTGTGCATTTGATATGCCAATGGTTTTGGTCCTATTACAAAACACTGAGCATACTAAGTCCTTTTTGAGTTTGAAGCGTGTTGGTCCTCTAGCCGTTATTGTTGAAGTATTTAGAGGAAACAAAAGGCCCTTACAATGTTACGATTGTTTACGTTTTGATCACGTCGCCCAAGGTTGCAACGAGTCGCCTCGATATAAGCGCGCATGCGACCATGGTCGAGGGTTTGTACTAATGTTAAGGGTTAGGACCCCTGTCACGGATAAATTATTTTAGATAGTCTGAATGGTAGTGGAAGCGTAAGTATTCAATAAAAATAATCTATCTCACAGATACAGTAATTCGAATTAGTTAACTTTATTTATTAAAATAAAATTAAATTACGATCATCCTCTGTCACGAGGATGACATAAAATGTTTTTTTTTCTCTTGCTTTAAAGTACAGCTTGTAATTTAAAATAAGGAAAAACAAGTCAAACCCAATGAATAAAATGTGCTTAAATTATTAGGCTCTAAATCCAGAATGGGAAACTTTAACTGAATTAAAATATTAGGCAACGCTCAATAAAGGATTTGTAACTTGATCAAAAATTTAGTCCTTCAGACCAAGAGAGTGAGCTAACATAGGAGTGACATCTTTGGCTACTCTTGCATTAACCATAGGACGAGTCTTTAAATTCCATAGCTTAGGAGAAATGAATGAACTTCAGATGTCATGATACGATTCTGCTGCCATAACCGCACAGGAAAGCGGCTACGCATATAACGTTAAAGACTGGCGTCTCGTTGCGTCTCATTTTATATAAAGTTAAAAGAAGAAAAGAGACGCGCAATTAGAACAGGATGTTGGTATTATCAATTACGTCTAATGAGATAATTAACACAACAAGTAAACAGTAAGGTGCTGGAAAAAAGTATAGATCCGGGATGAAAATGCAAATAAGCGTAGCAAATCCATGCTTATTTTGTTGCTTTTTATAGACGTGAATTAGATGATAAAAAAACGTTGTTTCCAGGAGCATTTAACAAAGAATAAGGAATCAAATGCAAATTAACAGCCATTATCTCAACCTAGCCACTTGCAAGTTGGAAAACAGTTTAGAGTCTCACGTTTAATACCCGATAAAGGCACCCTTTTTCTCAATGACCTTTATTAATCTGTTTGTCATTGATTCACTGAGTTTCACTAACACTCCTGGGTCATTTTTTGCCATGCTGCAGTGATACTATTCACCAATTCTTCTTTATTACTGTACTGACGGAAATTGCTCTATACAGAACGCAATAATATTCCCCAAATGTTCTCCACTGGGTTGAGATCTGGGCTCCGGGATAGCCAGTCTAGAGCAATCACAGAATTAGCATCAAACCAGTCCCTGGTTGAGGCCGAGCTGTGATTCGCAGCATTGTCCTCCTGGAAAATCCATTCACGCTCCGTTATGAGCGGACCGTATGGAAGCAGATTATCCGCCAGAATATCGTGATATGCAATGGAATTCATCCGGTGTGAGACGAATACAACAGGTGTAGTTCCGCCAGCAGCAAACCCTCCCCAAGTTATTATTGAGCCACCTTCAAACTGTCTCTTTGAAAAGAATTCCTTTTCATTTCGAATATCATGCCAATAGTACTTGAACCCATCTGGTCCGTCCATGTTGAACTTCTTCTCGTCTGAGAACACAACATTCTTCCACTTGTCATCGTATGTAACGTATTTTTTAGCAAACGCCACACGCGCTTCACGGTGAGCTGCTGTCAGAGGTGGTGTTCCTTACATTTGTGAGTAATGCAGATTTGGAGAAGAATGCAACACATTTCGTACGGTTCTACTAGTGTACGGGAGATCTAGTTCGGCAACAATCTGCGAAGAAGAGAGGCGCCGATGACGAACAAGGCTTTTTATTCTTGATGTCTGGCGAGCGGAAAGTGCTCTTGGCCTGCTAGATCTGGGTGCCATTCCATGTTTATCTGGATTTTGGAGAAATTTGTTAACAGCTGACTTGGAACGTCCAATTTCTTTCCCAATTTCAGATCCAGTTTTTCCGTATCCCTTAAGAGCAACAATTTGCCGTCTTTCATACTCTGAAAGATATTGCCTTTTTGGCATCTTGTATAAAGGTGTTATAATACACAAACAGTGTGCTATATGCTCTCATATGACGTTGCTGTATACTTTCATCACCTTAAACAATCCTTTCAACTAATAAAATATGGAAGAAAGTGGACGACTCTAAACTTTTTTTCCACCTTGCAAGAGGGTAGGTTGGCATAATGGCTGTTAATTTGCATTTGATCCCTTATTCGTTGTTAAATACTCCTGGAAACAATGTTTTTTATCATCTAATTCACGTCTATAAAAAAAGCTACAAAATCAGCATGGATTTACTACGTTTATTTGCATTTTCATCCCGGCTGTATACTTTTTTCCAGCACCTTAGTGCGGCCTTTGAGAGTGAGAAGCGGACTATAATTTTTTTTTAACGAGAGAGAGAGATAATAGAGCCTACTTGGTAGTTTACGTACGAATGCTCCCAAATCCTCCACTGTCAGTGCTTGTGGTCCCCAGGGCATAATAATGTCCACAACTCCCTGGACGCCCGTTTCGTCGTCACTGAAACGTTGATTAATGCCTGGTACAATTCCCTTGGCACTTGTTCCACGTACACAAAAGCCAGGTGCGCACTTGTTTCCACTGAAACGTTTAAAACGAGGTCCGGTGAGAGGATAGCAGCTGGCCAACCCTTGATACCGTTCCACTCGCCTTTGTTGAACGCGGATGTGGGAAGCACCTTGCCGTCATTCGGGAAGCCAGTTTAATGTCACATAAGTGTCCGGCTTGGTGGGAGAAGTCAGCGGCGAGAAGCCAACGTCGTAGCTAGACGTCTCGTTGCTATTCACTCGCTGAAACACCGTGTCGCAGTCGTCATCTACGGAAGTCAAGGAAAAATTGCGCTACTGTCCGTGCACGAGCCGCAGCAGGCCGAATCCTCTCGCAGATGCTTGACTCTGATGCTATCGACTTTCCAGCCGAAACTTCCACGCCTTGCCTTGTGAAAGTCACGATTCTGTCGGCGGCCACTACGTGGCACTAACTTAGGAGCAATCTTGTCTAGCGGTTAAAACCCAGAGCATGCGCATTTAGGGTGTTTCTAAAAGGTGAAATAGCAACCAAAGATTCTATGGTAATTTTAGCAGTGGAAAAGCAGAGTGTTTTTTACTTAAAGAAGTTTACTAATGCATGTATTTTCTCTTTCTTGAATTAATTTTTATGCGAGTTTCGTTTTTTTTTTTTTTTCCTTATAGATTTTCTATTGCATTTAAAAATATCAATCATTTAAAAAAATTCAATAACAATTTTAATTCAATATCAAAACGTTATTAGTTTTATTATTATTTTTATAAATGTAGTAGAAAATCTAACTAAAATAACAAAACAAAGCGATACCGCATAAATAGAAAATTAAAGAAGGAGAAGATTTTTGAAACTCTTAGCTGAGAAAGGGTCTGCTTTTCCACTGCTAAAATCACCACATCTGTAGGCTAACCTAACCTAACCCAACCATACATATTCATCGCATCTGTAGGTTACTATTTCATCTTTTAGCAACACCCTAAATGCGCATGCGCTGAAGGGATGGGATGCGTTGGGTTTTAACCGCTAGTGCAATCTTGTTCTCTCCTATCGCGGAGCACACCTCCTGTCGTCCGAAGGCTCGCTCTCCTCTCCCCTTTCTGTCCTACTTCTCAAATCTCCCGCTGCCTTTTTCCCCCCCAATGCCAGCGCCGTTACTTTTCGTCTTTCTCTTACGACGCTTGCGCTTACGACCTTTAACAGCCGCCTCACTTGCTATATGCGGCTCCCTTCCGTGGGCACTACATTGACTTGGTGGAGAGGTTTGAGTGACGCTAAGAGCTATGCTGGATTGGGTCACCCATGCCAGACAGGCCTTAGCAGAGAGGCCAGACAAAAAATGTTCGGTCGGTTGTGGACCCTCCCAAAGGGATCGGTGCTCGCAGTGGGGGCATGTTTTCGACATGGCCCCCATTGCGACCAGTAAGTCCGCCTGCGTGTTTGCCTTGCGTAGCGACCCTAATTCTGGGGAAAGGGGGATCCTGGTGGTTGAGTGAAGGCTTTCCGGAACAACACACCACTTTGGCTCCTACTTCTCGGAAGGATGGGTAGTCTGGATGAGCCCGACCAGATCAATCGGCTGGTCGTCTCCCCCTCGTCTCCCTGGTGCCAGTATGCGTCCCCTTGTTGGCTCAGTGGTGGGTGGGGAGCGAGGGAAATGAAAGTTAATTTCATTTAATATGAAAAACCAAATCCAAAGCATAATAACCAAAAAAAAAAATAACGAGCGTGAAGAGAGATCTAGTCGAAGACCGCCAAAGAATTCGAAGTTTTTGATGATGAAAATGGCAAGTGGGGAGTCGTTCAAGACCATCTCCCCATTTTTAATCGCAAAAGAACTTAAAACGATTTGTTGATGATATAAAACTTGTAAAAAGACTTTTTAATGGCCATCTACTTAAAGTCGTTAAGAATAAACAAGCTACCGCCCTTTTATTCTTGAAAAGGTTCGTGGGGAAGCCGGTTTCGGTTTCTCCCCACGCAAGCTTAAATTATAAGAAAGGTGCTTTCACGTGCCAGGACCTGGAAGGAATGAAGGATGCAGGTGTTTTCATCGTTTCCGAATTGGATGATCAATTTGTTGTTGACATTCGCCGGATCGCTCCAAGGAGGATTGATGTTTCTCATCCTACAAATTCCTTCATTGTTACCTCTGAGGGTACAGTTTTACCTGAAACCATATACATCGGTTACATTCACTGTCACATGAGACTCTTTATCCCCAGCTCGTTGCAATGCTTTCAATGTCCGAAGTACGACCACACGAAAACAAACTGCCATTTTAATGCTGTTTGTTGCAAGTGTGGCCTTCCCGGACATGAGATGGAATCATGTTCAAACGAGTTTCGCTGCTGTAACTGTAAGGGTGCCCACTCTGCCCTTTCATGAGACTACCTATCTGGCGGAAGGAAAAGAAAATCCAAGATGTTCGTGTCCTTTGAAATTTGTCTTTTCCGGAAGCACGTAGCCAGGTAGAACTAAATGAAGTCCGAAACTATGCATCTGTAGTTAAGAGTCGTCCTTCTGTTATGACAGTTGGTACTATGACAGATTTGGGTATTGCAGAGTTTTCCTGTGGAACTTACACTTCCACAGAACCATCTTCTAGCAGTAGTCGGACTTCGAAATCGATTACACTACCAGAAACTCCTCCAAAAACTTCGGAAAGAGAAGATAGCAAGAAACGCTCATCAGAGACATCACCTTCCTCTGACCCCTCCAAAAAACGTGTAGTAGAAACTGATGTTTAAACATACCTCTTAAAAACCTTCATCATGGCCTTGTTACAATGGAACCCTAATGGATTCTTTTGTCGCTTAGAAGACCTAAAGCTCTTAGTCAATAAGTTCTCCTTCTCCTTATTGGCTTTGCAAGAAACGTTCCTCTTGCCTTCCCAGTCTCATTCCTTAAAAGGGTTTAATTTTATTATTAAGGATTATACATCGGGAAATATAGCTTGTGGTGGTATTGCCCTATTAGTTCAAAGACTCTGCCTTTTACTACCATTAATTTAACATCTAACCTTCAGGCAGTAGCAGTTGGTCCAACTGAGTTGGAGTCTTATTCAAAGATCTCTCACCCCTTAGAGTATGTTTACTTTATCTACCTCCGGATCAATATACGGATGAAAAATCTTTGTTATCGCTTGTGTGTGAAATTCCAAGCCCCTTTCTAATTCTGGACGACTTTAATGGTCACAATCCCATTTGGGGGTCTATAAAGCTCTCTGAAAGAGGATATATGATAGAGAAAGTTTTGAATTCTTTTAACATAAATTTGTTAAACGAAGGCTTGCCAACATTCCTCCACTCAGCCAACGGCTCGCTTTCATGCATCGATCTAGCTATAACCTCTTCATGTTTCGCATCTAATATAGCCTGGAGCGTATTCCCAGATTTACATGGTAATGATCATTTCCCGATTAGTATTTCCCTGAGTTCTTCTTTTTCCAACCCTCTACCATGTTGGAAATTGGATAAAGCAGACTGGCAGATCTTCCAATCCCACCTACAGTTTGAGAATAATACATCCTTTCCATCTGTAGATGAAACTGTAGAGGATTTCACTGCCCGCATCCTCCATGCAGCAGAACAATCAGTTCCAAAAATTTAGACCCTCCTCCATGAAAATTCCAGTGCTATGGTGGAATGAAGAATGTGCCCTAGCGGTTCGAGAACGTAAAATGAGCTCTGCGCATTTTTTCCACACAACCCACTCTTGAGAATCTTATCACTTACAAAAAAGGGCCAGTTGTAAATTAATAATTTCCACAAATAAGAAGCTCTGTTGGAGGGATTATATCTCCCATATTAATAAGAACACTCCTCTTCAAACTATCTGGAACATGATTAGGAAAATAATTACGAAACGACTCCCTGATGAACTCCCTTTCTGTCATTCAAAATAGTGATACGTACTTTGACCCGAATGAGGTAGCTAATATTCTCAGAAGAACATTTGCTGAAGTTTCTCAAATAAAAAATTACTCACCCTCCTTTCAAAGACGAAAACGTATTGAAGAATCGTATGCTTTAAATTTTAAATCCCGAAACCTCGAAAAAATATAACCTTCCCTTTTCTTTACGGGAACTCCATTATGCCCTTCGTTGCTCCAGGGATTCTGCTCCAGGCCCAGATGGAATCTTATACTCCTTCCTGAAACATCTCACGCAAGAAACTTATGCTCACCTTCTCTCGCTGTATAACTGCATTTGGTCCTTAGGAGAGATTTCAACTTTATGGAGAGAAGCAAATGTTATTGCTCTTCCAAAACAGAATAAAGACCACTCTTGCCCTTCAAACTATCGACCAATTGCACTAACTAGCTGCCTGTGCAAAGTTTTGTAAAAAGATGTTCTCCGTCCGACTTATGTGGTAGTTGGAAAAAAAAACACCTGTTGTCTAAGTTTCAGTGCGGTTTCCGCAAATGTCGCTCAACTGTTGATCACCTTCTTCGGTTGGAGCACGAGATTCATTTCGCACAGAAACATAGACAACATGTCGTAGGGGTTTTCTTCGACCTGGAAAAAGCCTACGATACAACTTGGAGGCATAGAATAGCAATACTTTTGCGTAAATACGGCCTCACAGGATATCTTTCCTCTTTCCTGTGCAATTTTACGGAGAATAGAACCTTCCGAAGTCGCGTTGACTCAACACTCTCATACCCTTTTACGCAAGATAATGGTGTCCCACAGGGAAGTGTGCTGAGTCCCTTCCTTTTCCTTATTGCTATTAATGAGGCTTGTTTACAACTTCCCTTCACTGTGAACTATTCTTTGGATGTTGACATCGCCATTTACTGTCGAGGGTCGTCAATGTTCTTTATTGAGCGTCAACTGCAACTAGCCATCAACAAACTTGTTACCTGTAGCAACGAAGTAGGCTTTAAATTTTCACCCCAAAAAACAAGGTCCGTCCACTGTTGTTTCTTGAGAGGTCTCCATCCAGACTCGGGCCTTACCCTTTATGAATTCCCCTATGTCAGTGGTGGATTCCCATATATTTTTGGGTCTGATCTTTGATAGAAAATTATCATGGCTCCCACATCTTCATAATTTAAAAGCGAGATGCTTACAAGCCATGAATGTTTTGCGCTCGATTTCCGCTAACAAATGGGGCGATGATAGGCTCTTATTCTTATACGGCTCCCTAGTTAGGTCTAAATTAGACTATGGAAGCATTGTTTATGCTTCAGCTTCAAAGAGTACTTTGAAGCTGTTAGATCCCGTCCATAACCTAGGCATAGGAATTGCCACAGCTTTCCGAACAAGTCCAGTAGAGAGCCTTTATCTGGATGCTTCTGAATCCCCGTTATGATTAGGAAGAGCCAAACTCCTGTTCAAATATACTCTTCGTGTACATGGCGAATGTCTACATCCAGTTTTTGTTGTTTATTTGATAAACCTAGGAACCCTCCCCATCTTACTTTTAGAAGCATCAACAATTTATTCCAAAATCTTCTGGTGAGCTTGAACATCTCATTCCCAGCCATGCATAGCCGAGAAGTCAGAAATGTTCCTCAGTGGATCCCTCCCCAACCAGTTAATTATTATAACTTGTTTGCTGGAATGAAGCCGAATTTTATAAAAGCCGAAATTAAAGCACTTTTTAAAAATTTTTTAAAAATCCTTCCAGCTGGTTATCACATATACACGGATGGGTCCAGATCAGATGATGGAGTCGGCTGTGCATTCCTCATAGGCAATTCGGTTTTTTCTTATCATTTGCCTAACGAGTTTTCCATCTTCTCAGGCGGAATTGGTAGCGATAGCCAAAGCGTTAGAGTTCTCTTTTAGTTATCCAAATTCCAACTTTTGGATATTCTCTGATTCTCTGAGCGCTTTGCAATCGTTGGGATCATTCAATTCTGAAAATCCTTTTGTTCAAAGAATCCAGGAATATTTTTATTACCTGGATTCCCAAGGTACCAGAATTTATCTTGTTAGTCACATGGGTGTTCAGCAAAGTGAACGGGTCGATAAGCCGGCAAAACACGCTATTACTCACCTACCGATCTCTGAATTACTTTCAATCTCCAAGCATTTGTACCGGGTGATCTCCAAGAAACTCGGATCTTCTTGGCAGAAGTCTTGGCCTCTTAACCCAGCGAAGAAATTATTTGAAACAAAGCGTGCCATCACACCGTGGTCTTTACGTTGTCTAACAAACAGGCGAGATGTCGTTCTTACTCGGCTTAGGATTGGTCACAGCCGTCTTACTCACATCCATTTATTAAAAAAAGAACCAGTTCCATTGTGTCCCTGTGGAGCAATGCTGACTATTAAGCATATTCTAATTCAGTGCCCATTACACACTAATTTACGACGCTCATTAGGGCTAAATAATTCACTAGATTTTTTGTTGGGGAACAACCCTATAACTTTTAAAAAGTATTTCTGTTTTTCAATTCATATAGTCATCTTTTTATTGCTTTTGCATTGTATATATCTGACCATCAAACATTTATATTTAGTGCCTTTACACACTTAATCATATTCACCAATTTTTTATTAGGGGACAACCCTTAAAAAAAATGGATTTTAATCATTTACTAGTTAGCTAGTGCCCTTTACACACTAATAAACTTTGCTCAGTAGAGCTATGTTATTCATGAGCTTTATTATTAGGGGAGAACCATAGGAAAAAAATGTTTGCTTTTAAAATTATTTGTGATTTTAAATTAACATAGTCATATGTTTTATTGCTTTGCATCTTTATAATTTACGTTTTAATCATTTTTTTATCTGAGTTTTTAAAGTTTTGGCCCATAAACTGTGGGTATTTAAACTTTTTGTTGAGCGCAAAATGGCCGGACCCGGTCATTTGGCCGACGGACATTTGACCGACGGACACTTGACCGACGGACATTTGGCCGAACGGACATTCGACCGAACGGACATTCGACCGAACGGACATTTCACCGACGGACATTTCGCCGACGGACATATGACCGAACGGAAATTTAACCAACGGAGAAATGCCTGCATTTCACCGACATTTGGACATTCGACGTAAAGAGATGTTTTCGGCAATATAATTCATTTAATGGGAAAAAATGTTTCATAATTCAAAAAATGGGAAAAAAACATAATTACACCATGCACTATATATGTCAGATATTCGGGTAGAGTGTCAATATCATTGAAAACTCTGAAAATGAACTCTACAGTGAAAAATGTCAGAAATACTCAACCCATTACCAGTTGAATTTCCCATCTTACCCTGAGTTGCATTTTGTCCGGTTCCCATCTTAACCTACCTAACGTTATGAAAACAAACCTTTATTTAAAAAGACATACAAAAAAGAATAATTTTATAGGTCCATACAATATGCTTGCTTAGTAGAAAGAATTAAACAGATTTGTCTCATAAGATTTGTTACACGAAATAACCTCCTGAAAACATTTTTTTTCCTATTAAATGAAATATATTGCCGATAACATCTCTTTACGTCGAATGTCCAAATATCGGTGAAATGCAGGCATTTCTCCGTCGGTTAAATTTCCGTTCGGTCATATGTCCGTTGGCGAAATGTCCGTTCGGTGTAATGTCCGTTCGGCCGAATGTCCGTTCGGCCAAATGTCCGTTCGGTCGAATGTCCGTTCGGCCAAATGTCCGTTCGGTCAAATGTCCGTCGGTCAAGTGTCCGTCGGTCAAATGTCCGTCGGCCAAATGACCGGGTACCAAATGGCCGTAGTAGCCGACGTCCTAAAATTTCAATCAACCAGCCAACCTATATGTGGCTGCTTCCTATAAATAGCTGGCGCTGCCCAATTTCGAAGCTCTAGGCGTGTTTGCACTACAGTTCTTCACGTTATCGTGTGACAGCCCCTCTAAATATATTCGCTGTGATAGTCAGCACAGTTCTAGTTACATCAAGTGTCAAAATATCTCTAAATATCCCCAAGTCAAAAGGGTCAAAAACACCTAAGTAGTTGACGGCAGAATCTATGCTTCGGTCGCATCCAGCTCTTCTCATGATCCAGATCAATTGCATCTATAGTAGTCTGGATAATTTTCTAAACCTTTTAAAGTAAAGTGGCAGTGTACTGTCACAGGTTGCGTCCCACGAAATTAAGAACTGACCATGGACAGACACCATTACAGTTAAAATACCAACGAAAATCTTCGCTGCATATACAGTCATGGAAAAAATGATAGGAACTTTTGTGTTTTCAACATAACATTTTTAATAATGAATTTATTTCAACGAAACTTTACACACCTGTGCCCACACTGTATTGACACCACCGGTTTCAATTCAGTCAAAATATTTAAAAAATTACTTGAGCCACAACCAATTTTTGAAAAAAAGGGTGGAAAAAATGATAGGAACACCTTCAGTTATCATGAGATTGCTCGAATACTTTGTAAATCCACCATTTTTGTTGATCACATGAAACACACGGTCCTTCATAGATTCTATTAATTTTTCAAGAGTTCTGCACGAAATTTCTTCCCAAGCCTCAAGAACAGCCTGTTTGAGACTCTGGACATTCTCAAACTGCCGCCCGTTTTTATAAACGGCCCGAACCATGATTCCCCAGAGATTTTAGATGGGGTTAAGGTCTGGACTTCTCGCAGGCCATTTCATAACCCTGATGGTTTTGGTCTTGAACCACTCCATAGTCGATTTGGAAACGTGACATGGGGCGTTGTCCTGCTTATATATACAATCTTGGCCTCTGATGATTGGTCCAAATGGGATAAGATACTTCTGAAGCATTTCTTGGTACTTGACGCTGTTCGTGCGGCCATCTACAAACATTAATTCCACCTTTCCACTGGTACAGAATGCCCCCCCAAACCATAACTGAACCGCCACCCTGGATGCGCTTCGAAAAGTGCTTTGGTTCCTTTCGTAAATCGTGCAAATAGTAGTTCCAACCATCGGGGCCATCGAGGTTGAACTTTTTTTCATCACTAAAGATGACTGATTCGGAAGTCCAGGTTTGATGCTGTTTGGCTAGCTGAAGACGATCGAGTTTGTGCTGGTTGGTAAGAGGTGGTTTCTTTTTCATTTTCTGGCGTTGGAGATGAGGACATTGGTTGAGATAGTTATTAATAGTTCTTCGATGAGCCTATGTTCCAATCGCCTGTTTGATGGAGTTGGCAGAAATTTGCTTGTTGCTTGCCATGCGAAGAATTCGACGGTGGTCTCTATCACTAAGTGTTTTAGGCCTTCCTGTCGTTTTCTTTGTAACATATGATTCCGGATTTTTCAGGAAAGATGAAATTACTTGCTTGGACCTTCCAATCAAACGAGAAATTTCTGCTTTTGACATGCCTTGTTCTTTATATGCCATGATTTTTCCTCTCTCATAATGGGTAAGTTGTTTACCACGTCCCATTTTGAAGATACTTAGTGAACAAGTTTTATTTTATCAGAGATATGTCTTCTTGTTCAGAATTTCATTAATATGCAGTGGTGAGAAGGTCTCGCATTCCCAGTTTGGGGGGGGGGGAGGGCAGATTATTCATTTAGTTCCTATCATTTTTTCCACCCTTTTTTTCAAAAATTGGTTGTGGTTCAACTAATTTTTTTAAATATTTTGACTGAATTGAAACTAGTGGTGTCAATGCAGTGTGGGCACAGGTGTGTAAAGTTTCGTTGAAATAAATTCATTATTAAAAATGTTATGTTGAAAACACAAAAGTTTCTATCACTTTTTCCATGACTGTATGGAATGGGAGGGGAATCTATCGGAAGCGCATCGAATATTACAATTTCCTCATAAATTGAAATATCGAGATCGATTTCGTGTGTTAGACGCAGCTGAAATTAACTCAAGCTTTCAACTTGCCTGGTTATGATGTTTATAGCGAGGATCGACCTCTGTATAACAAAGCTAGTCAAGCATTTGATGGAACAGCTTTTACTGTCAAAGATGGCGTTGATCATCGTGAGACTGTCGCTACAAATTACTTAGGAATGGAAGCTGTTTCCTTGATGATAATTGACGCTGATGCAGGCGAAAATAAATTCACCTCTCTATATAATTCACCTAGGCACAAGCTTGGACCGTGCGAGCTTGATGAGCTTGTTGTCTGGGCCCGTTCCAGTTGTTATGGCAGGAGGCTTGAATTCTATGCACCCTGCGTGGAATTAGAAGTGCTCCAACCGAAATGGCAATATTCTCTATGGATATACTCTAAACGAGATTGACACATTCGTTGCTGGTCCTCTTGATGCCACGTATTATTGGGACCATTCGCCTGTTAGCGACGTGCTGGACATTGCTGTTCTTAAAGGTTTCTTCAAGCCCTATAATATATTTACTTTAGACGAGTTATCCTGTGACCACCGTCCAGTGATACTTATCTTTGAGGGATTAAACATCATTATGAAGATTGGGCTTAGCCTCAAGCAAGACTGGAAACTCTTTAGGAATATTCTTAGAGAAAATAGCATTCCATATAAGGAGGTTATTAACAACGAGGATATCAATGCAAATATCAGTGCTATAACTCGTGTTATCAATGATGCTACAACTTCCAGTGCCTCCGTCTCTGATCGAAAGCGTCCTGAATATCTCGACCTCCCTTCTTAAATCAGGCGTCTCATTCTTGAAAGGAATTCCTATAGAAGGTTATGGCAGCGTAAGCGACTACCCTTCTTCAAGGCGAAATGCAACAGGCTAGCTCGCAAAGTCCAGGAAGAGCGAAAAGCTAAAGTCCCTGTCAGTCCAGAACAACTCGCTCTGGGGTACTGTAAGAGCTTTAAAAGGAAACAGGACCATCAACTTGCCGCCGCTGCTTACCACAGATGGCAATGCTGTCACAAGTGATCGCGATAAGGCTCAACTGATCGCCGACTCCCTGGAAAAAAATTTGCCACTCTTAGTGAAGACAACCCGGATAGTCTCCCAAATATTCGTCTTGTCAACGATGGGTGTATTGCTTATGACCTCACTCATTGTCTTCCTACCTGTGAGGACATTATTGGTGTTCACGATATCTCCAACGTCATCGAGCATCTTAAAAGTGGGAAAGCAGCAGGTATTGATTCCATCACAAATAGTACTCTCAAGAATTTGCCTACTAATGTTGTCTCGACTATTACCAGGGCCATAAATGACTGCTGGTAACATGGTTACCTTTCTGTCAAGTGGAAAGAAACGCCTGGTCTTAACCCTGCTCTCTCTGTAAGTTATAGGCCCATAGGCTTGTTGCCTACACAATCAAAAGTCTTGGAACACGTCAGTCTTAAGAGGCTTAACGACATGTTTGTGGCCAACAATCTTGTTCGTGAAGAACAATCCGGATTTCGCTCAGGTCACTCCTGCCAACTTCAGATCTGGAGCCTTGCCTCTTAATGTTGTATCGACCATTGCCAAAGCCGTGAACGACTGCAGTAAACTTGGTTACTTTCCCGATAAGTGGAAGGAGTCCGTCATCATTACCATACCAAAGCCTGATCTAAACCCAGCTTTCGCTGTCAGCTAGAGGCCCATAAGCTTACTACCTACACTGTCATATCAGTGAATTAGGACCAGCACCCCTTCAAGGCACACGCATGGTTCGCCCCAACAACGATTACACATTGCAAAATTTGCATAACAGGCTGAGAAAGCTTTAAAACTGGTGCATCAAACGGCAGGTGC
Organism: Rhysida immarginata; assembly: GCA_023313115.1. Taxonomy (NCBI): domain Eukaryota; kingdom Metazoa; phylum Arthropoda; class Chilopoda; order Scolopendromorpha; family Scolopendridae; genus Rhysida; species Rhysida immarginata. The sequence goes on along the minus strand of JAHWFO010005664.1, from coordinate 1,141,948 downwards.
ACGAGCCTCAAGATGGGTAAACGTCCGGATTTAACGACATCCAAAAAGGGATGATAATAGGCTATCGCAGCAAGGGTGGCACCATCTCCGAAACGGCGCGAATTGTGAACTGTTCACGGTCCGCTATAGTGAAGGTGTACAAAGAGTGCACAGCAGGGACAGAAATCGCGTCCCAACGCCATCACTGTAAAGGGTAACGAGCCATCGACCAACGGGGTGAGCGGCGCCTACGACGACTCGTAAAAGGTGACAGGAGAGCCACAGTCCATCAACTGACCACCAGATTCAACAGTGGTTCCAACAGACGTGTATCAGACAGTACCGTTGAACGCACCCTGCTACGGATGGGCCTAAACAGTCGACGCATGGTTGCTGCACCCATGTTGACCAGGGGTCATCGTCAATGACGCCTAGACTTTGCACGTGAGCACCGCCATTGGACCAAGACGAGTGGGATAAGATTGACGGGAGATGGCGAGTGCGTCGTGAACGCCATGAAAAGAGACTGCAGGAGGCTATTGTGGGCCGGAAACAGGCTGGTGGGGGTAGTGTGCATGTGTGGGGGATCTTCTGTTGGGAGCAGTTATGTCCACTGATTCGTCTAGAGGGCAGTTTGAATGCCTGTGGCTATCTCTCAATCGTTGTGGACCAGGTGCAACCGTACATACTCACGACGTTCCCCCAATGTGATGGTGTGTTCCAGCAGGACAATGCACCCTGCCACAAGGCACGTCTCCTTCTGGATTGGTTCGAGGAACACTCTACTGACTTTCCAGTGCTCCCTTGGCCCGCTAATTCGCCGGACAACAATCCAATCCAACATCTTTGGGAGCATCTTGATCGCCATGTACGGCAGCTGGACCCTCCACCTATGACTCTCGAAGCTCTGTGGACAGCGCTTCAAGCGGAATGGACTGCCATACCATCGGACACATACCGCACACTTCTTGCGTCCATGCCACGACGCCTAGCAGCAGTTATAGCAGCGAAGGGTGGCTACTGCCATTACTAAGCGGGTGGTCATAATTCAGTGTATATAATCAAAAGTATTTGAACGCGTCATTCTGAAGAGGATTAATGACTCATTCCTGAGGAGCAATTCGGCTTTCACCCAGGATACTCCTGCCAACTTCAAATCTGGAGGCTTGTTACAGATCTAAACACTCCTCTTAACTGTGCTAAATACGATGGTCTTGTGTTTTTGGACGCCCGAAAAACTTTTGATCAGGGGTTTGGCACAAAGGCCTGATATAAAAACTGATTACTTGTTGTTTTCCGGACGATCTTATTGACTTGATTAGTTCCATCCTGTCGAACAGGATATTTTGTGTCAAGGTTGGCTGTTCCTTGTCTAACCCTTGTGATGTCAATGCTGGTGTTCCCCAGGGCTGTCCTGGTCCCTGCACTGTTCAACTTTTTCATCTATGACTTCCTAACCTTTAGAAAGTGCAAGCTATATCTGCTCGATGACGAAGCGTCCATCATGACTACTGACCGCAATCCCGCTCACGTCATATCTCGGTTGCAAAATGCCTTACATCAGTGCGAGAAATGGTTTGTTAAGTGGAGACTCAATCTAAACGTTGACAAATTCAAGGCGATGTTCATTACGCATAAACATCGAAAACCGCCTAGTCCTCTCTTCCTTTTTGGTAAAGAGCTCGAATGGGTTAAAATATTACAAATACTTCGGAGTGATAATAGATGACAAACTAAATTGGGGCGACCATGTCTCTTACGCCATCAACAAGGCAAAGAAGGCAAAATTCAGCCTGGTAAGCTCTTCTTAGCGCGCTTGGTCTGGACTGTAAACAATTGCAATACAGGAAGGTAATTCAAATCATCTTGCTTTATGGTATGCCTGCCTGTACAACAGTATGTAAATCCACATGGAAGGACCTCCAAACATTCCAGAACGTTACCCTGAGGACCATTGCCCAACTTGACAGGAGAGTTGCAACAAATACTTCTATTGTCGACGATTTTGATATACCTCCCATGGGAAAACACGTCCAGGAGTTGCTGAAAAAGCTGCTTCCGAAGATGAAGGACCATCCCAATTAGGGATGTTATTACCGGTAATACCGGTTTTCTAATGAAAAATGCATTTCTGTAATGCCGGTAATAAGCATCGATAATACCGGTATTAAAAATTCATTAAAATACACTTATAAATGCCCCTTATCCGAAACTGCATCCTATAGTAAAAATGGAAATGTCAACTATCCATTAGTTAAAACGGTTCTGAGTAAATCCACTGCACTTAACTGTTGGAATCTACAATATTAGCGCTTTTATATCAATTAAACAGCTTTGAGAGCATTGAAATCCTTATAGTTATCCTAATAAGTTCTTAAATGCTGAGAAGGGGCCAATCCCAAAGTCTGACCTGTTTTATTTATTTAATCCTAATTTTTAGTTTTCCTGTTCCAATTTCTGTTTTTCTCTTGTTGGCTGTTACCAGCCTGAATTTCCAAATTGTTGTTAAGCGCCGATTAACTGCCACCTATCCTGGTCAATGGATAGGTCGGTGAAGACCAAAATCGTAGCCAGCACGCTCACCTGAAAATAATCCATTGGTCTTCTTCTTCTGGGGGTATTCGAAATCCTTGTTTATTCTGCCCCAGTACCAGATGTTTACAACACTTCGACATTGGATCGTGGATGGCTACATCATCAGTCATACATTGGCATTTTCCAACGGGTTCGCCAAGACATGCACGGGCTTCCTTGGAGTCTTACTGAAGACATTTTGAGTATTATTTTCTATAGCAAGTGTATTATTTTGTTATATCTTAGAAATAAATCACATAGTTTGGAAGTCCTATCCGCTTTAATCGTTAATTTCGTGTACTGCAATGCATCTTTACACCGTTAAACAACATTTTCTGCTTGTTTTGGTCCCTAGAACATACCCTAAAAAATTTGTACAGACCATTCAGAAAGACCGTTTTCACAAGCAATTCTGCACCACAGTCCTTTATCATTTTTTCATTAATATAGTGCTTTCAGAATCACATGATCATTTGAAGTATCCGAACAAACCTTGTAAATTCTTTTTTATAGGCACTTTATCTGTTTTGGTTTTTCAGTAATAGAATGCTCCCGGAATTCTTTACCTTTTTTATTGCTTAGCTTTTTCCCTCACAGTTAAGGGTTTATGTTCCTTAAAAGTTTTTTTAATGTTCAAAACATGCAATAGAAATTAATTATAAAATGCAATGCATTTATGTAATAAAATTAAAACCATATTAAAGAAAAGTTTTTATTGTATTGATAGTAATAATTTTATTTCAAGTTTCATTTCTCGAAATAGTTTTATTACCGAGATTACCGTTAATACCGGTAATGGAGACTTACATTTTCGGTATTATCGGTAATAAGAAATCCGGTAAAAATGACAACCCTAATCCCAATCCTTATAATTAATACAATTAATACAATTAAGAATTAATCCTTATAATTAATACAAATTATAATTAATACAATAATCCTTAAGAATTCCATTAAAATGTTTACAATTTCTCTTACATGACATATTGCAACAAACAAATATTTTTTTCTCTCACAACTAAAGGTAAATTATTCCATTTTTCTAACATACATATAGGAAAAAAACTTTAAAATCTTAAAAGAGACATCATCATGTACAACAAATTTAAAAATCTGAGTACATCTAACAGAATAATTAGAAATAAAATATTTTGAAAAGACATGCAAAGGATGTTCACTATCACGTACAATGTTAGCCAAACATTTAAAAGCCTGCAAACTTAGCCAGGCATTAAAATTTAAAATACTATTTTTCTTACAAAACATAGAAATAGATGAACATTTCCCCAAATTAAACAAAATCCTTAATAACATATTATATTTACAATTTAAAATTGCTAAATGAAACTTTGTTGTATATATTAAAAAGACTGAACCATAATCCATAGTTGGGAAAACCACATTATTAAAGATATCCTTTTTCCATTTACAACTCACTAACCCTTTCAACTTTTTAAACAAAAAACAGAACTTTGTAATTCTATTTACCACCCTATCAATAAGTACACAAGAAAATAGGGTGCTAACCAAGTAAACCCCCAACACTTTCATATTCCCTTTCCTAAAGGCCTTCTTAACACCAAAGGAAATCTTCCTCGTTTAAACCGATAAACATCAACTGCTTTTCTTTAGCCCAGCCATTAAGTGTGTTCTCATCCTGTTGAATCCAAAATTCAACAACATGCGAATCATAATATTCGGATTCATAAATGAAAAAAAATCATCCATATACACAATAATCTTTCCATTTAATTTCAATTTAGAAAGATCGTTTATATAAAAAGTAAATAAACGATTCGGCATAAAAGTCCCTAGCGGAATTTCTCTATGAACATAGTAAAAAATTTCTTGACCCTCCATATTAATGAAGAATGAAGATAATAACCTCACATATTGTGCCGGGCAGCCTTCAACCAATAACATTTCTAATGACAGTTTTACATCCACACAATCAAACGCTTTAGACAAATCCATAGAAAGAATAATAAGAACTCTCCCAACAGCAAACGCCTTCAAAACATAAGTCAGGCAACCGAAATGCCCAGGACCGATAGGATTTTAAGGAATTCCAGAATATAAAGGAAAGTATTTGATTTCTAAAGAAGCCTTTGTTTGTTATGATTAGATGAGGTTGCTAAGGATGCCTCTAGTTGCTAAACAAGGCATACTTTTAAGGGAAATGCATAGTTCAAACTGATTAAAACTATCTGAAAAGTTTAATGCAGAAAGTAGCAATTCTCTATAGATTAGAACATATAAGAATCCTTTAACTTGTAAGCATTCCAGTTTAATGAAATAAGCGTTAATTGTTGAAGCGTTCTGTGTAACGTTGAATTCTTTCTTCATAAAAAATTGCTAACGCTTTTTTACTTATCCATATACCATAGCGAACGATCAGCTACCAGCTATTGTTAAAATTTGCCTAACACAAAATTAACTCGTGATAATATAAGGCGTAAGTAATTACATGCCATATCTTAGCATCGAAAGTTTTCAATGGTTCAATAATGGTATCTTTAAAACAAGCATCATGGAGATTAATAATTCGACTATCATTAATTTCACGTTACATTCATTCATGACACATCATTCAAAGATGTTTGATATATTACATGCCATATTTTAGCATTAAAAGTTCCAATGAACCATAAAGGTTCCATTAAATCCAGGTTCCTATGAACCAATTTCGACTATCATTAATTTTACGTTATATGCATTCATGACATATCATTCCAAATCGTTTGATATATCACATGCCATATTTTAGCATTGAAAGTTCCAATGAACCTTAATGGGTCCAGTAACCCAGCTGCCATGAAACCAATTTCGACTATCATTAATTTTACGTTATATTCATTTATGACTTATCATTCCAAGTCGTTTGATATATTACATGCCATATTTTAGTACTGAAAGTATCGAATGAACCATAATGGTTCCATGAAACCACATACCACCGAACCTATTTCGACTATCATTAATTTTACGTTAATATTCAACCATGACATAAATTCCAAGCTGTTTGATATAATACATGCCATATCTTAGCATTGAAAGTTTCCAGTGGACCATAATAGTACCACTAAACCACATACCCTTGAACCAGTTCTGACTGATATTGACCATTAAGGAAGACTAAGGCTGCGTATGAGTGTTAACTCGAGTCGAATAAGGGTGCAGACGAATTCATTGAAAACCACAAATTCTGCTTCAAATGAAACAAATATAATTTTAAAAGGATTCGGAAAAAGTTCAAAAACACTTGAATTGAAATCAAATCCATTCGATTAATTCGATTCCAGGAGGCTGATCACTCCTGTAAGCTCGAATTGGTTTTATCCGAACGATACCATTCGAAACCTTCGAATACATCGAAAATATGTTTATAACTACTTACAAATAAGAGCTCATTTCGGTGTTTATGGCGGACTAATCCATTAAAAATCTTCGGGGACATTGTAAATGCAGTTTCAATTAGTTAAAATACCTAATTGAAATTCAAAGATTTCAGAACCACTCATAGGCGTACGACTGCAGCGTTAACTTTAACGTTAGAACAATAGTGTTAAAAATGGAACTAAATTCATCATCTAGGTGTTTCATACGGAAACATTACAACAAATATATAGAGAAAAGTGAAGAAAACTAAGGTATGTTCAAAAGAAATATGTTCAAATGGTTTCGAAAGGAATATTCAAAGGCCATTCGAATAGGTTTCGAATAAAGTATTCAAAAGCTGTTGAATACAAATTAATTGAATGAATCACAAAATTCGTTACAGCAGCCAAACTTCAATGCTAGTTCAAATGAATTCGATAAAGGCTCGAATGACTCGAGAAACAGATCAATTCATTTCGAATTGTTTTAATGTAGATTTGATAGCATGTTCGAATGGTTCAAATCAAAGTTTTCTTGAAATTATTCGACTCGCACGCAGTCTTAAGGAAGACCATCACGTATCTTCACTTAATTTACAAATCTTTTCTCTGCTTTAGCTATGGAATACCAAAGAGAGAACAGCATTTGGCAGTGCATAGGCCATACATCATGGAATTGTATAGTGAAAAACGTGGTCCCCTCTGTTATTTGTAACCTTTTGAACCGAAAGTAATTCATCGAGTTTTTTCCACCAACGAACTCAGTCTTTCGATTTCCCTAAGTTGTTGAATGGCGAAAACGGAAGTCGAAAATTCGGAAGCGTTCGAAAGCTAGAGCACCAACAGACAGACAGACAGACGGACGGACAGACGGACGGACAGACGGACGGACGCACATTGTGAAAACATAAGTGCCTATCGGTCCTAATTATACATCTTTAAAATCGCATAAAAAACAGGCAGAGTTTTTTTCGCTCCAAATTGATTCTTACGTAATCTGCCCTCAATAATATCAATTATATCTTAAAAAATTAACTTATTCAATATTTTACATGCTGTAGTTGATACCATCACAGGTCTATAATTAGACACCCCCTTCTTATTTTTTTCTTTTTGAATAGGTTTTAACATAAAGGCATTCCAACAACATGGATAAATGCCCGATAATATTAGTTCATTTAACAAATTACTAAACAGGAAATAAAAAAACAAAAACAAATTTCTCATAATGTTCTTATCAATAAAATCAAGAGGGTGAGATGATCCCAATTTACAATTCTTTATAACCATAATAAAATGATATAAAAAAATTCTTTCAGGTTGAGCATAACATGAAACACTTAAAAAAATCGGCTTAAATTTCTGTAACATATTGGGAGGAAAAGCATGTACCAGAAAGGAATCTTTAAACTCCGTAAATTCAACTTCTTTACTTTGAACTTTTATTTTCGGATTAATGTAATTCCACAAAAATTTCCCATTACTCTCTAAAAAACTCCCTTTCTTTTCCTTGATCAATTTTTTATAATTCTTATTCACCTCTTTATAATTTTTTATACTATAACTTGTTTGCTTCCTTTTCATTTCCCCATACAGATAATTGCTCTTTTTAAATAAACATGGCAATTCACTTGACCACCATCTTTTTCTACCACAGCAAGTATATTGACATACTTTTATTCTAAGACCACATCTTTTCAATATGTAAAAAATAATTTCAAAAGGCTCTCTACAACCCCTATCATTTCCACCATTTTTCAAAATATTAAAAGGGAAAAAAAATATCTAACGCTCTATACACTAATTCCCAATCTATATCATTAGACACAAACCCTTTAGATTTTACCATTGGTAAGTTAAGACTTTCATCATTACAATTTATTTTTATTTTACATAAAATAATTGTATGATCTAATTAAGCTACCGTTAAGACTTTTTCAATATTGAATGACATATCATTTAACACAAAAAATTGATCCAGGATACTAGTCTGATTATTGGTTATGCGTGTGGGTACCGGCACTCTCGGCTTACAGCCCATCCCCTCACACACATTAATTAGCTCAGTCCTAGAGGGACTTTGTCTTCTAAAATCAATATTAAAATCCCCACAAATTATCAATGAATCCGAGCATGATATATTTTGCAAAAACCAATCAATTACAGTTTCAGCCAGTGCCATAGGTGGCTTATATATCAGTACTAAATTTACTTTAGTCGCATAACATGCAAAAAATTACAACCTTCCTTATACGAATCTTGGAATTCGTGGAATCAAATCTTTCAGAAATGTATAAAAGGACTCTCCCACCTCTAGTGGGTCTATCAGATCTAAAAGTACAAAAATCTGGCAATAATATTTCCTTATCCGGAATTTCATCGCATAACCATGATTCAGTAATAAAAATAATATCCGGTTTCTCCATCACAATCAAATTTTCAGTGTCATGAAATTTATTCCGAACAGAACGTGCATTTAAATAAATACATCTAACATCCAGTCATACCAGCCTATTTTCATTTCTTTTATTTTCTTCCTTATATTCAACTGGGGTTTTTCCCTGAAAGAGCCTAAATTCAATTTTCTTTGGCCAAAACTCCACTTGACACCAATCAATGCTATCGCCCCTTTCTAGTTCAACATAAATACAGGGTGATGACAAAAGAACTTCACACTTTTAAAAATTTATTACATCAAAGCTATTCAGAATATAGACACACTACACACGGATTCTTAAAGAAAAACTCTTGAAGTTTATTGTGACACAGTTAAAGATGTTCAATATGCCCCCCTGTCGTGACAATCCCGCATTAACATGTCTCCATCAATCCCACGTATCGCTACCGTAATGCGTTCTTTCAGCTCGTCTAGGTCACGAGGAAGGGGTAGGGTGAAGACCTTGTCCTTTACACACTCCAATAAAAAGAAATCACAAGGTGTGAGATCGGGGCTCCGCGGTGGCCACTTTGAAAGTTCTAGGTTATTGTTTGCTTGACCAATCCACCGCTGTGGGAGAGTGGCATCAAGAAATTCCCGCACCTCTTGATCCACCTTGTCTACATCAATGGTATATCTTTTATAATTCCTTCAGTTAATTTACCAGGACTTTAATTGTGAAAAACATATCCGTTCTTGTCCATTATCACTAAATAGCGTTCGCTCCACTTTCGATGCACTAGAAACTGATTTTCTCAACGGCTCCTCGCACATTCTAAGCTCTTTAGGGTTATGAATTGTCTGTTGGGGGACAAACTTTTCAAATAATCCCCTCATTATATTCATCGTTTCCACTAACAAGTGATTCTGATCCGAAATAGAACGTAAAAGTTCCATTTGTAAATCATGGAAAGAGTCAACCTTCCCTAACTTACTCACTTTACCGTCATCTTCTTCATACATTGTAATTTGTTTCCGCACCGCAACCAAAGCATCCACCGATTTAGAAAAAAAACATTCAATGATATCCCGCTGTTTACTATTTGAAGATCGTGAATCAATTATCGCAACCACGGACGAGTCGCAGACATTTGCGCAGTCCGTCGATGTTGCCATTTTTTTATTCGAAATTTTTGAATTTGACTTAGATTTGGATAGACCATCGAAAAGTAGAATAGGAATGTCTCTAAAACCGACCCTCCATCTCTTTGTCTTCATCGATAAAATTGAGTTTAAAATTTAAAAGTTAAGTAATTTTCAAATTAATAAATAAGCGATAAATACTACATAGGCCTGTCGACCCGCAATTTCAATAAATGATCCAAGGAACACATGGACTCCTATAAGAAACAAGATAATAAATCACACTACGCGAGCCACCTTGTCTGCACGGGACATGCTCCAAAAGAGCAACGTGAAATTATGACCATTCTCCATATAGGCAAAGACCCATTCAAAACCGCCACTCTCGAAGCTATTGAGATTTATAAAGGTAAGATCTCCTCTCCAGATCACCTCCTCAATTGCCAAACTGATATCTTGTAACTTTGTATATTTACTTTCTTTTCCATTTTCTTATTGTTACCTTAGTTTATGTTAACTCTGGATGAGTCTTCTACTAGGTCCGCGTTTTCGATTTTATTTGCGTTATGACGTCATTTTTTCCTTTATATTTCAATCAATTTCCTCTCAAGGTTTCCTCTGAAGGATTCCTTACAATTTCATTGTTATAGGTTGATTTAAATGCCAAATCTATCCGCCAGATGGCAGCCCCTACGGTTTATGAATTTTGTTCTAGTTTATTTACAAAATTTTAAATAAAGATGACAGTTAAAGACTTGAAATAAAAGCTTCAGTTAATACGAGCGAAAACTGACGGAAATAAACAAGTATTGACTAACAGTGAGCAAATTTTGTAATGAATTACGATTTACGAAAGTGACGATGCTAAATATTGGGCTAGGCTACGACATCTAATTTAACCTCACAGAATTTTTCGATCTGTAGAAAATCCATGAAATTTGAGATTTTTGCTTTTAACATTGTTGTTCGAACATTGTGAAACTGAACAATTTACATGCATGTTCTTATACAGTATTCTTAAAATTGCCGAGATTTTCTCCTCATTTCGACCATAGCGTCATAACCTCAGATACATTAAGCGTCGGCGCTGCCATCTATACTTAAATCAACCTATTGGTTCCTTGTCCAACCATTCTCCTATCCAAATGTCGCCATTGTATAATTTATTCATTTCCTATTTGTTATTTCTTCATCCAATCATGTTCTCATTCTGTACCATATTTTCTGTATATAAAGGCTTATGGACCCCTTACTCAACAGGATAAAAAGCGATATATATGGGCGACTATCAGGACAGAACCTAGGCTGAGGACGATCAGGACGATCAAAACGGACTAGCTCTTCAAGGTATCACTCTACTCTCTTTTCAGGTATCATTTCATTATTCTCATTTCACGGTGCGCCCTTTTCAGGGCGATATTCACCTTCTGTTACGTCTTATGTGCTGGTCCCTGGCGTTGGAATTAATATTCCCGCAAACCAGTACATCAAGACGCTCATTATCCTTCTGGGTCCCTGGCGTTGGGATTAATTTCCTCGCAAGCCTAACTAAGGACATTTTCTCATATCATCTATTATTATTCTAATCATTCACGAGCGGGTCCCTGGCGTAGAATTAATTTTCTCGCAAACCTGACTTGTTCTTTTTTCTTAGAGCTAGGTGCGTCCTTCTTAGGACGGCTTCTTTAGCACACACCTAGCTGCGAGGTTACTCCCCCCCCCTGGTTCTATACATTTATATATGATGGCTTCGTCCAAATTAACCCAGTTGAAGTCGGCTAAAGAGCATTTGCTAGTGGCGGATGGTAAAACTGTGTCCTGCGAATAGGCCTACCGGGATGCCTGCTTGGATGCTAGGTTTGCTGCATTTGACCTAGTGTTCAACGAAATGTTAGAAGCCCTCCGGGATGAAATAAACGCTAAGTATAGTGCACTGGAGGAAAAAGTGGAATCCCTACACAAAAGTTTTGAGGAGAAGTTCGAAGGTATCAATAAGGAAATTAAGGACTCTCGTAGAGATGTTATTGACAAGATAAGCGAACTTAAGGAAGCCTTTGGGAAATGCTCCGGGACTCCGAAGGCAAGAAACTCCACGGAAGATAATCCAGTTGATAACAGCAAGGTAAGTGATGTCTTAAAAACTATTTCTTCTTCTAATAGTATGGAGTCTATGGCTATAATAGAAAATAGTGACTGTTCGACAAACAGTGGCTGTAAGAGAAGTCACTCTGACGGAACTGATGAAGAAGTGGATGACAGTCCCTGGATTGGTGTCACTAATAAAAAACTCAGAAAAGGCACGAGCATCGATAACCTAAAGACCGTGTCCAGAGTAAACGAAGAAGTCGTCAGCGCGTCTAGAATGAGGAATCTGAAGAATGGACAAGGTCGCTCGGGTAATGAAGATCATAGAATCACGAAGACGTATGTACCGCCGATTATCGTGCGGACTCATGGCGTCCCGTTTAAGACGATTTTAACTGAGCTGGAGAAGCATGTTCCAGTGGAAAAGATCACCGTTCATACGGGCAGAGCTGAAACCGTCAAAGTTAAATGTGAAGACGAAGAAACGCACAACAGGTTAGTCTACGGAATTAAGTCTGATAATATTTTAAAAATTCAGCATCATCAACTAAAGTCGGAGAAGGTCTTGAAATACGTGATACGTAATGTGGATATTACGTATGACCTCGATAACTTCCAAGAAGACCTAAAAAGAGCCAACTACTTCCCGGAAAAATTAATTCGCTTGAGGAAAGCCAAAGGATCCATTGATATGCCGATGGTTTTGGTTCTGCTCCCAAAACACAACCAGTCATTGAAAAACATAACACTTATTGGGCCGCTTGCAGTAACAGTGGAGGCCTTTCGAGGGAACAAGAAGCCACTACAGTGCTACAACTGCCTGCGCTTCGGACACGTATCCATGGGCTGCACGGAAGATCCTCGTTGTAATAAATGTGCTGAGGGGCACCAGTCAAGAGATTGCCCCAGGATCAAAGGACAAGACCCCCCAAAGTGCATCAGATGTGGTGGGCAGCACACTTCAAGTTACACGAAATGTCCAAAATAAGCCCAGGTTCAAAGGATGCCTAGTTCTAAAGTGACAGTAGGCAAATCCTATGCTGCTGCTGTGTCTACGCCGGAAGATAAAGGCCTCAACATCAACGACCTACCAATTATGTATAAGCAATTAGGACGTATCTTTCATCTGTTTTCTAATCTAGGCAAAAGTTACCCACAGTTGAGTGGGCTCCTTACGATCAACTAATTTTAGTATGGCTGCACAACGTTATACTGTAATCAACAAAGGTGAACTTCGGTGCGTGATATGGAACGCTAGGGGCATTCCCCGAAAGCGTATCGAGTTTCACAATTTTCTGTTAAAGAAAGAAATCGACGTTGCTTTCCTGTTTGAAACTCATCTCAAACCAAGCCAAGACTTCAAACTACCTGGCTATTGTGTGTACCATAAGGATCGAATGGCTTCAAATGTTGCAAGATGTGCTTCTGGGGGCGCTGCGATCATCATTAAGAAAGGAATTCAACACCAAGAATTAGACTTGGAGACTTAGACCTGTCTTATGCAGGTATGGAATCGGCCTCCATCATTATCAATGACGTCTCCTGTGGTGAAGTGAAGTTCGTGGTGCTCTACAATTCACCTAAACATTATCTTGACATTAGTGAGCTTGATGAACTCTTCAGTGGTGACACTCCAGTCGTCCTAGCTGGTGACCTAAATGCCAAACACGCAAGCTGGAACTCCAGAACGCAGAATTACAACGGCATGATTCTCTTTAGGTACATACAAGGTAGAGATGATATCATCGCTGCTGGACCTGTGGAGGACACCTACTACTGCGACCACTCCCCTAGTAGTGACGTTTTGGACATCTCGCTCTTGAAGGGTTTCTTCAAACCGTACAATATCTTCACGATTGATGACCTTTCTTCTGACCACAAGCCTGTGGCGTTGAACTTTGACAATGTCGACATAAATTTCCGAGAGGCACTGATACATCATCAAGACTGGAAGCTCTACAAAGATATTCTTAAGGAATATGGCTGCCATCCCGACGTTGCTTACTGTACAGAGGACATCAATCAACGTGTTGAAGACATCACCAGATGTATTAACAGTGCCATAGAAGCTAGTAAGTATCCATCAGAGAAAAAATCTCCTCATCGAATCCAACTCACTCCTGGAATCCAACGCCTAATTTCTGAAAGAAATAGGACCCGTAGACTATGGCAACGCTATCGTGAACCTTGGCTCAAAACCAAGTATAACAGGCTAGTGCGAAGAGTCCAAGAGGATATAAAAGAGCTTCGCGACGCTAGATGGAATGAAAAACTCAAAAGCTTGTCGGCTCGCGACAATTCCATTTGGAGTAAGGTCAGAGCTTTACAGAAGAGGAAGAATGATACGCTTCCTCCACTACGTACTCCACAAGGTGACTATTTCCAAACTGATCAGGACAAGGCCCAAGTCATTGCAGATTCACTGGAAATGCAGTTTCTTACTCCTACTAACGAAAAGCCCGAGAGCCAAATCATGTCTCAGCGTGTGGAAGAAGGTATTGTCAACTTTGATGAAGTCCCGCAGCATTTAACGAAGTACAATATCGAGGCTGGAGAGATCGCCAACATCATAAGTAAGCTGAAAAAGAAGAAGGTTCCAGGAAAAGACAAGGTGAGTAATAACGCCCTTATGAATCTCCCAAAGAACTTTATTGACTTTCTCACCAATATCATTAGCAACTGCTGGAAATTTTCTTACTTCCCTGTGGCTTGGAAGAAATCTATTGTGTTGAGTATCCCCAAGCAGGGGCAAAATCCTGCAATCCCGCGAGCTACCGACCTATTAGCTTGCTACCCTCGATGTCCAAGGTGTTGGAGAGAACGATCCTCGTCAGATTCCAAGATCACTGTCTAGCAAATGACCTTTTTCGGGAAGAGCAGTTTGGCTTTCGTGCTGCCCACTCTTGTCCGATGCAGATATGGAGGCTCTTTGAAGACCTGAGCACTCCCTTGACCCTATCCAGATACTGTAGGGTGGTATTTCTCGATGTCAGTAAAGCTTTTGACCAAGTGTGGCATGAGGGCCTTGTCTACAAAATGATCAGAGACGGGTTTCCTGCCGATTTGATTTTGATGGTGAAATTCTTTCTTGACGGCAGATCCTATCAAGCCAAAGTTGGAGAAAATCTTTCCACACCCCGTGTTGTTAAGGCCGGTGTCCCTCAGGGTTCTGTCCTCGGCCCTGTGCTATTTAATTACTTTGTACATGATTTCCCGAAACCCGATAATTGTGATCTGTATTTTTATGCGGATGACACTGCCATTATGACATGGGCACACCAGCCGGCTCACGTTATCACTCGGCTGCAGAGCGCCTTGAAGCAGTTCGAAGACTGGTTTATCTGCTGGAATTTGTACCTTAACGTCGGAAAGTGCAAGGCTTTGTACCTCAATAGGAAGCTTAAGCATCCCCCAGATTCTCTTGTTCTGTTCAATAAGAAACTGGACTGGGTGGACAACTACAAGTATCTGGGAGTTATCATTGACTCAAGACTCTCATGGAACCAGCATATGTCATATGCTCCGAACAAAGCGAAGAGGGCTAAGTACAGTATCATAGCTCTCATGGGTCGCAACAGCGCCCTCAGCATTGACAACAAGCTATTTCTGTACAAATAGATTATCCGGACCATACTCCTCTATGGCATGCCGGCGTGGGCGACTATCTGTAAAACCAGATGGAGTGAACTACAGTCATTCGAGAATGTTATCCTGAGGACCATTGCCCAACTGGACAGAAGGACGGTGAAAAACCAATCCATCCACATGGATTTAAACATGGCCCATATCGGAAAATTTATACAAGATCTCCTTTTGATTATGATACAGAAGATGAAGACTCACGACAATAAGCTTGTGAAAGGGATTCTGAAGAACTCAATGAATATGAACTGGCATACGAAGTATCGTAGACCGAGGCACGTTCTTGACATCAATTTTGAAGATATTAGCAACGTCTCTTTCCCAGACTACTGGAAGATGTGATAATCTTCTTTCTCCTTGTATTTTTTTTATTTTCGTTTGTTGTTTGTTTCTGACAATCGTCAATCTTATTTTCTTTTTTGTATAATATGGAAGACCGCTTGGGTTGGTTAGGCTTCTTGACTACCTCAGTGTATTTCTTTTGGAGTTTATTCTGGTTGGATGAGCTTTGTGAAAGCGCTGCTTTCGTCCCATCCTAACAAATGTACACTTCACTGTTCGATTGTCGCTTACTCAACAGCACTGTGGACCCCTTACTCAACGAAAACATTTCATTGTTGCTGAGCGAGAAATGACTTTATTAAATCAACAATCACTGATCTTCGAATCTTATAATCAAATGTTTTATTCAAATTGTTTGTTTTGGAAATTCCTTAACTTTCAAATTTCAAACTTAATTTTATCGATGAAGGCAAAGAGATGGAGGGTCGGTTTTAGAGACATTTCTATTCTACATTTTAATGGTCGAAAATAATGGCAACAGAACGAGAATAATTATACACCGCATGCTCGCCTGTAATGTTCTTTTTTGTTAACATCGTTCTTGTAATGTAGTAACACGCATTTTAAACTCTTTTTTTTCATTAATAATTTTTGGATTAATTGTATTCCTGGAGACCTCGTTTCCATGTCAAAGGTACACATTTTAATTTATTGTATAATATACTTTAATTCTCTTGGTCTGTCTGAGGCCCACAGAGAAAGTCGAAAAATTCTTAGTGTTGATTTTTTAGTTTAATGAATAATTTATTACTAACTTTGAGTAAGAAAGATAGATTTTCTTAGTCTCTCTCCAAAACGGATAACTAAATTTGATAACTCAATTAATAAATAAATAACCCGTCATGTGACGGGTCGGTGGTCTAGTAAAGTATGAGGGTAGCCCAGAAAGTAATGCACCGCACGTTTTTCTTCAACAATTATTTATTGAACACAATGAAACATATACACACTAAAGAATGATGTTTCATCTACACTCCCTATTTTACCACATAATCTTCGTTCCATTCTACGGCCTTCCTCCAGCGAGGCACAACGGCGTGTATGCCCTATCGGTACCAGTCCTTGTTCTGTTCACGCAGCCATGTCTTCTCTGTGCGAATCACCTCTTCGTCATTCTCAAAATTTCTTGCACGAATGGCATTCTTTAATGGCCCAAACAGGTTGGAGGGCGCTAGGTCAGGGCTATAGGGTGGATGGGCTAACACTGTCCAACCCTGTTTCGTGATGTGTTCCGAGGCTCTCAAACTCGTGTCAGAAGAAATGTTTTTCTCAGAGCTTTGTTTCCTCCGTAAGACAGCGCGGAACCCATCGTGAACACGTTTTTGTGTAATCAAGAGCAGGGATGATTTCACCCACACTTCTTTTGCTGATTGACAGCTCCAGCGTCAACTGCCGAGCCGTTCTGCGTCGGTCCTGACGAAAGTGCGTATTAGCACGCTGCATCTTGTCAAGTGTGACAGCCGACGATGGCCGCCCCGATCGCGCAAACCTTGGAGCTCCGCCAGACCGCTTTCTGATTGCCTCGCCCTTTGTGCCCAGCGACTAACCGTACTTCTGTCGACTACTGATGCTCCATAAACTGCACATAAACGTTTGTGAATGTTTCCAACAGTTTCTTGCTCTGCAGTGAGAAATCCAATGACGACACGCTGCTTGTAACGTACATCACTTACAGACGCCATGTTGTTCCATTGCTGCACGTAAGCTATCAGTCGGAAGAAACGGAAACTTTGCGCGCGCACTCCGAAAACTTCAAAGAATGCATATCTCAAGTTTCGCATTCGTACCATTGTTGGGGACGGAGAAAAAAATTGTGGTGCATTACTTTCTGGGATACACTCGTATATTATAAAATATTATTTAAATTTCTCTAAAGCTTTTGTAACAATTTTAACATTTAGAATAATACATTGTACTGTTGCTAGATCATAAACTTGTATTTGTATAAAATACTTTGATTTTTTTAAATAAGTCTTTCATGTTTTAACTGATTGTGTTTTTAATCGTTATTGGTAACTAATCCTTTTCGCTGATTCATCATCCAATGTTTTTCACTGACTGTTATCATGCACTTTAAGTTTCACTATGGTCGGGTGTGCCGCGACACACATTTTTTTTTATTTATTAGTTATTTTATTTTATATTACTTATTTACTTTTGATCTTAGAATACTTGGGACCAGTCCAACATATTCTGACTCTGTTAGATCTTCTCTCTCTTCATCATTAAATAGTTGTTTGATATAATTTGTCCATAGTTGTTTCTTATGATCATCTTCTGTTAGAATTTCATCATTGTTGTTTCTGTGTATAGTAATGGGTCTTTTCTGTGCAAACCAGATAACTTTTTAATTTTCTTATGAAGGTTAAACACGTCATTTTTTTTGCAGGGTTTCGATTTCTTCACATTTCTTCTTCATCCAGTTTTCTTTAGCTATTATTATCTTCTATGCTATTATTTTCTGTAATTCTTTATACTTTTTTCGCCTTTCCCCTTATTAAGTGTAGAATTTCTGTGGTCATCCAGTCTTTTTTCTTTTGATGTTGTGAAGAGCCAGTCTTTTTTATTTTGATGTTTACTAATCCTACCTTTCTAAATTTAAGTTCTGGATTCATTTCAGTTTGTTGTAGAACTTTATTTTCAAGTTGATTGCCTCTTTTCATTGCTGCTGTTTCTCTTTCCACCTAAAATAAGTTCTGTTAAGACCCCTCCTTTGTTTTGCAATGGGCAACTTCATAAAATTTTGAAGCAGTTATTCTTCCATATCTAAGTTTATACCATGCATGGCCTGAGGATTGACTCACTCTCACCATAGATATTCGAATACGTATATATATTTCTGATCTGATATCCTTACTGCAAAATGTAATGAAGAGAATAGCATTGTCACCTCCAACATCAAACTTGCGTATTAAAGCATCCATTGCCATTTCCTTCCAGTTCTCCACCTCATCTTTAAAATGTCACAAGAGAGCACTTTCTACATTTCATATTTCTGCTTTTCTATTACCTCACGTAGGAATGCTCCATTTGAATTTGGCGTTTCAAACTTTGTTCTATTCGCTCCTATATCCTCTGCTTTTATAAATTTCATTTGGGAACCAACAGAGGATAGCGCTGACTTTTTTCCAGTAACACGTAACTGATATACACTATATGATCACAAATATCCGGACACATGCACGTTTGCGC
>JAHWFO010005664.1:1062828-1099900 GCA_023313115.1 Rhysida immarginata | reverse complement strand
TGTCTTCTTCGTGCCGTGTCTCCAACGAAATTCCCTCTCCCAGATCTCGTCCGTCGTCCTTTTTAAAATCATCTCTCGAGCTCCTATTCGTCCTCTCCTCATGACGATGCTCTTGACGTACGTCACGACGGGTTTTACGTCGCTCCTTCCTCCTCTCAGACGAATAGAAAACCCGAGAGGGAAAACGCTTGATTCCGTCACCGGAATTCACATTGATGACGGAATTCCGTGACAATTTGTATCTGTCGACAGACATTTGAGGGAGCGTGGTTCCTTTGGCTGTCAAACAGGACAAGGGCGGCCTGTAGCACATTCTCCGGATGAGGAGGATGTGATAATTGACATCATACATGATGAACCACAGACAAGCACCCGTCGTATTTCTTCCATGGTACACATTCCGTGGGCACTTTGAACAATTCCTGTAATTTGGAGCTACGGGTTTAGTTGGCTGTATCGCGTAAATAAATCGTTTCCAGACAAAGTGCTATAGAACATTTTCGTCTTCTTTTGACCTGAAGAATATGTCACTAAATTTATTGTACATAATTTTGAAACACCCTGTATATTAAGCCCAAGTTACTTGTTTAGGTAATAAAGATTTGTTTGAATTCACTTTATAGTTTTCTTTGAAATTAAAAATTAGATAGTGGATTTATATTAGTGCAACGCACCTTAAACTAGCTTAGCTTAACACCAAACTGGAACAAATTCATAAATATCAATAGGAAAATTAATAGTAAGCGTCGTCATGTGTTTTCTGTGGCCGGTGACACTTGTCATATTCCATCTCCTCCTATTAAATTGTATCAGGTTGTCCGAATAGTATAAGTTTCCGGTTTCTTGACGCGTGCGCATACAATTCTGTTTGTTTAAATTTTCCGATAATTTTTTTTTGTTAGAACCGAACACAAGTCAATTATCAACTGCCAACAATTCATTAGTATCACTCTTCTCTTCACTGTCCATCAAGAGTCTGAAAATGGAACTATTACGACTTCGAACTATCAATAACGTTGTTCTCAGCAAAAGCCACGAATTTAGACAAGTGCTCGCCATTCATCAAAAACGTGAGTTGATTCTCTTTACCATACTCAGTAACAATGGCCGAACTCAAAAAGTTAAACGTTAAAAAGGGCTCATTAAA
Source organism: Rhysida immarginata (assembly GCA_023313115.1). Taxonomy (NCBI): domain Eukaryota; kingdom Metazoa; phylum Arthropoda; class Chilopoda; order Scolopendromorpha; family Scolopendridae; genus Rhysida; species Rhysida immarginata. The sequence continues at coordinate 1,098,753 of JAHWFO010005664.1, read as the reverse complement.
GAGACAGTTGACGAATTTTGCGAATTACGTACAAATTTGTGAGCAGGACGCTCCTCAGTTGCAGGAACGTTATGAGAGAATTACCGACTGTTGGAAAGCATTCGGCGAAATTCGTTTAGAAATCGAGTGCATTTTGGATGAAAAAAATAATGAGGAAGCTTTGTTAGCACACATCGCTGAAGGAGATATTTACGAGCGAACATTCTATAAAGCTTTGGCCGCAGCTCGTCAGAAGTTGATACCACAACAGTCACAAGATATTACTCGACACAACATGAGTATAAATTCGCATGACGCAGAGCATAAGCTAAATGTAAAACTACCAATTCTGACGCTGCCAAATTTCAATGGGGACTACGATCAATGGTTGCCATTTAAGGACTCATTCGAATCTTTGATTCATACTAATCCCACTTTGACAAAAATGCAGAAACTTCAATATCTCAGAAGTTCGCTCCAGCAGGGAGCTCTGAAGGTGATACAAGCTCTGGAAACTACAGAAGAAAATTACGAAATTGCATGGAGTTTGCTAAATAAGAGATATGAAAATAAGCGCCTAATCATTAATACACATATGAAGAATTTGTTTGAGCTGTCAGTTATTTCCAAGTCCAGTCATGTTGCTACAAGGCAAATGGTTGATGAAGTTCGCCTGCATGTGCATTCAATTAAAGCATTGAAACAGCCAGTTGATCAGTGGGATACAATACTTATTTATCTTGTGGCAAATAAGTTGGATGCTTATACGAGAGCAGAGTGGGAGAAGGAGATCAGTTCCATAGGAAAGGATAAGAAGCCTACTCTAGTTGAGTTTTTGAGCTTTCTTGACAGTCGCTGCATAATGCTGGAAATGATGAAAGGAGGAAGTGTTATACAAGAAAACACAAAGAAAATTGTAAAGGGCAAGAGAATAGACAAGCGATTTAGTTTGGGTTCGGCATTATCAGTTTCGTCCTGTATTTACTGCAAAGGGGAACATCAGATTTTCAATTGTGATGAGTTTCTGAAGCTGGACAAAGCAGCTTGATATACGGAGACCAGGAAGAACTGTGCATTAATTGTCTAAGGCCAGGCCGCATAGCCAAGAACTGTCGATCGTCTACATGTAAGATTTGCTCCAACAAGCATAATACTTTGCTTCACAAGGATAAATCATCAGACCCCCAGCAGGGCAAAGGTTTGGAATTGGAGGAGAGATCTTCATCCAGCGTTCATCACTGTCAAGCAGTAACAACCTTGAAGACTCAGTTTATTCATCTATCAGCTGTGATACCCACTCAAAGGAAATGGGATCTCTAAAGTTTTACTGTACACACCAGAGAGAGGTTCTCATGTGATATTGTCCACTGCACTCGTACACTTGCACGACAAGTTTGGAAACTTGCATGAATGCAGAGCATTGCTTGATCCTGGTTCTCAGTCAAACATGATTACTGAGGCATTTGCAAGGACGTTGAAGGTTCCACATAATCACATTAATCTTCCGATCAGTGGAATAAATCAGTCGAAGGTTGTTATTGGTAAATCCATCAAAGTAAAATTGAGCTCGACTACAAGCCGTTTTTCCACGTTTCAAGAGCTGTTGATAGTACCAGTTGTCACAGGGGAGTGAAGATAAATAGGGCGAAATTACCAATTCCGGATCACCTCAGGTTGGCCGACCCAGAATTTGACTCACCCAAATCCATTGATCTTCTCATAGGAGCAGGTTTATTTGGGCAGTTACTATGTCGTGAGCGAATAGCTATGGGAAAATGCCTGCCGACACTCCAAAGGACTCTTCTCGACTGGATAATTGGCGGAGAATTCATTGAAGACGATTCTAAACGTTCACAGTCGACCAATTTGCGTGTCATTTGATTACAGCATTGTCATTGGAACAACAGATAGAAAGATTTTGGAAGATTGAAGAAACAGCAAATAAACATGCTGATGGCAAAAGAGTAGATTTTTGTGAGAAACACTTTCAAGAAACATATCAGCCAGACGAAACGGGAAGATTCAAGGTCGAGTTTCCTAAGGTTTCAGATATTGTAACCTCCAGCGAGGCTCTACGTAGATTCTGTAAGCTCGAACGTCGTTTGAGTAGACATCCAGAGCTCAAAGAAGACTATACTAGATTTCTCGAAGAGTACGAAATGTCAAATCATATGTCCTTGTTGAGTGAGGAACAGAAACAAGAAGAATGTCAGTGTTACTATATGCCTCATCAACCAGTCATTCGAGAGTCGAGTCTGACGACAAAATTAAGAGTTGTATTCGATGCTTCAGTGAAGACCACCTCAGGAAATTCACTGAATGATAAATTACTGTAGGTCCTAATCTGCAAAACGACATTGTAGATATTCTTTTACGTTTTAGATGCGGATATAGCAAAGATGTTCCGACAGATTGAAGTTGCCGAGAAGGATAGAGGTATACAGCGAGTCCTTTGGAGAAATGACACAAAGAAGCCGATTCAAACATACACTCTCAATACTGTGACTTATGGAACGGCTTGTGCTCCCTTTCTCGCAATGAGATGTCTACGAGAATTAGCCATACTACATAGGGCGGAGTTTCCGAATGCGGCAGAGATTGTAGAGAGAGACTTCTATATGGACGATTTGTTGTCAGGCGCAAACACTATTTCCGCAGCCATTAAAATTCAAAGGAAAGTGGCAGATTTATTGCAGAAAGGTCAATTCCCCTTGAGAAAATGGAGGTCCAATCACACTCAAGTGTTGCAACATTTGTCGGAGCAGGAAAAAACAGATGATCTTTTGCTTCTGGATAACCAACAAACAATGAAAATATTGGGCCTGTTGTGGAATAATCGCAAGGATACATTTCACGACTTTTATTTGACTTAAATAAATTCGCTTAATTATAATTGCTCATTAACTCTGGTCGTGTAAAGAGAAGGGAGAGGGACGGAAACTGAGTAATAGTAATATTACTTTTAATAAATTCGGTGGTAGGATTTTACAAATTAATATGAAATATTCCTTGATTTCAATCTTTAATACATTTGTAGGAAAAACATTGAAATTGAGACAATATCGGGTTCCATCTATTTCGGTTCGGGATGAAGGCCTCCGTCACCACTTGTCGAAATTGCCAATGGCGTCGAATACGTGGTATGTCCGTCACCGCTACTGAAGGAAGGTGGCGACCCTTGGGGGTTTATTAGAGCGTTGCCCGGAACTAAAAAAATATATGAAAAGCACATGTATCAGTCAAACATCAAAAACAAACAACGAACTGTGAAAACTACGGAAGAAATGAAATTAGATCACTTTAATTCTCAACGAGGATAGTCGTAATCAAAGAGAAAGGAATTAGTTTTCAACCTAATGAAACTAATGGTTTTAAGTTCACTATGCTTAGCCGTTATTAATTAAAGTTTACAGTACCCTGAGACGGGGACGCTAAAGCCGAGCGCGGCTCGCAGCTCGAGATCTCGGCCGGGCGCGCGCTCGCGAAGCGCTCTGTATCTGTATGCAAACGGTCCGGGTCGCTCGGCAGGCTCACTGCGTTGCTTGCCGAAGCTGAATCCGTATAATCAGTTGTGGCTGCTGCTAGGCCGTCGATCTCCTCCTCCGTTAAAGAGTGAGTCGAAATCCGGGCGTCGTTCACTTGGTCCGTCGACTCTCTTGCGTTGCGGTCCTCGGAGGCTGAAGCACCGATGACGGCGTCGGCTGGGCTCGTCGTCGTGTCGGAATGACGGCAGTCGTTTTTCCTCTCGAAATTTGGCTGGACAGGCTCGGGTCCGTCGTCTAGCCAGGGCGGGTCAATAATCCGGGTTGATTCCTCGGGCGGCGGCTGAATACTTTCGTACCTCTTTTCTCCTAGGTCCCGTGGCGAAAAGCACTCCTGACGTCGGGTTCGTGCCCTCGCATCGGCGTCTTTCGTCGGCTAGTATACGGTCTAGTGGAGTTCACGAAAGTTCTATCCCAGTAATTAATAGTACGTTTACTTGCCTGAGAAAAGCCATGGAAGTCCTGTCTTTTAATTTCACGGGCCGGAGTTTTAATTTTGGAATGGAAAAGCTGGCCGGAGACACTAACGCTCGAGACGCGCACTTCCTTCGGTTTTCTGCAGTCGCTCCTGTCTCTCCCTCGTTTTTCTCCTCCGGTTGCGTTCGCAGAAACCACCTTATTTCTTATCACTTGCCGTGAAACTTCCCTCCGCGTATCGCTTCGGTTTGCCTTCCAATTTCTCCCACGGTCCACATGCTTCCATTCTTCTCCTCCTTTTGAGATCCTTTCTCCTCGGTTCCAAGACTCCCTCTGTCTCTTCTTTTTCTCTGTCACCTGCGCCTCCCCCTTTTCCACCAATCCGCGACTTGGTCTCCTCCTTCTCGCTCTCGTGCCTCTTCTACTTTCTTCACGGGATGGCAGGGGATTCGATTTCTTCTTCTTATATTTTTTTCCTTGCTCTTCCTTCTCCCTCTATCTGATGTTCGAGTTAGATCGTCGATTTCTTCTTTTATATTTTTATTTTCCCTTCGACGATCTGACAATGCATTACGATTCAGTATCAATCTGCCTGAAAATGCACCAGCCACTAAGAGAAAGATCATAATTGCTCAGATTTACGACCCATTGGGAGTCATTGGTCCAGTTCTACTTAGTGCAAAACTAATCATGCAAGAACTGTGGAAACTAAATATTAGTTGGGACGAGGAGATTCCACTTTCACTCAAATCAACTTGGAACAAATTTTATCAGTCGATGAAGCACCTCGAGTATTTGGAGATTCCACGAAATGTAAACTCAAGAAACAGCGAACTAAAATTAACCTTACATGGTTTCTGCGATGCATCCGAAAGAAGATACGGCGCATGCGTTACTTATTGAGTGTTGACGATCAATCGATGCCACAAGTACACTTGCTATGCTCCAAGTCAAGAGTAGCACCACTTAAGACCATCACACTGCCACGATTAGAATTAAATGATGCCTTGTTATCTAAACTTGTTAAAGTAGTTACTGAAGCTTTGACTCATCAAATTGAAGAAGTTCATCTATGGAGTGATTCTATGATAGCATTGTGTTGGATTGCATCTTCCCCTATTATTCCGCCCGGATCGCCGTACTTTGGGGGGATCTGGGAGTCTGCCGTTAAATTGGTTAAGAGGCACCTTTTCACTATCACCAAGGAAACTGTCTATACTTTTGAAGAGTATAGTACCTTGTTGGCTGAAATTGAAGTCATTCTGAACTCCAGACCACTCTATCCAATGTCTTCATATCCTGATGATCTTACAGCATTGACTCCTTCCCATTTTCTCATTGTGTTGGATCCTACATGCCAGACCTGTTTGGGGCTCTCTACAAACTGCCTGACCAGGTGGCAACATATCCAAAGGATGAAGCAAGACTTTTGGAAGCGTTGGAAAACAGAATATTTACATCACCTACAAGCTCGATCCCAAATGGGCGAAAAGAACAAAAAACCTTACTACAGGTACCATAGTCTTGATTGCAGACGAAGATTCACCCCCTTTACTATGGCCATTGGGACGAGTTGTAAATGTGTATCCAGGTGCGGACAGTGTTGTCAGAGTCGCTAGTGTCAAGACTTTTGCAGGTGTTTTCAAGAGAAGTGTTAGAAAACTGTGTGCTCTCCCATTAGACATTTGAATACATGTATTCCAAGTTTTTGTTAATCATTCCTTGTTTATATTATACTATTTTGATGTAAGCCTTCACTAAATTATACATGCCAAGGAAGGGGGGGGGGATGTTGAGTGAATGACGTAATTTTTGTATAGCCTTTATTTTTTGTTTTAATTTTCTGTCTCTAGAGGTCGACAAGATATGTATGGCGGAAGCCAAGCCATTTGTAGCACGATTTTTATGCTCTTCTCATTAAATTATCATGTACAAATATTCTAAAGTTTTCTTATCAGTGGCAACGCATTTCACGCATTACATGACACAACAGCAATAAAGAGGTCGATTTGTTCCTAGGGTCCAGGGACCTAGAGTTCTTCGCAGAGGGAATCGAAAAGCTCCCAAAATATTGGGAGAAGATCATCGATTACTATCCTCATTACTTTGCTCATTAATTCAATGAGTTTGTACATATTTTTTGCTTTCAAAATAAAAATTCAAATCCGGAAGAAACTTTCCGGACAACCTGATAAAATTGACAACCAGCAAACAATAAGATCTCAATTTGTTTATCCAGCAATGCACGAAGTCATTGCAGGGATGTCTTGGCAATGGGCTTCTGCTACATTCAACAATAACACAGCATCGGTTGCCAAATATGGGCGATGGGGCCGTGTCCACACGAAAAAAACAGGGGCCAAAGCGCACAGCGAACGGTGAGCCCTTGCATCCGGGCTCTGTCAGTTGCTGACACGCATTTACTTTTGGCAGCTGACGTAAATTTTCTATTATTAATTAGAGTTTACTTACTTTTCAAACTCGCTTATCCGTTAGGGTCGCGGGGGCAGCAGCCCTATGGAGGATCTCCAGCGATCGCGATCTTCCGCCATCAGGCGCATGTTTTCCCTGGTAATATCCAAGTGACTCGAACCCAGATTCTCCATGTAGTCTAGCCACCTGGTTCTAGGCTGACCCCTTGGCCTCTTACCCACCGGCTGGGATAATAATAACTGCCTAGGAAGACCAGTTTGAGGCATCCGTATCACGTGGCCATACCAGTGCAACTGAGAATTCTCAATGCGGAGAAGTAGCGGCTCAACACCTAAAGACTCCCTTATTGTGCTGCTGTGCACTCTATCTAGTAGGGTAAGACCTGCCACACCTCTCAGAAATCTCATTTCTGCCGCTTGTACCCGCGATCGCACTCTTTCGGTCATTACCCAAGCCTCATGACCATAGGTGAGAATAGGGACAAAGATAGATTTGAAGACGGAGAGCTTGGCTTTGTTACCCAACTCGCGTTTCGTTACCACGGATCGCCACAGTTCACGTCTGACACAGCTTGCTGCACCGATCCGAGCATCCAATTCTTTCTCCTGCTGTCCATCACTCGTGAATGCAATCCCGAGATACTTGAATTTCTCCACCTGTCTCAATGAGGCTCCCCTAACAAGGAGGGCGCACTGAGCAGGCTGTCTTGAAAAGACCAGAACCTCGGTTTTAGTCACAGTGATCTGCATCTCAGCTTCTTCACATTTGGCTGCAAACCGGTCTAGTGCATGCTGAAGTTTCGTGCGAGAAGACCCAAGGAGGACAAGGTCGTCAGCAAAGAGCAATCTCTCCATCAGGCAGTCGCCCACACAAACACGCTCATCGCCTCGGCTGCCCCTGTCTATCCAGTCCATAAAGATAATGAACAAGAGGGGCGACAGTACGCACCCTTGGCGGAATACAACACCCACGGTGAACGGTCTTGACTTAACGCCATGTATCCGGACACACATCTCAGAGCTTTCGTACAGAGACATGATAGCAACCAGTATTTGCCCATCCACTCCATACTCTTGCAACACTTGCCAGAGCTTCTCCTGAGGAACTCTGTCATATGCTTTATCGAGGTCCACAAAGCAAGCGTAGACCTCTTTTGCATACTACCAGGATTTCTCAAAGATTTGCCTTAGAGCAAAGATGTGATCCGTCGTGCTTCGGCCAGGTCGGAAACTACACTGCTCTCCCGACACTTTGGAGTCGACTATTTCCCGACTTCTCTTCTCCAGACAATTAGCGTACACTTTCCCAGGAATGCTGAGCAAAGAGATGCCTCGATCGTTGTTGCAATCTCTCTGATCTCCCTTTTTGAAGATAGGGATCACAATTCCTGTCTGCCATTTCTTTGGGGCCTGTCCAGATATCCAAGCAACCTGACACACTCGAGTCAGCCACAGATACCATCCTGATTTAAGGCCTTTTACATCTTGGACCGGATTTCATCATCACCTGCAGCTTTACCAGTCTTCAGGGACTTAATTGCCCATATGACTTCTGTTTCAGCGATACTACCATGACTATTCTCTGCTCCAAGGTGCACCTCATGTCTCTCAGTTGTTGCTGTAACCGGATTAAGAAGAGATGCAAAGTATTCCTTCCAACTATGCAATACGCTCTCCTCCGTTTTCAGAATTCTCCCATCTGAACTCTTAATAGTTTGTGATGAAGGAGACTTCTTTCCACGGAGGCGGCGCATGGTCTGCCAGAACACTTTGTTCGCCGAACCATAGTCTGCCTCCAATTTCTCCCCGAACTTCTCCCAGGCGTTGGCTTTAGCTGTTGATACTGTCTTTGCTGCTGCTTTTCGCGCCTCAGTTTACCGAACTCGACTCGAAGTTGCCTTATTTGCAAGCCATAGCAAATAGGCTTCCTTCTTTGCCTTGACAGCTTCTTGGACTTCACCGTTCCACCATGCAGTCCTTTTCTCACTACCCTGCGCCACACTCAGCTGCTTACGACCACAGCACAATGCAGCCGAACTAATCACAGCAGTTTTAAACAACTGCCACTCCTCTTCAATAGCACCACGATCACTGGGTAGTTCTTTGAAACCTGAAGATATGTTATCTGCAAAGGTCTTCCTCACAGACCAATCCTCCGATGCCTCCCATTTGATGCGCCAAGTTTGTCTGAACCTAGTATTTCGTTTGGTTGGCATGGATTCAGAGAACTGCAAAGTGGTGATCAGTTGATAGTTCTGCTCCTCTTCTCACACGAGTATCCAACAATGATCGGAATAAGTCGGCTGAAACGATTACAAAATCAATCAGTGACTTCTGGTCCATTGCATCCCTGTACCAGGTATACTTATGGACATCCCTGTGCTGGAAGAAGATGTTTGTGATGGAAAGTCCATTGATGCAACAGAGATCAACAAGCACCTCCCATTTGCATTTAAATCGGGCTCACCATTCCTCCCAATCACGCCTTTCCACGTTTGGTCATCAGCCCCTACGTGTGCATTGAAGTCGCTCACCAGAATGACAGAATCAGCACTCCCTCTCCTGCTAAGAGCAGCATCAATTTCATCTAGAAAAAGTGGGTACTCTGTGACTGCATTCGGAGCATATGCAACGAATAGAGAGAGAGAGAGAGACCGTTTCCCTATGTGAAGCCTCAGGAGACACAGTCTTCCACCTAAGGGGGTCCAATCTGCAACATAATCTGCCAGCCGGGGACTTGTGAGTATCCCCACTTCCGCCTGGGCAGTCACGTTAGGGTCGACACCAGAGTAGAAAAGCTTCCACCATCCTTCTAAGTCCACAGTTCCAGAACCCGGACGTTTCGTAGAGGAAATACGTATGATATCCAGTCGATACCGTTTGGCTTCCTCCACTAACTGATTCCTTTCCTGTCATGGAGAATACGTTCCAAGTGCCGATTGACAGCACCCGATCCCGTTGTCGCTTTTCCCGTTTCTCCTCCTGGGTAAAGGCATGCGCTGCCCCTGACCGTTTCCCCAAGCGCATAGCGAGTGCACTGGTGGGGCTTCTCGAAAGCATTGCTCAGAGATAACAGCCAGCAGACTGTAGACTATTTTTCGAACGAGAGCCTCTGCCTAACTCCCGAACGCGGGTGATTTTAACCTGCCTGCCCGATGCAGTAGGAATTCTCTCATTCGTCGACACCATGAGATATATGTTTGTTTGTTTGGATACTCTTCGTCTCACTTCTCAGCGTCTCACTTCTCAACCTTGACCTTTCTGGTAAGGGTGACCCTTAAGTAGCAGTGCTACAACTAGCATAGCTCACAGAATCCCTGAAGCACCCAAACCCCTGACCCACGGTAAGGGGGCATCCACTCAGGGGATTAATTAGAGTTAAATTCAAAATTCGAACAATCGGGTGTAATTGTCATTTTCAAGTTTCTTGACTAACTTCATCCATCAACTAACATCATCCATAATCATGACTAACATCATCCATAATCAATTTTTTGACTAACATCATCCATAATCAACTTCTCGGTGATTCTATTGGTCTGACTGCCAATGTCTCTTCTCATCCACCAAAAGGATGCAAACAGAAGGTATATTACTCTAAAGTTTCATTCTCACGCCTGCCCAGAAGATTACTTATGCCACTAACAAAATCTCAGGCAATATTGAGTCCACATGGGGGAAGGTAATGGTGCACTTTGAGATCCAATCAATATTTAACAATTTATTATACTCTGTCCAACGAAAGAAAAACTGGGCGTGTCCAGTTAAATTTCCAATTTCACTTGTTAGCGATTGTTAATTTTACTTGGCAACAATGTCTAACAATTGAAATCGGAAATTTAATTAGACACGCCCAGTTTTTCTTTCGTTGGACAGAGTATAAGTATCATTACTCGCATTTATCTAGTATGCTCTTTACTCCGGCTAGTCCTGCAATGCGTTTCTTAATGGTAAATGTTTATTCGTTTAATCAGCCCAATCATCTTACTTATGGTAGAACAATCAATTATGCAAAGGGCTCGCAAATGTTTAACAAAGTCTTATCTTAACCTTTTCTGGGTTCCGATTATCAGGGGATCGCTCGAACGTGAGCTTCTTTGCTCTCTCGCCATTTATAAAAGACAACAATCACTTGTGGATAAACTCTTAAAATCATTCTCTTGTCGCCTAAAGCTACTATCTTAGATATGAGTGGGACAGGAGACAGATACAAGGATGGCAAGGTGCTTGTGTCGTTAGTAAGGAAGGTCTCCCCACCTGTTATCTCTGTGTTCTAGGCGGCGTACGCTTCGTTGAACTCGGTTCGCAATACTTTGTCAGCTCCATATTAGGGTTTGTCCTCTCCGAAGGGGGAGGGCTGACGAGGTAATCTCGGTCCGTCCGGAATTAATGGTCCAACTACTCTCTGATGAATTGGAGGTGGGTCCGCGCTGGGCGTCGGCCACAGCCAAGTCGTAGGATTTCACTGGATGAGCTAGTCGACGAGGAAGGTTCTGCGCACGGCTGCCGGGTAGTCCACCAAAGGCGAAGTCGTTGCCCAATGTACTCGGACAGCGGTCGAGTGCGTCTTCCTTATAGTTCGATGGGGTAATGGTAATGGTTAAAAGCTCTAATCACAGCGGCAGAGAGTTTGGAAGTTTCTGTATGGCATAGACGTTATTTGAATTCCAGGGGTTCATGAGTTCCAGTCATTTTATAGGGTCATCTTCGAGCAAAATCATTCTGAACCATTGATAATAGCTGGGACACCATCGTGGTTTCGATCTGGATGGTCGCAGTAAGTCCGCCTATCACACGCAGTCTGCTTTATCGCTGGATATCTGTTTTGACATGTCTCTACAGCCAGGCCATTCTTGCAATCAGTCGAGTGCTGCACCAAGAGTAAAAGTCTTTTTCTCATATTTCCCGGGCAGACAGGGCATCTCAACCATATTAAAGTAAGATCCCATGATCACTTTCGTTTACCTTGATGCAAAGAATCCCAAGTCCTTAGGCTAACAGGCCGCGCGTCGAGATTCGATGAACTGGGATCCACACATCTGTTCTACATCGAGTACGAGAAATTTTGACGATCAGTCCATCTAACATCAAAACACACCAATTCTATCCCTTCTTTCCTTTCTAGGGACGTATTTCGATATCGATCACATCGTCAAGTCGTGATATAATTTTTGACATTCATTTCTCATGTCTCTTTCTCTGGCTCCGCCATAAGAATACCGAAGCGAAAGGGTAGGAAAAACTTATTTTTCCTTTTGCATACGTCAACAACCCATAAGCTCGTTTCTTTATTTGAGCGAGCTTAACAAATATTTCACGCTCAACAATCCGTCGCTTTAAATTTACAAACAATGCTTAAGGTCTTCTCACGCAATAAGTAAATAATCTCAGGAGAATCACAGCGTATAGTCAAATTCATTTTGAATTTTGTCAAAAACTCCCCGAGTCCAACGAGATAATAAGCCTGGAAACGGAAAAGTCACCTGACCATCGGGGTGCTAGCAACAATCCAACTTCATTGTTTCCAACAAACGGAAAAACACTGATTGTTAACATCCAAGATGTAGACAATGAAGGTTGGATTGCTGCTAGCTCCCCGATGATCAGGTAACTTTTCCGCTTTCAGGCTTTATTATCTCGTTGGCCTCGAAACTCCTGCAATAGCGTTGCTTATGACGTCAGCTTTGTTAACCAAGGCCGACGAGATTTACAGGCCGTGGCGCGGATCACCAACGTCACGTTGACAGAAGGCCTGATAACGGAAACGTCATGCATTATTACATCATTATTAGTCGACCATTGTTAAACCTACTTCTACCAATAATAGGTTTGGTTGACTAATGATGATATAAGAATGTATGGCGTTTCCGTTATCAGGCCTTCTGTCTATAGTCCATCCAGCCTTAGTTTGCGCGAAATGTGATGGACATGTTAATTGTTATGTCTTGTTTAATTTTTTGTTGGCCTAACAAATGAAAGGGCCATCACATTTCGCGCGAAGTAATGCTGGATGGACTATAGGAGATGTTAGATTCACAAGCCACAGGCCCGACGAGATTTACAGAGCCTATTAATCTCGTCGGCCTCGACTTAACAACGATTACGTTACGCGCAGCTAACATTTTTTAAAGAATAAATCATTAGATGGTCAGTGAGGGTTTTAATGGTACGCCTACCTCAGCTGTTCGAATAAATGATGAAAAATACGAAAGAAAATTCCACAGCCCGGATTCAAAGGTTCCTGGTTCGAATCCGGGCTGTGGAATTTTCTTTCCTATTTTTCATCATTAACATTTTTTAATTGAGGGAGCCCCATTTCGCTTATTTGTTGCCTCTTTCTTAAAAAATTTGTAGCTTTTTTTTTCCAAACAAATATGTTGTTTTCTTATTTTTTGTTACATTCTTTCTGATTATTTATTATTTCGATAGTGATTTTTTGGTGTTATTTTTTGGTATAACAAGGGTGGACAATAAAAAAATTTTTCAGTCAATTCTTCAGGGCATTATAATACATACGTACCCTACACACGGATTTTTTTTTCAAAATTTCAACATATCTTTTCGAATCATGAGTTTTTAAGTAGACTTTAGAAGAAAAAATTTTTTTGAGTTTTGGAAACGAACACAGGTCTTTATTGTTAGTGAGTGGCAGGCCAATAAAAATAAACAAAAAAGTGATCATAAAAAATTAAACGATGTTATTTTTATCTAAAAAAATTAGGATTAAATATTTGATAATTAGCATTTCAATTTGATAATTGGTGTGTGCACGAAAGTGCACGGTACCAATATGTTTCAAAAGGTCGCGCGCATTTCACGGTTTTCGGGGCCCCATATCTCGGGTTCTGTTAGTGATAAAAAGTAGGGGTCAAGTGTTTTGGATAGTCCTTGGGCTAGGGACCATTTGTACATCCATCAGAACAATAGGATTATATGTACTTATTTGTTGTTTGCTTGTCAAAGTATATAATCGATATTTAATATATACTGTATATATTTTGTGCGTTGTTTATCATCTGTTAAATATGTGTATTGCCTCATGATAAGTCCAGCCACTGAGTTGTCCACAGGTGGACATACAGGGTCGGGACACATTAATTTGACCACCTCTCCTCCAACATGTTGGAACGTCCCATGGTATGCAGATGAAAAATCATTGCATATAATTAAAAGCTGACAATAGCTGACATGTAGTAGCATCCGTTAACACAGCAATTGTCGCCGTCATGGGCAGAGCAAGTGACCTGTCGGATCTCCAAAAGGGGATGATCATTGGCTATCGGGCCAAGGGGGGGGGCAGCATTTCAGGAACGGACACCTTTGTGAACTGCTCTAGGGCTGCCGTTGTGAAGGTGTACCGCAACTGGACGAACCAGATAGTTTCGAGCAACCGAAGAGGTAACTGTGGGGCCACACGGGCCATCGATCCTAGAGGCAAGCGTCGGTCACGACGCCTGGCCAAGACCACTCGGCGTGCCACTGTTGAGCAACTGACACAGCAAATGATCCCTCTTGAGGTTGGGGCTCCGGAGCAGGTGTATGATAACAGCACCCATGTTGACGCCTGTACATCGCCGAAAACGCCTGCAATTCGCAATGGACTATCGCCATTGCACCTCGGCCAAGTGGCAAAGGGTTGCTTCCTCTGACGAGTCGCGGTTTCTGGTGAACAGCGTGGACGGACGATGGAGAATTCGCCGGGAAGCATCTGAGAACAGGCATCTCGACACCATCGTTGGCAGACGACCTGCTGGTGGGGGAGGTGTGATTGTTTGGGGGATGTTTTCATGGTATAGTCTGAATCCACTGATACCGCTGGAGGGTACACTGAATGCTGTTCTTTACATGACGTTCGTCGCAGACCAGGTACACCCTTCATGTCGACAGTGTTTCCTTAGGGTGATGGCAACTTTCAACAGGACAATGCTCCATGCCATTCTGCCAAAATTGTCCACGACTGGTTCGAGGAGCATGAGGATGACTTCAAGCTACTCCCATGGCCACCAAACTCCCCGGACCTCAACCCCATTGAACATTTGTGGGACCATCTCGATCGCCATGTCCGCAAGCTGGACCCTCCACCACGCACGGTGATGGAATTACGGGATGCACTGATCGCCGAATGGTCCCAGATACCTGCAACCACCTACCGATGACTTATTGACTCTCTGCCACGTCGACTAGCTGTTGTGCTTGCCGCCAAAGGTGGATATTCCGGATACTAGCAGGTGGTCATATTAATGTTTCCCGACCCTGTATGCATTCCATGTTATTTCAGTTTCTCTCTTCTTCTGCTCATGACGAGGCAACTGGGTCATTCGTGTGTTGCAACCTTTTGTCACAAGTTGCCCAATGATATCAATACAACTTCTAGATCGCTTACCTAATGCGCAGAAAGCGTTAAAGTTACTTTCTACCCACTGAGGCAGTTGTATTTAAGGCTGTAATTTCGGGAACGCGAAGGAGCTGTTTTCGCCCTTGAGTGAGCGATCCAGAAGTTGTATTGATATCATTGAAGTTGCCTTAAGACGAGCATAGCCGCTTAGGTGTCCACAGGTGAACCAATGATGAATGAATCCATACGGATATTGAACGCCATTGGCATCGCTGTGCCCGCTTGGTTGTGTAGATGGACGTAGCATTCCTCCGCGGTTTAAGGGACTTGGGGGGGGGGCAAGTGCGTTTTTTGGGCGAAGTTATATGTGATAACCATTGTACTTCCACAACCTCTGGGGGAAGTGAAATTCTGTGGGCAAATATACTGTGCACATAATAATGTAGTCTACTGTTTTTTGCGAAGCAATTACTTATCGTACAGTATGCACTGTCATATCACTGAATTACGACCACCCGCTTAGTAATGGGAGTAGCCACCCTTCGCCGCTATAACTGCTGCTAGGCTTCGTGGCATGGACGCAAGAAGTCGCGGTATGTGTCCGATGGTATGGCAGTCTATTTCGCTTGAAACGCTGTCCACAGATCTTCGAGAGTCATAGGTGGAGGGTCCAGCCGCCGTACATGGCGATCAAGGTGCTTCCACAGATGTTCGATTGGATTGATGTCTGGCGAATTAGCGGGCCAAGGGAGCACTCGAAAGTCAGTAGAGTGTTCCTCGAACCAATCCAGAAGGAGACGTGCCTTGTGGCAGCGTGCATTGTCCTGCTGGAACACACCATCACATTGGGGGAATATCGTGAGCATGTACGGATGTACCAGGTCCGCTACGATTGACAGAGAGCCACAGGCATTCAAATTGCCCTCTAGACGAATCAGTGGAACTAACTGCTCCCAACAGATCCCACACACATGCACACTACTCCCAACAGGCTATTTCCGGCACACAATAGCCTCCTGCAGTCTCTTTTCATGGCATTCACGACGCACTTGCCATCCCCGTCAATCTTATGGAGCAAAAACCTTGACTCATTGGAGAAGGCGACCTTAGCCCACTCGTTTGTGGTCCAATGGCGGTGCTCACGTGCAAAGTCTAGGCGTCGTCGACGATGACCCTGGTCAACATGGATGCATGCAGCAACCATGCGTCGACTGTTCAGGCCCATCCGTAGCAGGGTGCGTTCAAACGGTAATGTCGGATAGACGTCTGTTGGCACCATTGTTGAATCTGGTGGTTAGTTGATGTGCTGTGGCTCTCCTGTCACCTTTTACGAGTCGTCGTAGGCGCCACTCACTCCGTTGGTCGATGGCTCCTGACCCTTTACGCGGTTGGGACGCGATTTCTTTCCCTGCTGTCCACTCTTTGTAGACCTTCACTACAGTGGACCGTGAACAGTTCACAAATCGCGCCGTTTCGGAGATGGTACCAATATAGATGAGGACATACAACTTCTGAAGGCATTGTATCATAGACATGGTTTAATGTTTAATGAAAATAAAACTAAAACTATGTGTATTACCAAGGCAAAAGTTACTACAATTAATACAAGTAAGATGTTAGGCGTTACGTTTGACTGCAAACTTTCCTTCAGGGAAGCTATCAGTGATCTCCAGATTTATTTAAATCGATTGAGATATTTGTTTAAAAGTTAAAAAACACCCTTACAAGGAAAGAAATTATCAATGTTATTAAGTCCATCATACAACATCTGACAATAACGTACGATGAATGACCTCATATTGCGAGTGGATGGCTGGCTTACATGAAACAGCAGTTACTATCCTTCAAAGAAATCCCCGTCGATGGTAATGCACTTCTGGGAACGGGTGTACAAGTCCTGGGAACTCCTGGCGTAGTCGTTTTTATGGATAGCCTTCAGTTGGGTCGTAACATTATGTTGGATGTCTGGCCACTTCAGGGAGCGTCTTTCACGGTGTTCCGGCCTCTTCGGAACCGTTTAAACCACTCATAAACACACTTCAAAGTGATACCACTTTGTTTGTAAACTGTTGTCAGCATTTCATGAGTCTCTTTTGCTCGCTGATACATTTTGGGTTTCGACCACGCGCATTACACCTTCACTCTTCAATGTCCTGTTTCAACACTATAAACACATTCGCAGCGCTGATTCTCTCAAATTTGTTTAAACATGTTTCGACCTGTCTGGGGCAGGATACGACGGTAGCGCACTCTTACGACCGTTAGCAATATGAGGTCATTCACCGAACTTAATTGTCAGAGGTTGTAGTACCTAAAATAGAATATGCAGTTATTATTTGGTCGTCCACAACTTTAGTGTCCCGTGTTCAAACAGCGTATAACAACTTGCTGCGTATAGCTTTGTCGTTATCTAAGTTTTCTTCTATAACTAAAATATGTACTCAGCATGATATTCTGACTCTGCAAAGTATAATACTTCATGCAAGATTAAAGTAGTTGTATAGAGCTTACACTGATATAAATCATCCAAATTCTTTTATTAGGTTATGGTTTTCTGTTTCCAACAAAACAAGAGATACACAAAAATATAAAATCATACCTCCTACTGTCATTAGCAAATTTCTTGCAAGATTTTTCCTTATAACGTTATTAATGATGGGAATACATTCCTAGTGATGTTAGACGAGAGATTATTGTATGTAATCATCAAAATTGTATTAATCATAGAGAACATGCACATAGACTTATTCAATTTGTTTATAATTTGCAATATATCCTTTTAAGGATGCACCTTTTATTATTATTATTATTATTATTATTATTATTATTATTATTATTATTATTACTTTGATTAGATATAACGGCGCTACAGTTAAAGTCTCCTTTTCATATGGTCACACCATTTAGATCGAAATGATATTTTTGTCTAAGATCTCGTTGTTATAGAATTTAATTAATTCTTAATCTTGGGGTCGTTATACGTACATCTATCGGATCTTAAGAACTGGCAGATTTGAAGAAAAACTATAATTTACCTTATTGAAGCAAATAGATTTAACTTGGTGTTAGTTAGGGAAACCCCGAAGAGATGTAGCTTTTCCCTACATGACATCACACCACCCCATCTTTGCGCTTGATTGTAAGCACATGACATCAGCTAGACCTGTGTAGCTAGACATGACATCAGCTACATAACCCCGTTGAATTTGCAAGTTTTCAAATCGGCATGAACTATTTTGGCTATCTCGTAACATATTTTGAAATTTTTTAATTTAATTTATATTCAGTCTATTCTTTTATATTTCATTCAGCGTAAGTTCTTTAACAATAAATGCGAATTTGCATCCAGCAAATACACGAGGGTTGTTCAAGAATTTTTGCCTCTTCTTCCGTAACTTTTTTATTTGTTAACCGATTTTCCACGCATCTGATACTTGTCCTCTATGTAATGCACTATTCGCTTTTCGACATAGCTTCCATCCCTTTCCACGCATTGCGCCAACGCGTGACTAGGGTTGTTGTCGACACCATGATTGAATGGCAGCTTTCACCTCGTCGTCAGAACGCAACTCCTGCCCCTTAAGTTGCTGTTTCTTCTTTTGGAAGTGGTGAAAGTCGCAAGGTGCAAAGTCTTTCATTTTTGAACTGCGGTTTTTCATCTTTGAACTATAGGCGCTGCCACGCCTCTGGTATGTGGCGATGAGTGTGCGAGCGGGCGTTATCGTCCTGCAGAAGAGGGTCCAAAGCTGCCATTCAATCCTGATATCGACAACAACCCCGGAATTCCTCTCCGACGGGTTCTCCCGACTAGTCACGCGTTGGCGCAGTGCGTGGAAAGGGATGGGGACTATGTCATTACATAGAGGACAAATGTAAGTATCAGATGCAAAAAGAATTTTGAAAATCGGTTATCAAATAAAAATAGTTACGGACCAGGAAGCAAAAATTCTTGAACAACCCTCGTAAATTTCTTTTAAAACCAACATTTAAGATTGAAGTAGTTCATCATGATGTTTGTGTATATTTTATATAAAATTTTATACCCCATATTGATTGTGCACCTCATTGGGCCTTTATTAAAAGTACTGTCAAATTTATTTTTTGATGTATACATTTCTGCTTTGTATATTTTCTCGATTAATTTTATAGCAACTTTACCATTCTAAGCACTCCATTGTTGCGTTCCAAAAATAAAGAATATGGCTATTTAGTACATTATCGGCGTCCACTAACGACGTCGTCCATCATCATCTTTGGGATAAGAAATAATCTCTTACTTGAATTATTATAAATTTTTTCTACTTTAATAATTACGCCTGCTGTTTTAACTATGTTAAAATAAAAAAGAAATTTAAATTGCTATTATGAAAGTAAAATTTTGAAAGATTTGGGCTTTTTAAAAATCACAGTATTATTAATATTATTGAGATGCACTATCGTCCTCTTTATTGTGTCGGACCAGGTGGCGTTAATAGCACGCCTCCGTCGACAGGCATCGTTATTCCAGTTACGAAAGAAGCCTCATCGGATGCTAAGAAAGCCGCTGCTTTTGCAACTTCTTCAGATTTTCCAATTCGACGAAGGGCATAGTGCTCCGCCATGGTTTTGAACAACTGAGAAAGAAAGAAAGAAAATTGAAACATTTTTAATTTGCCACTTAGAATTTCATTAAATAATTTATTTAATACGTAAATCACAAAAGTTCTTGCCGTTTTTAATTCCGGAAAAAGAAAATGATGTACACAAGAAGTAGCGCATCGCTAGTCCCCATATTAATCCCCATTGGTATCTAGCACCTTCTGCCAACGTGTCTCAAGTTGATCAATACCCTGGCTGTAAAACTTGCCGATCTTGGACTCAAAGAAGTCCGTGAGTGCCTTTGCAGGTCTGTATCATTGGTATAGGATTTTCCACGAAGATGATTGTCTAGAGAATGGAAAAGGTAAAAATCCGTTGGAGCAAGATCTGGTGAATAAGGTGGATGACACACAGTTTCCCAGACAAGCCGGTCTATGGTTTCCCTGGCCATCCGCGCCACATGTGGCTAGGCATTGTCTTGAAGGAAGAGCACCCCAATGCTGGCTCCTTCTGCTGCATTGCCTGCTGCACACATTCCAACTGCTGGTAGTACAGGTCCTCAGTGATGGTTTGGCCAGTTGATAGCAGCTCGTAGTGAACCATTTGGTGTCTAGTCCACCAGTCTCACAAGACTGGCAAATTCTCTCGACCTGAATTTCTGAAACCAATGCCTTGCGGTACGGTCATTCACAGCATCATCACCAAACGCAAGACACATTCGGCGACTTGATACTGCTGCTGACAAGCCCACCTTGAAGTAATAAAGCAAACAATGCCTAACCAACTCCTTCGATACCTCCATTTCTGCACGAGATGTGATTGATGTGAATGCCGAACAGCCCTAGGATTTATACAGGCTAATCTTCCTGCTCCCCCCTGACAGATTTTGGATCACACTGTACACTAATTTGCATATCTTCTATCATTTCCTTTTATAGCAACATAAAAACGGCAAGAACTTCTGTGATTACCTAGTATTTCTGTTTGAAACTCACATTAGGCATTTGCTCTGCTGGTACGCCAGCTTTTACGAAAATGGGTGTCTCAATGGCCCCGGGGCTATACAGCATAAAATAATAGTCACATTTCCCCTTAAAGTAGTTGTTTTGCTATAAAATAATAATTAATAATATCTTAAGCAAATTCCTTACCTTATAATATTGGCTCGGACTCCTTTAGGACCTAATTCTAGAGAACGTTACAAAATAAAGGAAAATGTCAGATGCTTAATTTAATTAAAATTTCAAGAGACATTCATAATTAGCTAAATAAATAAATTTCCTTGAAAGGTATTAATCATGTTTTATGAAGAGGGTCTTTTAGATAGATGGTAGATAGTGAATTGGATTTGTTCAGATAAACAGAATTTAAGCATATGCAAACAGAACTTGCTTGAGTTATTGGATTATTGACTTTTGCTATTATATCCAGTACATTTCTTTCTGTACGTTAGGCAAAAACGCAGAACGCAAACGATAAGGATATTTCACTTTAGGCGACACAGAAGAGTTCGACTGAATTCTAACATTACTTAAGCCTTCTTAAACTTGTAAATACAATCCTCTGGAATTCCTGTTTCTTCACTGCCGGAAAAATGCAACACATGGAAGAAAGTCAATTTTTATGAAATTGCCCAAGAGCTTGGTGTGGATGGCATAAAACATATGATTTATATTTCAACACCATATGTTCACAGGATCCTGATGTTGAGACGGCTGCGTGTGCGTTATGGGGTGTTATCGCAAATCACCAGCGCAAATAAAAATAATCGCGAATTGCAGTATTATGATTTCCTTATAAAATGATGTCGTCGATCCCACTGCGAAAACAAACGAGAACTTTAGCGAAAACATACATCGGATGGACCAGTTCGTGTGACTCATTGAACTCTGAGAAGACACCAGACATCCGGTCTAGTGGACGCTGGGAAAAGCTGAAGAAATGGTCTCTTATTGAAGAGAATGCGAGTGCAGGAATTTCCTCCTCATCTTGGGAGAAATTTTTATACAAATCCGGACAGTCGGGACAAATACCGTCCATCTAAGAAAGAGTGCGCGCTACAACATTCTTGGCAACAGAAAGAGTGGAAATTTTTTGTGGCAAGAATGATTATCATGTCATATACCGCGCGCTGTACGAGCCAGCTAATTCGAATGCAAAGAGCTTTACTACAACCTGATTCTATAGAAAGTTATGGTTTAAGGACTCTCTCCCAAAACGTGGCTGAAGTAGTCTTTTGCAATTAGCCTTTTCACGTATCGATAAGGGGCGCAACTTTCGCATGCGCACTGCACGGGTTGTTTGGCAAAGAACGAAAATGGTGGTTAGTTGTTGTGTGTACGGTTGCAGGAGTCGTTTTGTGAAAGAGGGAGATTTCCCATTTTATCGATTTCCTATAAACAAAAAGACTCGCAGATGAGTCTAATGCCATCACCAGGAAAAACTGGCTTCCATCGTCGTGGGATCGCGTCTGCAGCAAACACTTTATGAGCGGCTAATCCCATGCCAGACGCAAGTGATGTTGACTTTGTTCCAACATTATTCCTAAAGGGACAGAACGAGAAAAGACCACCTGAGCGCTATGATAAAACGACAAAAACAAAAGGTAGGTTTGATTTTTAATGTGTGGTTAACTTTTGTAGGGTCGGCTGAATGTTAGAATGGAACACGAGTGTCACATCACGAACATTATACGTGTAGATCATATCACTTAAATGAGCATCACTATGTTCACTGTGTATACTACATTCGACCAGAAAGATACTGTTTCGAAAGTGAAGATGAACGAGCCAATCTCATTCACCAACAATACAGTTTGACACTTTAAATTCATTCATGTCCCTTAGCTTGAATTAAAAGCACATGATGAAATGCAAGAAGGAAATTCAGAACTAAGAGCATGTGTAATTTGGATGTTTATTGCACAATGTCATTGACATTAAGGAAGTAAAAGGGCTAAGAAACAAACAAGAATAAACAAAAAAATATCAACAATGAAAAACGTGCAAAATCATTTTTAAAACAATTGACCAAAAAAAACAATTGTAATCAACAATAATGAGCAAATACATGACGATGTAAATTATGACGCTTGCACTAACATACTCCCACGCGTTGAAACATTTGGTTTCAATACTGGAATGTCAATATTAGTCCTCGATTAGGAGACGACACAGTTTCACTAAAGGTCGTTTAAACAGTCCAGCCTCTGTTTTCACAGTTGCCACACGAACCAATCCATCCTTTCCTGGGTGTACATTAATGATTCGTCCCAATGTCCATTGTTGAGGAGGCAAATTTTCTTCACGAATAAGAACAAGTTCGCCTCCTTTGATGTCTGGTGCCTTTGTTGTCCACTTGCTACGTTGCAATAGCTGGCCTAAGTACTCTTGGTGCCAACGTTTCCAAAAGTGTTGGTGGATCTGTCGTAACAACTCCCAGCGGTTTAATCTGTTGACGGGTAGGGCGGTATAGTTGGGTTTTGGTAAGGCCATAAGTGGTCTGGTGATTAGAAAATGCCCTGGTGTTAATGCTTCGAAGTTGTCAGGATCACTTGAGATGGCGCAGAGTGGTCTTGAATTCAGACATGCTTCGATTTGAGTGAGAACGGTGCATAACTCCTCGAAGGTGAAAATGACGTTATTCATGACACGACGCAGGTGCTTTTTCATAGATCTTATACCAGCCTCCCATAATCCTCCGAAAAGAGGTGCTCGAGGGGGGATGAAATGCCAATTAATACCTTCTTTGGTCAAATAGTGAGCCACCAATTTGTTGTGTGTGTCACTATTTATCAAGAGCTGTAATTGTTTCAACTCACGATCAGCTCCTATGAAATTGGTTGCATTGTCACTGAAAATGCTGTTGCAGCGTCCTCGTCGAGAAATGAATCTGGTCCATGCTGCGATGAATGCATTAGTAGAAAGATCACTAACCAGTTCTAAATGAATTGCTTTTGTTGTAAAGCACACAAATAATGCGATGTATGCCTTTGTTGATTTTGCACCTCTACCTTTGTGTGTCTTTATCATGATTGGACCAGTATAATCAACACCAGTGTTTACGAAAGCATTGGCAGGTATTATCCTTGACTTTGGCAAATCGCCCATCTGTTGATGAACAGGGGATGCTCGATCTCTGGCACAAGTAATACAATGATGGTTATATAGTCTGACTGCGTCTCGGATGCCCATAATCCAATAGTGCTGTTGAATTGCTGCTATCATTAATTGATTTCCAGGATGAAGCAGCATCATGTGATAATGTCTGAGAATTAATGTTGTCAAGTGGTGGCGTTTAGGGAGCAACATTGGGTATCTTGCATCAAAGGGAATAGTTGCATTTTTCAACCGACCTCCAACTCGAATCACGTCGTTCTCGTCAATGAATGGGGATAATTTTTGAAATTTACGTGGAATTTGTTTGTCCTCTTTGATTGCTCTATGGAGCTCGGGCCATTCTTCTTGCTGTGTAATACGGATCCATAATTGTAACGCGTTTCGTAATTCAGTTGTTGTGAGAAATGTGGTCACACGATTTTGACGAGCCTCCTTGAGGTTTGTAATAAACCGGAGACAGTACGCTGTTATTCGTTGTAATTGCCCCAACGAAGAATATCTTTGCATTAGCGATGTATCAGGCACTTGCATTACTCGTATTTGCACTTTCTTCTTTCTTTCTTCTATGGTTATGTCCTTTATGTACGGGTTAACAGGCCATTCTTGCTTCGGTTGTGTCAAGAAAGACGGCCCATTCCACCACATAGCATGCATAGGTAACTGTGATGGGAAGATGCCTCGTGACGCGACATCTGCAGGGTTCGAATGAGTTGGCACATGTCTCCATAAATGTGGTTCGAATGATTCTTGAATTTCAGAAACACGATTTGCGATGAAAGTTTTCCAACGACTCGGATGACTTCTAAGCCATGCTAAAACGATTGTTGAGTCAGTCCATGCATTGGCAATTGGAATTGCTTCCTTGAACACCTGTCGAACTCTTGAAAGTAGTCGTGACAATAACACAGCGGCACACAATTCGAGCCTGGCAATTGATACTTGTTTGATGGGTGCGACTCTAGTTTTTGCGCAGAGTAAATGCACTTGAGTTGATTCTGATGAGGTGGATCGTACATAAATGACTGCAGCGTATGCTTCCTCAGAGGCATCGCAGAATCCATGCATTTCACAACAATAATTATTGATGATCACACAACGTGGTATGCGTACCTTTTCTACAAATGGTAGCTGGCTGATGATTGTGTGCCACTCGGTTTGTTGTTCATGTGATAGCGGATCGTCCCAGTCCATGCCAGTGAGCCATAATTTCTGTAGCAACATCTTTGCACGAACAACAATTGGCGATAACCATCCGATTGGATCGTACAATTTTGCTATCTCTGATAACACTTCTTTTCGTTGGTGGTTGCGTTGCCAAGCGTGCAGTGATGTTGAAGAAGAACTCATCTGTCGTGGTGTCCCATTGAATGCCTAACGTCTTTGTTACTGTGGAGTTAACACTCGTAGTTAATTGTGAAGCTCGCAAATGATTTGGGAGTGCTTCAAGGATTTCAGGTTTATTCGATGACCATTTCCGAAGTTCAAAACCTCCACTTTGTAGTAATTGTATCAGTTGCCCTTGCATTTCAATTGTATTGGATATTGTTGTATTTCCAGACATCACGTCGTCAACATAAAAGTCGTTCTTGAGTGCATTTTTTGCTTGTGGAAATAAGTGTCCATCATCTTCTGCTAATTGTTGAAGAGCACGAGTTGCCAAATATGGTGCACATGCCGTACCGTACGTCACTGTATTCAACTGATATGCCTGTAAAGGTAAATGTGGTTGTTCACGCCACAAAATGCACTGTAATAGACGATCGCTTTGATGCACTGTCACTTGCCGATACATTTTTGCAATATCAGCTGAAAAGGCGACTGCGTGCAAGCGGAAGCGAAGAATTATATCAAAGATATCATCTTGGTTTTTTGGGCCAATCATGACTTTATCATTGAGTGAAATGCCAGAGTCTGTTTTCGCCGATGCATCGAAAACCACTCGCAGTTTAGTTGTCGTGCTGTCTTCCTTAAGTACGAAGTGATGTGGCAAATAGTTCAGGCTGGCACTTGGTTTGCCAGGTAATCTCGTCATATGTCCTAGATTTTCATATTCTTGTATGAATTCGCGATACTGTTGGTAACTCTCTGGTGACTGTTGTAGTCGTTTCTCGATTGCTAGAAATCGTCTAGTTGTCATCGTTAATGATTGTCCGAGCTGTCCAGCTGTTTTCCTGATGGGCAGGGCCACAGAGTATCGTCCTGTGTTATCACGATTATGCGTTGCGATGAAGTGAGCTTCACACTCTTGTTCTTCAGTGGTGTAAAATCGTTCTCGTGGAATTTCTTCCAATTCCCAAAATTTACGCAGATCTGTGTCAAGTGTTGTCAATTGAATTGTGAATGAGTCTTCATTCGGTCTTGGTACCGTGCTGCAGATAACCCATCCTAAAACGGTCTCTTGGGCATAAACTTTCCCATTGGACGTGTAACGTTTGCCATTTCCCAAAATGTCAAAAAAATAATCGGCTCCGATAAGGATGTCAACTGGGCGTGATTTATGGTATTCCGGGTCAGCTAAGTGTAAAGCTGTTGTGTCCGGACGATCTGATATATGAACATCATGTTTTGGCATCACTCCAGAGACTTGTGGTAATACCAATGCTGTGAGATTAAGACTGTACATGGGTTGATGCGTTGACTGAATCGTACACTTCACCAGTCCATGAGCTTGTCCACTAGTGATGTTACCTACGCCATTTATAATGGTTGTATTGCGTTGGCGTGGCAGGCCAAGTCGTTTTACACATTTTTCACTGATGAGATTAGCTTCTGCACAGGAATCGAGTAGTACACGACACAATTGGGTTTGACTGTAGCAGTCTTGCACATGCACAATTGCTGTTGCAAGTAATGCTCGTTTGTGGTTAGTGCATGTGATGTTCATTACAGCATTACTATCAGCTAAAGCAGCATTACCCGTGGTGGTAGTCTCTTCGCCTTGACTGGATGTAACCGATGCAGCACCTCCAAAATGCAGCAGCGTATTGTGTTTTTTGTTGCATGTTTTACAAGTGCCCTTCGATGGGCAAACCTTGCTGTTATGACCAGGACGAAGGCAATTAAAGCACAATGAATGGTCACGCACTGATTTCGAACGATCACGAGGGTCTAATGCTAGGAACCGAGCACACTTGAACAGCTGATGATCAGCACCACACTCACCACACACATTTACAACACTGTTGTGCACTTGTGCAGTTCCTTGTGAACGACTTCCATGCGTTGGTCGAAGACTTTTACTTGGTGTAGCTGCTTCGAGGGCATGACAGCGTTGTTCAAGAAAGGTTTTTACATCTTCAAATGTAGGATGTTTGTTTCCTGAAACGGATAACTCCCACTGACGTCGAGATTCCATATCCATCCGCTCACCTACTATGAAGACTAATAAGTGATCCCACGAATCCACAGGCACCTTTAATGCCTTTAATGCGCGCACATGCTTGACTGTCGTGTCTAGCAGTTTGCGTAGGTCAATTGTTGACTCCTTATTCATGAATGGTTGTTTGAACAGTTTCCTGATGTGACAGGATATAATTTGTCGTTCGTTGTCGTAACGTTCGGTGAGAAGTTTCCACGCTTCACCATAGTTTGCATCAGTTGTGTCTAGTGACTGAATTAGCAATGCGGCTTCACCTTTAAGAGCGTTCTTTAAATAATGCAACTTCTGAGAATTGCTAATGGTTTGATTGCGATGTATCATGGAGGAAAATAAATCATGAAAGGTAGTCCATTCAAGATAATCTCCTGAAAAAAGGGAGATCCATGCGTGGTAGCTTAATGTCCGGACGGAATTGTGAAAGATCAACCACGCTTGAAGGAGATGACGGCATACTCTTTTGGGCAGTTGTAATAGTGAGAGCGTCTAGTAAAATTTGTATACCAGCCTTGGTACTCACATACATATTTTCCACCTCTGCTTCATCGGTTTCATGAGATGCGATTTCGTCGCTTGTTGCCAATACAATGATTTTTGCTTGCACGTTGTTGTATTCACTCCATGCGTCATCTAAAAGCTTTAACCTTAACGAGAGTTCTTGCACAGTGTTGCTTGTTGATGCTGATGCATGCTGCAGAAAAGTTGACACACGAGTAAATTTTGATTTAATCACCCCACGTTGTTTCACAAGATCTTCCATTGCTTGGTTGATAAGAATTGCTGACACAATTAACACTTATAATTGTTGCACGAGTTCGATATTCACCGTCGTTGACGTTAAAGCTGCACACAGAATGGCCGCCAACAAAGGTAGTAATTGTCGGTTTTGCGAAAACAATCCGGCTCGAAGGACCAATGTTTCGAAAGTGAAGATGAACGAGCCAATCTCATTCACCAACAATACAGTTTGACACTTTAAATTCATTCATGTCCCTTAGCTTGAATTAAAAGCACATGATGAAATGCAAGAAGGAAATTCAGAACTAAGAGCATGTGTAATTTGGATGTTTATTGCACAATGTCATTGACATTAAGGAAGTAAAAGGGCTAAGAAACAAACAAGAATAAACAAAAAAATATTAACAATGAAAAACGTGCAAAATCATTTTTAAAACAATTGACCAAAAAAAACAATTGTAATCAACAATAATGAGCAAATACATGACGATGTAAATTGTGACGCTTGCACTAACAGATACAATGTTGTATAAAATTTTTTTTGCTAATATTTTTACTTTAGTTGATTTTGATTTTGCTTGTGACACTCACTTTGTATGAGACTGATGTTATGCTGCACAGCAGAAAATGTTAGCTTCTCACCTTCAGCAGACAGAATTATTTGATGGAAAAATTCTATGTTCCGGTTCTGAGTACTGACCCAGAACTAGAATTAAAATTAATTTTTTATATAGGAAGAAAAACAAAAACTGTTAGTGATGGAATCTCGAATTAGAACATCACTTCAGTTCCATGATTATTCAAATTTAAATATCTGGCAGTCAAGTGCATCACCACAAAATTACATGAATGAAGTACCTGCTGAAGCCAAATGCACATCAGAAGAAGACTCTCAGCTTAAATGTACGCCTCCTGAAGTTGATTGTCCACCTGAACACACATCATGTGAAACTGAATGTCAAACTAAATGCAAGCACTGTGCCAGTAACATCAAGGCACTCGAAGCTACAGTGGAAAAACTGCAAACAGAAATCCAGACACTAAAAGCAAAACTCCGAGAAGCCTGTTGGGGAATCAACAAAATTAAAGACAACGATCAAGCCACCAAGGTCTACACAGGATTGTCAACACTTGCACTTTTTATCTGGCTATTTGAGTATGTGCTAATTATATGCAGTATTAAGCTTTTATGGCATGTTAATTTTTACTTATATTCGGTTAAAAATAAATAGATTGAAAAAACGACAAAACCAAAAGCTTGGGAAAGTATTCGTGCTTTAGTGTAATCTGCAAGTACAATGAGTACTGCGGCAGAATGACCACAAGAGCCTGACAATCTAAGAAAAAAGAAAATTAAATGTAGTAATATGAAGTTTTGTGCATATCATAACCTTTCTTTATGCATTTACCCAACAGGGCATCTGCATAAGCAACTGATCACTTTTCCTGTTTCAGCTAAACATAAGAATGCGTTAGTTTAACTGGTCTCTGAGATGCCAGACACCAAGCAGCAACATAGTATAGATCTTCTGCAATCTAAACATATACAGTAGAAAAATGAAATTTTCATACTAACGCACAAAATTAATAATTATTTGTAACTGTACAGTCTTGGAGTTTAACTATAAACTTCATAACTGAACTGAAAGGAAACTTACCTGGGCAAATTTGATTTCAACTTGAACGTTTTGGGCTTTCACATGTTTCATGCCTTTATCAATAGCTTTTCTTTGTATAATAGAGTGAAATTTCCTTCTTTTCCACAAAAGGAAGGAGAACAACATCTGAGCACCACTGCAGCGTATCGCTATTAACTGGTGGGATTTCCGTTATATTATTATCCATTAAATTTTTTTTTCCATCTTCAGATAATGGGAAATGATCTTTGTCGATTTCATTCGGTGGTTGGACTTTAGTAGGTGTTGCAGAGTGGGCTTTGCACTGAATTACATTTGAAAGTTTCTCTATCAAATCTGCCTTACGATCTGTAGATTTAAATGTAATATTTCTCTCTTTGCAAATGAGCTTCAGTTGGGGCACCGTAATGTTTCAAAGTCGGTTAAGGTGAAATTACTAATTGTTGAAAAATCCATACTCTTACCACTTTGAGTTGAAATAAAAGGAGAGTCTTTGAGCTGTTTTCCGCTACTTTACAAGCATGGCCAAAAGCACATGGCAATATTTTTGCAAACAACCCGTGCATTGCACATGCGCAAGTGGCGCCACCTGTCGATACATGAAAAGGCTAATACTAGCGCCAACTCTTGGGCGCTTACTGAATTGCACGTCGCAACCCGAGACTTTCCAGCTAAACTATTAATCGTGAAAACTACTGTATTGTTTACCTGCTTATTGGTTTGGAAAATAAGCTCAATTTTTCAAAAATAATTCTTTTTTCAGCGATTTAATAAAAAAGTCTATATTGCACATTGTTAACCACTGTTAAAGGTTATCATAGTAAAATTACGAGTTCTATGAATATTCCTTTTATTGACTCTAGTACAACTATGAAACAGCAATGAGTGCAAAATATACGAAACGTTTCGAAGCAGTTTTCTTGTGTTCGCATGGAAAAGTTAGAAAATGTCGCAAGCAACCGCTGCACGCTACATGAAAATATCAACAGCATGTGTAAGGAAGTGGTTGACGCGTTTTGAACACCACAAAAATGACGATGACCTACTGGAACGAGGCGTAACAAGAAAGACCACTGAACAAGACAAGCACGTCATAGAGACCCACATGAAGAATCTTCAAATAACCTTGCGGAAATGGGAGGAAAGACAGACGTAAAGATGCTAAGTTTTCTCTGGAGACAGTATAATGGCTGAATATGGTGAAGAAACCTTTCTTATTAAAAGCTTTTTATAACTTTGCTGTGTTAGTTTGTTTAGGTCAAATCTTGTAATCAATATTAATCCAACTTTCCGACAAGCTAGGGAGCTGCAATTTGACACACTTATGCAGAACCGATGACAATTTATGATAAAGAAAAAAATTTTCAAATCGGTTCATTGGTTCGTGTTCTAATGGTACTAACTCATTACTACGAATTGATTGTTGTAACAATTGGACATTTCGTTATGGCGAGAGGTAAATGTATCTATTGTTTATTGTTGCAAAATTAAGCTGTATTGTTGCCACTAAATAAAACATTATAAACGCTTGGTTTGATAAAACCTTTTTCCTCTTATCTGAACATCCCTGTGAAGAAGTGTCTCCAACAGGAAAATATAGATCTTGTTTGGAGAGATGTCGTTTTCTCGGATATATTCTCGTTTTCATCATGTGATTCTGCACGTCGAGTATGGTCATTTCCCACTAACAGAACTCTGTACCGTACCGTTAAGCACCCTGTAAAGGTCCACGTCTGGGATTGTTTTGTCTAAAATGGATTTGGAATCTGCGCATCGTTAATGGAAACTTGAACGCTCAAGGAATGATCTGAATCTCCAAAAAATCTGTTACTATCTGTTCTAAGGTTGTAAAAAAGGACAAATACATAGTGGGTTCTTCAAGAGGACAATGACACGAAATATCTTAGTATGCTGTGCATGACATTGCAGTGTTAGATTGGATGCCAACCCCATAGGAAATAAAGAGCTTACATGAAACATAATCTTCGCAGGAAACTACCTGGAGTTTGAACCAATCGACTCGACAAATTCGACAGATTTAGAAGACTTTACCTTTACGGTTTTCCGTCAGCTGAGTAGAAAGCATGCCCCGGAGAGTTCAGGCCATTATTAACAACGACGGCAAACGCAACTGTACAAATATAGTTCCCTTTGGAGTTTGCCTTTCTATTTTCCGAAAATAAATATTTTTGAATTTATAGCGCATACTCTTTTCTTAGACAGACGGTAAGCTTCCAAAAAAATTGGAACAAAAGATGAGAAATCGGGACTTCTGATCACCTTCTTTATAATGAGCCTAGGCCCGGATTTACAAAAGCGTCGTTAGCGACTTATCGACAACATTCTGTCGTTACGGCGTCTAACAACGTTCATTGCTATTCACAAAACCTATCGCAAACGAAAACGTCGTTAATTAGCGTCGTTAAATAACGGCAGCTCAGACCTGTCGTTATAGCATCGTTACATGAATGTTTAAAATGGTGGAAGACTTGCACACGACGAAGAAATACGATTTCAGCATTGACTTGCATCGTGACTCAGCATTGATGAAATATTAGTAATCGAACATATTCGCTACCGTAGATTTTCTAGATTTTCGAGAGGCTCAGTCGATTAAACGTAAGAGCAAACTTGTTCAATCACCCCCCCCCTCTGGCTAAAAGGTATTGAATTTTGAATAATTTCTTTCTATCAAATGCTTTTTTATCAGTATTTGATATTTTCATAAAAATAATTTCTATTTTTTAAGCACTTGATATTGCTAGAAAGAATGCTTTTATTATTTTTTTTTTCGTACTCATCAACTGTAATTCCGAAGAAGTACATTGTTGCTTTCACTTTCGAATTTTGTCCATTTTCCTTACTTCCGCTGTAGTCGGGATTCTTATTGGGTGTTTCAAGCAAACAAAGACGTCATTTCCGTACTCTCGAAATCAGACAACTATTTTCTCGTCGTTTTGTTTGAGGCGTATTGTGAATTGCATTTAAGACAAATCGTAAAATTGCAAAATTTACCGACATCGTTACTGTATGACGTCGTTAGTAACGACATTTTTGTGAATCCGGACCCTAGTTTGAACTATCCATGGTTATTTCTTTCGGTACAACCCAACTTTCATCTTGGTAGGTGAAGTTTGGACATCCGGAAGTTTATAATTAGGTTTTTTAGGGATTTAGCATCATATATATAAGATGAAACTCGATCAAGCTGAATTTCGCTTTCTTCGCCTTGTTGAGCGCATACTGAACTTGGTCGTTCCAGTTGAGCTTGGAGTAAATCATAACACCGAGGTACTTATAATTTCTTACTCACTCTAGCTTTCTGCCGTATAGTAAGAGAGGCCTTGGAGGATTTTTGCGTTTGCGAGTGATAAACATGACTTTACACTTTTTGACATTCAGCTGTAATCGCCACTTACAAGGGAACCCCACATAGCCTAACCGCTTTAACAATGGAGTCCTTGTATGGCTATGTATGCTGAAATGTTTTCGTTTTCGCGGTTTATTTTGAAAGAAACACAATTTCGCACTCTCTTATTTTGCAAGCAGCTATAGTAGCTTCAAATGAGTAACATATTTCAATTTGGTGGAAATCTGTGACACACACGTTCGAGGGATTCCCTTGTTAGTGAACCAGCTCTGGCACTGATTTAAAGCTTTCTACAGTCAACTGATGACGTGGGCAGGGTTACGTGCCCAAGTCATCATAGCTCCGTCGTCCGCAAACAAGTAGAGATTGCATTTCGCAAACTTGGGAAAGTCATGAATAAAGAAGTTAAACAAGGCTGGGCCCAAGACAGAGCCTTGGGGAGCACTAGCTTTTATTTCCCAGGGGTCAGACAAGGAGTCACCAATCTTGACACGAAAGGTCCTATTTGTCATGAAGGACCGAACCAAAGCAATTAGGTCATCAGCGAATCCACAAGAAATCATCTTGAAAATGAGACCATCATGTCAGACTTGGATCAAATGCCTTTTGAACGTCGAGGAATACGAGACCATCAAACATGGAAAGATTGAGAGGACCGCTTAGATCAGCGACTAGCCTTCATACCTGTAGCTGGCAAGAGTGACCTGAACGAAAACCAAATTGCTCCTCACGAATAAGGTTCTTTGCCTCGCAGAAGTAGTCATTGAACCTCTTAAGAATTGTGCGCTCAAGACCTCGGAAAGCATAGCCAGCAAGCTAATGGGCCTATAACTGGCAGGAAGAGCAGGATCAAGTCCAGGTTTGGGAATGGTGAGGCTGACTGAGTCCTTCTAAGCACTTATGCCAGCAGTCATTCATGACCTTGGTGATACAGTGAATGACACTAGAGGGTAGATTCCTGAGGGTATCGTTGGTGATGGTGTTGATAGCAGCTGCCTTCTTACTTTTCAAAAGCTTGATGATGGTCACAATCTCAGTGTTACCAGTCGTATTTGGAGAGGTAAGATCTCGTTGAGTAAGGCCAAACTTATCACACTTATCCTTAACTTCGCGAGTAATATTAACCAGACAGTCCTCCTTTGGCGTAGTGAATTGAGTTTTCAATGAATCTGCGATAATTTGGGCTTTCTCCTGGACGCTGCTAGCAAAATCGCCATCTTATGTAAGCAGAGGTGGGAGATCAATGGCTCTGTTGTTCTTAAGAGCTCTGACTGTACTCCAAAGAGGGTTGTCCTGGACGAACAGAGTCTTGATTTTGTCATTCCACCTTTGATTCCGTAATTCCTTTATTTGCTCACTGACCTTGCGGGAAAGTCTGTTGTACTTGGTCTGGAAATGCTGAAACTCGTACGCTGCCACAATCTTCTGAAGGTGTCTTTTTCATGGATGAGATGCCTGATGGAGGGAGGAAGTTCCATATGGTCTGGCTGCATGCAATCAACAAGAGAAGCACTGGCATTAGTAGCCATAACAATGGAGCGAGTGACGTTTTTGACATTCTCGTCAATGTCACTGCTGCTGGCAGGGTCCCGGTAAGGAATGGTACAGTCTTTGAGAAGTTCTCTAAAAAACTTTCAGTACTGCTTGTAACGAAGACTTATCCTCGGATCGATATTAATCCTTCACAATTTAGTGCAACAGGCAGGTGATCAGAGGATAAGGCATTTACTGTAAAGATATTATAAGTGTAACGAGCCGGGAGCTGAAATCACCTCTCGCCCGAGCTAGTTACGGATTCGTCGTTGCTAACCACCCGTATGTGTGTGAGTGTAGCTTAGATAGACTGAGACTCCGACTCCAATCAACGGGAAAATTTTACATTTATATACATTGATAGGGGTACGTTGCTATTATAGGGAAGACTGAGACGGAGGAAGAAAGCAGTCTTTTACAATGGCCAAGATGTGTTTCCTAAATGCTATGATACGAAGCACGAAGATATGCCCGTATTGAAAAACTTGGAGCCAGCCCGAAGCAAGGAAATTCCCTCTAACGTAATTAAGGTTAGTCAAATTTTTCTACGTTCCTACGGACATAATATTTACGATAACGTAGATAATATTAATAATGTTCGAGTTGAAAGTAAAGCATCGTATATGCCAAATTAGACTGTCTCTCTCAACGAATTCAATTGCAGCGTAGTTTACCTGCATCCCCCTTCTCAATGTCCCTGACCTCAGTTGAATTAAAATGGCTTCTTAGAAAAATACGAAGCCAGCAACGAGGATAATGTTGTGTGTGAACTAAAGTATATCCATGCAATAGGAAATTTCCCTTGGAGCCTGTCTGCTTATCTATCACAAGGATTGGTGCAATTAAAGGTGATAGCCTTCGATTAGAATTTTGAATTCGGCGTAAACCTTTCCGTCTAAGATAAGTTAAAGTTTTCCAGTCAATTGCTTATTGAGATCTGGTTGTTATCTTCTATCTATCTATATAGAAGGACTAGCAAAGGTACCCGGCATTGCCCGGGATAATTACACTTGGATGTAAACAGAACAATCTCAAAAAATTAAATTAAATTTTGCAATATCTTAAAAATAAACACATGAAAATGCTTAGAATTAATACAGTAAAAATTCTTAATGAAAATTCGAAAAAAATCTTTTTAAAGGCTCACAATGGCTGGACCTCTCCAAGGATACCACTGCTAGTCTAAATAATTTCTTACTCACGTAATCTTACCTCAGATGTATACTTAGTGTTGTTGCAATTTCCACTCTTCTCTCGATGTGTTGAAGCAAAATTTGGCCATTCATCTGTTACGGCGAAATAAACCTCGCTGTAACAAAACACGCATCTTCTGGCGGAGAAAGCTTCCCGAGAGTCAACGCGGCGAGAGCGGAGCGGCAGATTCGATTGTCGACACGAGGAGAGGCGACAGGGGACGAGACGGTAGAAAAGGGGAGCGAGTTCCGGAGTCGGGGAATTCGGTTGGAAATCCCTCGCCGAAGGACGAGCAGCTGAGACGACAAGTTTTCGAGGAGAGAAAGGTTAATGCCAGCTGTGGAGGCATTAACGTTCCCGGGCATGAAGTCGTTTATCTGAATGCTAAAGAAGTGTCGTCGGCTGAGTGTCGGGGAAAGCAACCCGTGCGAGCAGCGAAGGTGAGCTCGTCCGCCGGTAAAATGTGCGAGGCGTCGAGCAACGCAGCGAACGTCGCCTGGATTCCAAGAACGAAATTCACGCCCGTCAACCTGTTGTGTCTGACCAACTTCGAATTAGAAATGTGGCACGAGAGCCGGGAATATGAGGAAAACGCATCCGTCGTTTGCTGCGAACGAGTCCGCCTTCTCGGCGTTCTCCCCCTGGGATTGACGGCGTTCGTGCGAGATGGCGTCGG
>JAHWFO010005664.1:1023795-1057560 GCA_023313115.1 Rhysida immarginata | reverse complement strand
AACATCTGAAATTACCTAAGATTCTAGCAATTTGCCGCTTAGTAAAACCACCCGTGTTCCATAATGCTACAATGCTCCCTTTCATTTCTTGAGAAATCGGCCCATTAATTCTCTCCATTATAGAAAATATTGAAGAAATTGAATAAAAACCAACTTTTCACATCCAGGTTTAATATTTGTATTCTAATTTCAACCATTAAATTAAGAGTGATTTTTTTTCTTTTGGGTTAACACACTTCGGTAGACAGCACGGGGGTGATGGGAATGCTGTTGAATGGCAATAGCAATCCCCACGCGGATGTTTCCCTGCAAGGTGGCTAGCTACTTTTGCTGCCGACTGTACCTAACTCTAAAAATAAAGTCAGCTTTGCGAGGAAATTAATTCTAGGCCAGGAACCCATTTGTGAATGATTAGGATGATAATATATAATATGAGAAATGTCATTAGTCAGGTTAGCGAGGAAATTAATCCCAATGCCAGAGACCCAGAAGGATAATGAGCGTCTTAATGTACTGGTAACAGCACATAAGACGTAACAGAAGGTGAATATCGCCCTGAAAAGGGCGCGGCGCACCGTGAAATGAGAGCAATCAGATGATACCTGAGATGAGAGTAGAAGAGACAGCTTGAAGAGCTAGTCCGTCCTGATCGAGTGCTCGATGACTCCCAAACATCCCTACAACGACAATCGACAATCGAACAGTGAAGTGTACATTTCTTCGGTTCGGACGAAAGGAGTGCTTTCACGAAGCTCACCCTACCAGAATAAATTCCACATGAAATTCACTGAGATAGGCAAGAAGCCTGACTAATCCCAGAGGTCTTCCACATTATGAAAACATATTAAGATTGACGATTGTCAGAAGATTGGGAGAGGGGGCGGGGGGGGGGTATCACATCTTCGAATAATCCGGGAAGGAAACGTTGCCAATGTCTTCGAAGTTGACATCAAGAATATGCCTCGGTTTTCTATACTTTATATGCCACTTCATTTCCATCAGGTTGTTTAGTATTCTAGTCACCAGGTCATTATCATGACTCTTCATCATCTGCACCATATTCATCAGGAGATCTTGGACACACTTACCAAGGTAAGTAATGTTCAGATCCGAGTGGATGTAATGATTTTTTACGGTCCTTCTTCCAAGCTGGGCAGTGGTTCTCAGTGTAGCATTCTGGAACGACTGGAGTTCACTCCATCTGCTTTTAAATATGGTTGCCCACGCAGGCATGCCATAGAGGAGGATGGTCCGAATCATTGTCTTGTACATTAGCAGCTTGTTGTCGATGCTGAGGGCACTGTTCCGAACTAGGAGAGCTATGAGGCTGTACTTACCCTTCTTTGCTTTGTTCAGAACGTAAATGACGTGACAGTTCCAGGAGAGTCTTGAGTCGATTATAACGCAAGGTACCTGTAATTATCGACTCATTCGTGTTCCTTATTGAATTGGACAAGAGAATCCGGGGTACGCTTATGCTTTTTGTTGAAGTACATATCTTTGCATTTTCCGACGTTAAGGTTCCGTTTCCAACAATTAAACCATTCTTCAAATATATTCAAGGAGTACTGCAGACGAGTGATAACGTGAGATGGCTGTTGCGCCCATGCCATAGAAATATAAATTACATTCTTCTGGTTTTGGAAATCATGTACAAAATAATGAAATAAAACGGGCCCAAGGTCAGAGCCTTGTGGGACACCGGCCTTTACCTTGCGGGGAGTGGAGAAGTATTTTCGCCAACTTTAGCTTGATAGAACCTATCGCTAAGAAAGGATTTCATCATCAAGATCAAACCAGGAGGAAACTCGTCTATAATCATCTTGTAAATTAGCCTTTCGTGCCACACCTGATCGAAAGTTTTACTGACATCAAGAAAAACCACGCCACAGTACCTTGAAAGGTTCATTGGGGTGCTGAGATCTTCATCAAGCCTCCATATCTGCAACTGTCACGAATGGGCGGCACGAAAGCCGAACTGCTCTTTCCGAAGTAAATCATTGGTGAGACAGTGGTCCTTGAACCTGGTGAGGATCGTTTTCTCCAAAACTTTGGACATCGACGGGAGTAGACTGATGGGTCGGTATCTCGCAGGAATTGCAGGATTTTGCCCCTGTTTGGGGACACTTTAACACAATAGATTGCTTCTAAGGAGTCGGGAAGTAGGAAAACTTCCAGCAATCGCTTATGATATTCGAGATGTCATTAAGAATGTTGTTTGGCAGATTCCTTAGGGCATTATTACTTACCTTGTCTCTTCCTGGATCTTTCCTCAGTTTGAGATTTCTGATTATGGCAGCTATCTCGCCAGTCTCGATGTTAATCTTAGATGTAAATTGCGAAATTTCATCATGTTTGATAAGACCATCTTCCACACGCTGGGACATGAGTTGACTCTTGGGATTATTTTTATCAGGTGTAACAAACTGCATCTCTAGAGAATCTGCAATTATTGGTGGTTTATCCTGATTAGTTTGGACGTAATTACCTTGAGGGGTGCGAAGTAGAGGAAGCGTATCATTCTTCTACTTCTGTAGAACTCTAGCCATGCTCCTAGCGTCGCGTAAGTCTTTTATTTCTTCCTGTACTCTTCGTACTAACCTGTTATATTTGGTTTTTAGCCGAGGTTACGATAACGTTGCCAAAGCATATGGGTCCTGTTTCTTTCTGCGATCAAGTGTTGGATTCCTGGGGTAAGCACATTCGATGAGGAGATTTATTTTCCAATGGATAGCACTATTTATTCGCCTGGTGATGTCTTCAACACGTTGATCGATGTCATCCGTACTGTTTGCTCTATCGAGTTGGCCGTCATGGTCCTTGAGGATTTCTTTGAAGGGCTTCCAATCTTGCTGATGGTCGACTTCTTCTTTGAAATTGAAAACATCCCTACATGCAAGACGCCTTTTAAATGTACGTCGAAAATTGTTTGAGTGTTAATGAGTTTGTC
The DNA here is from genome assembly GCA_023313115.1 of Rhysida immarginata. Lineage (NCBI taxonomy): Eukaryota > Metazoa > Arthropoda > Chilopoda > Scolopendromorpha > Scolopendridae > Rhysida > Rhysida immarginata. The sequence goes on along the minus strand of JAHWFO010005664.1, from coordinate 1,054,610 downwards.
CGGTGAATCACGTTTGGCTTTGAAGATTTCTATTGCTTCCAGAATGGCAGTCTTGAAGGGGTCATTGGATCGGAAACAAGGGACGTAACTTCGTTCCGGTTGGAAGGCTTATGTCCATTGTCCAGAAGATGGATGGCATATTGTGACTTCTTATCTTTCTTTAAATATGAGGAGATGTGTAGTTTATATCTGATGGCGAAATTGCGAGAGCTCAAATTGATGTAGAAGCTGTCGCATTGGTTGCATTCGATTCGGTAAACACCGGATTGGGAGTATTTGTCAACGGTACAGGGTAAAGGCGGGTTGAGAGAGCGTTTACAGGATGGAAGGGTATGGAAGGAAACACGTCGCCATTCTTATGTATCGGACTATATGAGATAGTCGCAGACACTTACGGAAAGACCCATTGACTAAAGAAGCATTGAACAAACAGGACAGGGGTTTATAGAGAATAGCTGAGACAAAACTTAAAATATCGGGTCGTAAGCCCAAAGGGTCAGGTTCAGTAGAGGACTTTAATTGTCGAAAAACTATATCCAACTCCTCCAAGGAAGTAGGATAGGCAAAAGATAAGCAAGAATTACAGGGAAAAGAAAAAGGATCTACAATAGAACACGTAGAAGTTTGAAGAGGTGAAAGAAGCAAGGTCTCAATAAACTCAGTTATGGTGGCAGAATTCAAATTAGTGGTGTCGGAAAAAGGAGTAGAGGCTGCTGAAATTCCATAGATTAAATTATTAATAACCGACCATTTAGATTATAGTATTTTCCAAAAACCGATAGGAAAACAACTAACCGGTTATGAGGGTTTACAAACAAGAGAAGGTTTTTTAGGGGATAAAAACGAATAAATTAAAAGATAGGGAAATGATCCGAAATAGAGAACTCAAGGAACCCATTAAAGAGACTATTAAAAGAAGAAAAACATTGATCTAATGTAGAAAAAGTATTATGGAAGATTGAATGATGAGTGAAGGAAAATAGACCAACCCTAGATAAAAGATTCACTAACTGGGATTGCTCTCGGTGGCTCAGTGGTAGCGTGATCGCCTCTGAAACCCGAATACGCGGGTTCGATCCCGGCCGAGGACGACGAGGATTTTTCAGGGGGAAATCCTGAGATCACGCACTTCCTTCCGTTGGTCCCGTGTAGTCGTTTGCCGGCTGCACGTTAAAGAACCCTCGCGAGGCAAAATTTGCGGCCCTATAACGCCGTCCTGAAATGACTAGAGCAGTTGAAAAGGACGTTAATACCAAACAAACCAAACCAAACCAAACCAATCACTAACTGGACAGGATTAAGTGACAGTTTGGAGAAGTCCAAATTAAGATTACCTATGATTATGATGTTATATTGGTGAAATTAAGATAAACTAATAAAGAAGAGAAAACTGTCCAGTGGGGGGACGATAAAGGGTAATGACAAAAAGTTTGCTATTCACAAGGGCTGTCAGCAATTCAATTCAGGAGTTATCAGGGGTATTTTACATAAGTAATAAAGTGTAAAAGAATTTGAGAAATAAGTAACCAAGCAACCGCCTGTTTTAGAGGGCCGATGGATAGATGCAAAAGAATACTTGTCTAGAGGTGGCACTTCTAATAAAGAATGAGTCCACGATTCAGTAATTGCGATTATGTGAGGAGATATTTTAAGCAGGGGTAAAGAAAATAATATAATTATAAACTGGAGATGCTCTCCAAGCATAGGTAATGATTTTTCAATTGAAAAATCAGGGGTAAAGAAGTTATTAGAGAAGAAAGATTTGTTTTAAGACTACATATATTAAGACAAAGAAGAAATACAGAATACTGGGAGAGAACTACAGGGTGGCCCTTAATTTACTATATGATGTTTGATGTCGTATAAAATTTGATCGGATCCGAATTTAGTTTAAAACTTTTGTTCATCACGCTATGGAAAACCGATACTAAGAACAGTTTTTGAGGTCCTACGCTGTGCAGTGATCTGTTTCCTAAACATAAATTCTTCTCCGTTCAAATTTTGTTCGACATCAAACATCATATAATGAATTATGGGCCACACTGTATATGTGATTAGAGAGAGAAGAATTAAAAGCATGCTGGGTAATTGGTTCTTTTGAAGGGTAAAAAAAGAGAAACGAAAAAGAGAAAAAATTGAGATGGTAAGAATGATAGAAAAAGAAAAAAAACCAGAAGGAAACGAAATTGAAGTGAGCAGAAATCAGCAGAGGGAAAAAACAACAAAAAAACCAAAAAAAAACAAAACAAAACAAAACAAAAAAACAAACAACAACAACAAAAAATAAGCAGTCTGCATATAAATAAACTACGAAGGGCGATTGATATATAACTCCATGGCTGTCACTTTTTTATTTGTTAACCGATTTTCAAAATTTTTTTCTATCTTATACTCACATTTGTCCTCGATGTAATGCACTATTCACGTTTCGACATAGTCCCCATTCCTTTCCAAGCATTGCGCCAACGCGTGACTAGTTGGGTGAACCCGTCGGAGAGGAATTCCGGAGTTGTTGTCGACACCAGGATTGATTGGCAGCGTTTACCTCGCCGTCAGAACCAACTCATATCCCTTAAGGGGCTCTTTCTTCTTTGGGAAGTGGTGAAAGTCGCAATATGCAAAGTCTTTCATTTTTGAACATCAATTTTTCATCTTTGAACTGTAGGCGTTGCAACGCCTCTGGTGTGTGGTGACTCGTGTGCGGGCGGACGTTATCGTACTCCAAAGCTGCCAACAACTCCGATTGAATCCTGGTGTCGACAACAACTCCGGAATTCCTCTCCGACGGGTTCATCCAACTAGTCACGCGTTGGCGCAATGCGTGGAAAGGGATGGGGACTATGTCGAAAAGTGAATAGTGCATTACAGAGAGGACAAATGTGAGTATAAGATACAAAAAGAATTTTGAAAATTGGTTAACAAATAAAAAAGTTACAGCCATGGAGACCTTATTTATCAATCGCCCCTTGTACAAAGAAATTACTTAAAAACAATCGCCGAATAAATTAAAGAGGAAAAATAATAAAAAATTAAAATAGGAAAAAGAAACATAATATAAACGACAAGATAAAAATCATGGGTACTATTACCTGTGACAATTTTTTCCCATAGAATTATTAGTAAAAATTCTACCCCCATATCCAAGCATTTCTGGGTCCGAACTTGGTTTTTGCTGCTTTCAATAACCGGTATCTTTTCGACGTAAGGTCTTCCACGATGAGGTACGACGAACGACGTAGTTTTCTGCGGTTTTTTAGGGTTTTAGCATCATCTAAAACCCTATTAACGACGGTACAGATGTATGTATTGTAGCGTACCCTTTGTTTTTTGGAACAGGTAAGTGAATCGAGGTATTTTGCTTGTCCTATCCTCACTGCCATGGACTTACGGACGTTATCAGCCATATTTTTTCATATTGTCTGGTCGTGGCCCTCGCGATGCACTTCCCGCTCCGACGTTGTTTACCTTTAGAAGGAGATTGAGCCGATGCTCCTGTGTTTTTCTATTACCAGTAGAAATCGAACCAATTGGCCGACTTGTGGTAGGAGACAGGTATCCCTGTCGTTGGCTAAGTTTTTTCTTACGCTTCCTGTTTAGTTCTTTGGAGGTTACCGTGTTCCCCCTCCTAATGCGTAATTAAAGGGTACACAAGACGCGTTCGGGTCGCGTTGTTTTTGATATGTTTTTTTTTTTCATATTTTGGTTGACCTTCCCTCGCGTATCGGTCCTTTTAATTTGAGGAAATATATAATTACGTTCCTCCATATTAGGCCTGGCCAGGTCATTATTTGACTAATTCAAGATTTTGGGATTTTATTCTTTTACGAAACCGATTTTAGCGGCTAAAGGGGTCAATCTTTATCTCACTCATATCTTACTTCGAACTAAAACATAGTGTCACGTGGATTTCGTCGAGAGAGAGCGCACTCAAGAGGAAAGGATGAGGATGACGTAGAGGACGCGTCGACGAATGCTGATGTCATCTCGAAGGAATCACGTGGGAAAAGAGAATTGGAAAGGAAAAGAAAAGAAAGATGGACGCGGGGAAGACGGCAGGAAAATGTGACTCCAGCTAGCTTTCGAGAATTGCATTGCTCAAATTATGGGCCTCGACAAACTCAGCGAGCCCGTAAGAAATACCATGGAACGTACGTGCCACGAACGGGGTCGAGGGGATTTTCATGGAGAAGCGAGACGTTCGGCGACGACTTCGTAAAAACGGTCGGCGAGAGGGGTGAATGATACGAGGTGACGGAAGCGAGCAGCGAGCCCAAGGACGGAGATTTTCGACGGGAGCCAGCATCATTGCAAGGTAGGCTCGAACAAGTCTTGGAAAATCTCATCGTATATTTGGAGGCCGCATCTCCAGCAGCGGAGAATTTTTCGAGCGAAGAGAAGCCATCTCGTCAGCGACACGACGTCCCCGCAACGGAGAATGGAAGACGCCGGCTGTTAAGAGTCGACGGAGGAAGCGACAGAGCTGGATACGTAATTAACGGTAGGACCTTTTCCTGCGTAGATTTTGAAATTAATGCCCAGACACAGGGCCTTAGAAACTTGACGATATTTCGCGTTCAAGTACGGACAGTTGTAATTAAAGACTTTAAAACATTATTCTCTCCGGACGCTGACGAACTTGTAGAAAATAGCGAAGCTCTTGGAGTGTTTCCCTTTTCCGTGTTAACTTACCTGTACAGCGGTGTAGGAGGGATCATTCCAGGGTATTCATCTGATTTTCTTGCATGAACTGTTGTCTATACGAGGACTGCTTTTTATTGTGCGTCGGAAGGGTTACTTTGCTTACCTGCAAGGATCGACATCAACGGGCTGAAAGCACACCGAGCCAGATAACCGCATAATTTTGAATTTATTGGCAAAGTAGAGAGCTAGCCAGGCGTAATATTAGCGAGACTTAATATTACGTGTGTTCAATGCTACGCTTCCGAACTTATTGTTCTTCGATTTCTTTATTAAAGAACGGCGTACCGACAGTGCTCAGCGACGAAGCTTGCAAAGTGTGTAGCAACGGCGTCAGCGACTTCTTTTGAAAATTAGTGTATGCGACCCATGCTATTTCTGAAATCCTAGTTTGAGTGCTACTGTATTTGTGTGTTGTGGCGACTACATAAGCAACGAGGTGTTCTTGTGTTAGCATATATAATGGTGCCAGCAATTTAAAAGCCCAGAGTGGCCTCGCAACGTGAATATTGTGTAATTCTTGTGGTGTTACGAGTAATTTTGGTGATATAAAAATATTGATGTGAAGTCGACCCAAAGTGCCTATTTCTAATAATTGCTGAAAATTAAGGTGCAATTGTGTTACGTTTGAAAGTGCTTCTGTGAAAAACGTAATAAAATTTACTGTTTATCCTCCTGGTGCCATAAGGAGGTTATTGGTTTCTAATTTAGTGTTATTTCGACGACCGGGGAAATCACCGATATTTATGCGAGTATTTACCTAAATGAAGAATTGCCTTCGCATCCCGCGGGGTAGCTGCTCTTGTGTTGTGTCAGCGATTCTTCCCATAGTGCCGTCTACTTCCGGATCACCATAAGTCGGATTGCCTTCGCATTCCGTGGGGTAGTTCGTCTTTGGGGATGCCAATTACATCTTTCTTCACATCAACCGACGAGTATTCTTCCCAGTTCTTCTCTACCCGGCTATGACATCTTAATTCAACGTTCTCGACATTCAAGCGCCACCACTTCGAATTTGGAGCGGCGTGAATCTTCTATGCGAGCCTCAATCATTCTTGCTTCGTAATTGAAGTTAATTACGTAGGACTATTACTCAAGGGCAAGTTACCCAGCTACAGTTTCCACTGCATCGACATTATAGATTTGAACGACTTTTGCAACTTTATCTTATTTATCAATTTTCTTCTTATACTGTTATTCAAATCCGAAATAAAAAGACTTATTTATTTATCAATTCTCGTTTTCTGCCTCTTGTCGTTGTTACTCTGCAAATCCACGTGACACATAGTATCTAATTTAGCTACGGCTTGGATGGGTTTTTTTTGTCTGTCTTGTAGCCTTTTTTTGGAAAAACGATCGGTAGATTGAATTTAGGATTTTCACCTTTTGTTAAGTGTTGATTCTTTTACTTGGATCAGAATGGTAAATACCTAGAAATTGACTTTTCGTTCATATCGTAATTATAACTCTTAGAGATTTTAAGATTTTAATGAGGGGAAAACATGAATCATCAGATTCAATATTTTTTTTAGTAGTAATAATTATAAATCCTTTTGAAATACTCAAAGAATATTTTTATCTTTTCATGTTTTATTTTTTTCTTTGAGAACATCGATTGTTTAAATTTCGCTCTATGATTTCTTTTTCCTCTCCACTTTTGCGTGCGATTGTTGATATTTAAATCTACCTTTGTTATCAAGGGTTGGTCTTTTAGAGCGTCGCGTTATTTTTTTTTCTCCGGAGCGCGAGTCTGCGTGTCTCGTGTCCTGGGAAGGAAAGAATTTTTCAATTTTTGTCGAGTGAGTGCTTTCTTCTTGGCCTCGTCGTTGGCTTACGGAAAAGTCATCTGCGCTCCGCATGGTCCTACCGATTATGTCCTCGAAGTTAATAGGTTAGTGGATTTGTTCAATTGCAGTTGTAGCACATAGCCGTAGATATTCGTTTGTCCACACCACTTATATTCATGGTTTCCTGAACTCCACCACAGTCAACGGGTGTGTTAACTTAGAAGTTCACAATGCCGTCTTCCATTCTTCCGTTATAGCTCCATGAGAGTTGTTCGATGTTTGTTCATAACAGTATCCGTCATGCATTTTCCTGGTCGTAGGATGAACATATCGACAGTCTATGGGATTTATCTACAAAGATAACGGCGTAGACTTATAGTCACCGTCGACGAGCCGGGTTTTCTCCTCATCGCAAGTTCTATTCGTGAGCGTTTAGCTTATTGCCGTTTGCAAATCATCATCTTAGACAACTCATGCGTAGCCGTTCTGTGCATGTAGTTTCCCTGGTGTTTTCGTCAATCTGACCGCCGCCGCAGCAACATGCTTCTGTCCACGGATCTTGTCGTAGGCGCATTCGGATAGCGCTTGCCACAAACCTATCACCACTCACCGAACTTCGTAGGAATACAGAAATTTCGTGCCATGTGTATTTGACTCAAGTTTTCAATGCAGGTTTCGACTACTTATTGAATACAATGCCAATTTTAAAGTTTTGGACTTTAGTTTAAAATCTTTCTTGTGTTCTTGCAAATTTTTTTTATGTTTTTTAATTTAATTAGCTTGCTCTATTTGATCTTTAATTTCTTTCATTTTAATTTTCTTTATTTTATGCTTTCATTTTTACCAGGACCTCGTTCATGTTTGGGTCTTTGTTCTTCCCACCAGTGACGTCCGCAAACCTTTTTTCGTCTATTTTTGTCCGTCGCCTACGTCTTAATGATCTCCTTTGTCTCTTCCCCGCTTTCCATGTAACTTATCAGTCTGTGTTCCTTTTTTACCTTTTAGGTAACGTTTGTCGGAGGTTACTGTATTTTATTTTCGTTTTTAATTATAGAATTCTTCTTGAATATCCTTTTTGTAATCTTGTTTGTTTCTTTTGATTTTTTTGTTTTATCTTGTCAATCATAAATTTTTTATTTCCAAATATATGCTTTGCTCTGAGTCCCGTTTGTCTAGCGCACCTTGCTCATCCGATCACCTGCTAGCTTCTCGGGTTGGTTCGTGGATTGAAGTTCTTCCTCTTGCCTGTGTAGCTGTCGCCAGCTTTCATCTTCATTGGTTGGTAGTCAACCTTTCGCCGACGTGTCGTGCGGTTTGCTCCGTCAAGACTCTCCCTGTGGCGGACAAGCTCTTTTGGCTTTCATCGAACTCCCTGTTCCTCTGGACCGATTAATTTTTTTGAGTATCATCTTTCGGGACCATTTGTCGTTGTAGAGCTTTGCTTTCTTTATTTAAAAAAAAAGAAAAGTGTAATAAAGAAAAATATTTGTTTGGAATCTTGTTCGTTTCTTTTACGTCCATTTTCCAACTAAGTTTAAAGGATAACTCGATTCGGTTCGGAGATTAATTAACTAAAGGGGTTTTTTACTTAAGGGATCGTACCACGGTGCTTTAAGTTTGGTTACTCCTAATTGCGATTTTAACCTTTTTGCCAAAGTTTTTTCTTATTTCCGCGTTGTTCCTATTTAATTGTGTACTCAGAAGGAGTTTATTTCCTTAATTTTAAAGTGGTTTATCTTTTAAAGGGTTGGGTATTATTACTGGCTTAACAAGGGATCGGGGGCTTTTATGCTGAGGGGGAGTTTCCTCCTTTAGCTTGGCTGAACGTGTGGGAAATTGCAATTACCAATTTCTAGTACGTTACAGTATGTAACATGTATGTCACACGCCATAATTTTTGAAGGGATTGACCTAGAGGCTTGAAATTTTGAACACACGCAGGTCCTATACAGAGGACTGTGTGAAAAATATATCGAATCCTCTAGGGTGGCCCAGTACCCTTCAGGGGCCACTTGTATAAATTTCATGGTTCCTTTTTTAAAAGCTTTTATTAAACTTGCAATGTTAGTTTGTTTAGGTCAAATCTTATAATCAATATTAAACCAACTTCCCTACAAGCTAGAGAGCTGAAACTTGACACAGATACACAGGATCGATGACAATATGTGGTAAAGAAAAAATTTTTCAAATCGGTTTACTGGCTCGTGTTCTATTGGTAATAATACATTACTACGAATTGTCCAATTGTACAATCTGAAATTTTATATACTTATACTAGTTTACTAAAACATTTAGCTAATATACACTAAAAACTGATTTCAGCCTCTTAGGTCTCGACAGGGGCCCTGAAGCCCAAATCACAAATCAAGCACTAACATTTGAATAATAAAAATGCCTAAGAACTTGAAGTTTTGTATTTTACAGAGTGTTACTTAAAAATTTACACAATATACAAGGATACTGGTATAGGCCTCGGGGCCCCTGGCGGCCTCAAATACAATTGAAGCTATAACATTTGAACGGAATAGCCTAGGGACCTGAAATTTTATTTAATCATAGTCTGGTATTTAAAAATTTAGCTAATATATATAAAACTTAAGTAAGTCTCTTGGCAGGGGCCATGCGGCCTCAATCTCAAATCAAGCTATAAATTTTAAACCAGAAGTCCTGAAACCTGAAATGTTTTATATTTATAACTAGCAGGCGACCCTGCGTTGCCCGGGATAATTACGCTTGTAGGTAAACAGAACAACCTCAAAAAGCTAAATTAAACCTCCAAATTGGTTAAATAATAACTCAATCACTACAATATAAAGCGAAGGGACTATCCATTCTAAAAAAATCCGAAAGACAGGAATTTGCCTCTTCACTGAAAAAATCCATTCTAGGTGATATACCGGGACTTGATTTACCGAAAAAAAAATTTTTTAAGGCTCACAATGGATGGACCTCTCCAAGGATGCCTTCCAGTCTAAATAATTTTTTACTCACGTAATCTTACTTTAGATCTACACTTGATGTTGTTGCAATTTTCTTTCTTCTTTCGATGTCTTGAAGCAAAAATTGGCCATTCATCACTTTGTGTAGTCTAGCAGTCGCCGATTCTTCTATTTACTTGCTTACCATTTGCTCAATACAGCACGGAGCTAAAGGAGTGCTTCCTCTATCGTCTTTCACTCTTTCTCAAGAGTCTGCTAACTCATTATCTCCAGTTACTGATCATTTTTAAAGATTTTCAAGAAATTGTTAACTACTAAGAATTCTCTTTTCTAAGAAAAGCCTGAATAGCAGGAATTCTATGCATTGAATTCTATATTGCACAAACTTTGCCTTGCATTGTTGGTCATGAGACATATATTGTTGATCCTTGCATAGTGTTGGTGCATTGCGTGTTGACACCATTGTTGATACCTATTGTTGCACAAACTTTTATTTGCATTGTTGGTCATGAGATATACAGGGTGTTTTTGAATTGAGTACAGATTTTTTGGGAGATGATAGAAGAGGTCCTTAGAAGTATTTTTTGTCATATGAACATGGGGTCCCCGCAGCTCCGTTTACTTACAATACTGCATTGAACAATCAAATGACACCGGGACGCAGTGTGCGCTGATAGGCCTAGAGTACACATGTAAAAAGTACATCAAGTGAAATTTTTAAAACAAATCTTTACCTACTGCTTTCCCAGAATGCGATTAGTTCATTTACATATGGACTAATCGTATTTTACAAAGGGGTTGGATACCATGGAATCTCCTGGACGAAGTTTGTCCTAAGACTTTTCAACAAACAAGCACGTGCACCTTGAAATTTCTTTGCAAACAATTACTTTAAAAGTTATTACAGTAGATTGCTTGTGGTAATTGTTAAAAATAAAATAATCGTTTAAAATTGTATTAAAACTATTTAGAAATGTACGAAATTTACGTAAAACTGTATAACCCAATTTGTAAAAACTGTACTAAAATTAGCATGATAATTCAATAGTTGTTACTAATTCTTGGAAACGAATGTTCTGTCATTGCATCATCATTTTATGTTCATTGTTATAATTCCTTGAAATTTACTTTCTATCATTGCATCATCATTTTGTGCTCATTGTTATTGGTGAATTGCGTGTTTATACCATTGTTGATACCTATTGTGTCTACAAACTTTGCCTTGCATTGTTGGTCATGAGATATTTCTCATTAATATGCCCTGCCATAGCCATGAATATCGATGTTTTATCAATAATTGTCATTTTTCCGAAATCTGAGGTAGACAATGACCTTCCTCATGCTTTGAAGGTCAAGTATGCAAAATTTCATCAAGATCGGAATAAAACTGTAGATTTGCATAAGAAACAAACAAACCCACAAACAAACAGACCCACAAACAAACAAACCCATAAACAAACAAACAAACCAACAAACAAACAAACAGACCCACCCACAAACATCCTTCTTTATATATATAGAAGATAAAGATAGACTAGCAGAGGACCCAGCGTTGCCCGGGATAATTACGCTTGTAGGTAAACAGAACAACCTCAAAAAGCTAAATTAAATCTTCAAATTGGTTAAATAATAACTTAATCAATACAATATAGAGAGAGCGAAGGGACTATCCATTCTAAGAAAAATCCGAAAGACAGGAATTTATCTCTTCACTGAAAAAATCCATTCTAGGTGATATACCGGGACTTGATTTACCGAAAAAAGATTTTTTAAAGGCTCACAATGGATGGACCTCTCCAAGGATGCCTTCTAGTCTAAATAATTTTTTACTCACGTAGTCTTACTTTAGATGTACACTTGATGTTGTTGCAATTTTCTTTCTTCTTTCGATGTCTTGAAGCAAAAATTGGCCATTCATCACTTTGTGTAGTTTAGCGGTCGCCGATTCTTCTATTTACTTGCTAACTATTTGCTCAATACAGCACGGAGCTAAAGGAGTGCTTCCTCTATCGTCTTTCACTCTTTCTCAGTAGTCTGCTAACTCATTATCTCCAGTTACTGATCATTTTTAAAGATTTTCAAGAAATTGTTAAGTACTAAGAATTCTCTTTTCTAAGAAAAGCCTGAATAACAGGAATTCTATGCACTGAATGCTATATTGCACAAACTTTGCCTTGCATTATTGGTCATGAGACATATATTGTTGATCCTTGCATAGTCTTGGTGCATTGCGTGTTGCCACCATTGTTGATACTTATTGTTGCAAAAACTGTCTTGCATTGTTGACCATGAGTTATTTCTCATTAATATGCCCTGTCATAACCATGAATATCGATTTTTTATCAATAATTATTATTTTTTCGAAATATGAGGTAGACAATGACCTTCCTCATTCTTTGAAGGTCATGTATGCGAAATTTTATCAAGATCGGAGTAAAATTGTAGATTTGTATAAAAAACAAACAAACAAACCCACAAACAAACAAACATCCTTCTTTATATATATAGAAGATAGATGTGTTACTTAAAATTTTAGCTATTACACACAAAAACTGATGTAATCCTCTGAGGCATCCAAATATAAGTCAAGCTAGAACTTTTGTACGAAAAGGCCTAAGAATCTGAAATTTTTTTTATTTGGTGCCCCTCTATTTATTATAGCCACGAGCCGCTACTGCTGGTAACATTTTGATGCTAAAACCCTTTTATCGTTGGATAACGATGCCTTAACTAATTTTTTTAGGATTAAATCCGTTTGAAGCGGAGACATGAATCGGATGATCACATGACGATGCCTGGTGGAGGATCGAGAGTCAAGATGATGAATATCCAAAATGTTACCTGGATTAAGTGAAATATTCAATTTCGATTTGAATAAGTCTAAACATTTGATGTTAATGTCCTCCATTGGGTCCTCGACCAATCCAAATTAGCGTATGTTTGAACGTCTTGTGTGTTGCTCTGTGTCATCTACACGTGAGCAAAATAAGTCCGATTTCTTGGAGATAGAATTAGAGTCAACAACATTAGTATGTGATGTTACACTTTCAAGGGAGGAGTCAATTATCGTTAATCGGGCGTCAATTGCTTCCAGTCGGGCCTCAGCAAGAGAAATGCGACTGTTTAGATCTTTTAGAGCAGAATCTAATTTATCAACGATCTTTTGGAAAAGTAAGTCCGCTAACTTACCAGAGATGAGGAATTGAAAAAAGAAGATGCGATACCCCGCTAAAAGCCGGGCCGATACCCCTTAAAGGATGAGTCCATTGCGGTTTGTCGGGTTGTTTGTGTTCGTTGATATGAAAGTTTCTTAACCTCTATAAGAGGCATTATTGTAGTTATACATAAATTAATTGGTGATATAAGATTGTCTACTTAGACAATCACATTTAATGCTACAATTTCAACGTTAGAATGGTTTTGCATAAAGGCCTCATAACATTGTATATTTTAGCATCATTCATGTTTTGAAATAAAAGATGTTTGACGATATTGATCTAAACGTTACAAATATTTATAGCATAAGTTGAAATGAAGATCCAGTAAGACGAGAAAAATGGCTTTATTGGGATTGCCTCTGTGTCTTTTAATACATTTTACATTTTTAATACATATCCAATTAAAAATGTAAGGGTTTAATAATATTATTATCTCAACCAATTATATTTAATAGTACAATTTCAACAGGCATTCGATTTAGCATAAAAGTTTATTTAAGCGTAATTTTGATTGCGAAAAATGAAGAAACGAATGATGTTATGCTTTTGATCTAAAGTGTTATTAATGTGAAAGATCTAATACAGGGTGACCAGAAAAAACTGATAACATTTATTTTGCGGAAAAAAAAATATACATCACTTCAAACAAACTTCTGTCAATGAGTAATGATAAAGTACACTTTTCTCAGAAAACATATTTAAGCATTTTCGAAGTGGTCTCTTTCTACTTCAGTACAGAGCCTCAAACGCTTTCGAAAATTTCCGGCCAAACGTTGCAACTCATCTACGTCTATCCGGTCCCATTCCCGAACCAAGGATTTCTCCTGACATTCACTGGGAGGATATTGAGCGATTGCGATCTCGCAGTTGGGTTTTTCTAGCCCATGTAACGTCAAAATTTTCTTCTCGTTGATTAGACATCTTCGTATACTTTGTTATAAATTGCGTAATAATTATGGAAAAAACTTACGTGCATTACTTCTAATACCCAATTCACCTATCCAAAATTCTCTTATCCTAAAATCAAAATATGGGAATGACCCAAACGAGTTTTTTCTGGAATGAGTGCAATGTTGTTATCAGTTTCTTCTGGTCACCCTGTAAGATGTGGAAAACGCTGTTATTGGGATTGGCTCCATTTACTTGCTTGTCGTAGCTTTTGTATGGGATAAACGTGATCATAATTAAAATAAAGAATTTCTAATGGCGAAAAGAATGAATTATTTTACTCTGTTGTTAAATTTCTTAAAACACATCTAACTTGCGAGTTTTATAGAATGGTAATTAAACTTGATTCGTGAATTCGTGAACATTCGTTTAATGCCAATGAATGAAAACCATTTTTGTATATGCCCAGCGTTGCTCGGTCTGTTTCCCTGGCGCCATCTATTGAGTAAACAAACAAATATAAACCAAATTTATTCATGTATAGGTATATTATTTTTACTACCCCCCCCCCCCCCCTTTGGCACATGTAAACCTTATTCTGAATCTAATGAACATATAGTGCGAATATGAGCTCAATCAGATAAGTGGTTCAAAAGTTTTTAGAACAATTACAGACGCACCCTGAACCTAAATTTTTATATATAAAGATAATTTTGTATAATTTTTATAAATATATGACGAATTAAGAATCTAATAGTATATACAGTTTTTCATTTAATTTGTAAATAGATGTCATTATTCTAAACCTGGTATCGTATAAGCTTACTGTAGATACTATTAGATACTGTTAGATACTATTTTAATAAGTTTTTCCTATGGATTTCTTAGTATAAGAAAAGAATTGTATAAGAAAACAATTTCTTCATTATTTAAGGTGTATGGGGATGGAAGACAGCTGTGGGTCCAGGAGAATTTGTGTGAATAGAAGGAAATCTAACTGACCGACAAAAGTTGACATTTTATAAAGTTCCTTAATACCCTCACTTGAAATGGTTTTTGGAGATTCGATAATGATATTATGCTGGACAACTCGCCAAAACATATGGCACAATTAACAAGGAACTGGTTCGAAGAACAACAGCACCTGAGATTAATGGATTGGCCAGCCAGAGCTCAAGTCTAAACACAGTAGAGAATTATTGTCGGCAAGTTTGACAAACAGAACATACGATGTCACAACACCAGACGAATTATGGGAAAATATCATCGAAAGATGGGGAAACATTCGGAGCACGAAGAAGTGCGAAGTTTTGATCTACAGCATGCGGAATAGAATATCAATAGTTATTGAAAATGTCAGGTTTTGGACAAAATTTTAAATGTTTCTGTTAGTTTATCCTGTATGGTTTACATGATTTTTATTTTATATTTTTTGTTTATGAAATTTGATCTATGAAATACGTCTTGAAAAAATAAATGTATTAATTTTGAAATTATGTATATAGTGTCACGTGGATTTCGGCAGCGTTCGTGTCGATCGGAGAGGAGAAAGCCTGATGACGTGAATGACGTTGGCTGACGAAAATCGCGTCATCCCAAAAGGTTGACGCGAGAGAGAGAGAAGTGAACGTGGAGAAAAAGTATGGCGACGGAATTGGAAGGACGTGCAAAGGAGCCGAGGAGGGTTTAAATCAATAGAACCCCGAAAGCGTTATAGTCTCCGCCAGAGCCGATTGTACGAGGACTCCCAGCCCAGACAAGAGCGATTTATTACGGAGCCAGGCGCATTTCCTTGTGAAGGAGGAGTCGACGACAAGTCGGAGAATAAGGTCGGCGAGGTACGCGACCGAGCCAGCGGGCATAGTCTCCAGGAGCGTCGGACAACACTCGAACGAGGAGAGGCAGACGACGATCTCGACAGGAAAATTGCACGGGCCTTGAAGTACTGTATCCAGGGTCTCGACGACGAGAATTCAGCAATAGCCAGCGAAAGACAGACGGACGCACTACCCGTCACCTACGGCGTAGCGACTGCGGCGAATGGAAGGAACCCGTCCCGTGCTGAGATAGAAATCCCTCAACGAGGACGTTCCAGTGATTACGGTAGGCCTTCCTTTAATTATTTGTTAACGTGCTCGGTCCTCACGTTCGCAACGGAAAGTGTAGCCGTACTCCAATTAAGAATACCGGCCATACGAACGGAACTGTATCAAGTGCGGTTTCGATACGAAGCCATTGACTATTCGGAGGGAGAGAAAGTCGTTGAAGTGTTCCCTTTCTCTTTCCGGACAGTTCGTCTTAAGAGAAACAGGAGGGTTCATCCAAAGGTCTTCCATAATTCCTCGACACAAATGAACTGTTAGCGGATGCTGTAATTTTTGGCATTTATGACGAACGAGCGACAAGTGACTTCGGCCGATGGCATATCGTCTCGTCTAGCCCAAGCTCCGTTATTCTGTACTTCATGAAAGTCGTTGCTGTCTACAAGTTTGCGTCTAATCCGTATTTCTCTAAACGGCGAGCTTATCAACGTCAAGATATGCAATAACGGCAACCCGGGGATCTACGTCTTAGCAATGTAGTAAAAAGTGAGACTCTTCAAATTTTGTGTGTTCATGCTTCGTGTTGGATCGACGATCGCAAAACTATGTGTAATTTTTTGTGTAGTATCTGATCTAAAAGCTGGAAATCGAGCTAAGTGTTGTATGTGTGTGTTTTCCAATATAAGCTTGAAACAGCGCCTGTTATTTTGTGGAGAAGAAAGTGTCTGCGTGATAATTGTGAATTGATGTTAAATTATCACTGCGCAAGTACGAGTTCAAATTTCAACAGCGACAGTGTTTATCGTACAGTGCTCATTTGTTTGTCGACGAGCTTGTGTGTGTTTGTCTTCTTATCTGCAACGAGGCAGCGGGTTACGACTCTTCAGTGACGCCAAAGCTGTTGAGTTCTTATCACAGCAATTCCTCTTCTGTAGTGCTCCTCTACAAGTCTTCTGCATTCTACGAGTTCATCGGGATTGCATCGCTGCAAGACTTGGATCTGTCATCTAGAGCAGATCCGTGCCTCGCGCGACTTGCCAAGTCGGGGACTTGTTAACCGGAGACGTCGAGGATACAAGTAGACGGTTTCGTACTCTAAATACTTACCAGAGACGTTCGCGTAATTGACTTTTTGCCGAAAAAAGACTTACCTGTCCATACTTACTGGAAGTGACCATATTAGTGTTATTGACTTTCGCAATTGTGTTTATCCACTGATTTTGACTGAGAACTTTAATTGATATTTAATCTTCCACTGCAAAAACTTTATTCATTTTCAAAAGTATTGAAAATTGCTCAAATCAAAATATTTTAAAAGCAAATGAAATATGAGATACTTGATATGTCACCGTCCGTTCAGAGGCATCATACAACAAGATACTTCTATCCATGAGAAAGGCCGTGACATCAGAAGTAAATGCTCATAAAATCGGAGCGGAACGCAACTGCCGTGCAGGGAAGCCGCCACAAAGCAACTTCGATGTGAAGACTTCCTCTCACCGGAGAAACTAGGTAGTAATGCAAGGTAAATACTTTATGGACTTGCAATAAATAAATTTATTTAAAAATTAAACATATTGGCTCCCATTCCCTTACTTCTTCACATACTCTCATATTTATCTTCCGCTGCATATGTGATATGATATGTGTCAAAATTGTTTGCACATTTTTGCATTATTTTCTACCAAAACGCGATAATATAGTTAACGTATAAATATATTTACATAACTGTAAGGCTTCAGCAGAAAAAATTATTTCACATTTTAGTTGGATTGTTGACTCTATACTTTGGGTTCCATGAGGCTTTCTTAAGGACATCGTCACAAAGACTTAGCAGATTTAATTACTGAAATATATAATCCAGTAGTTTTACTTTCACCCTAAACGTTATACATAAGATGGACTTTATCTTTAAATATACACTTGTGAATCTCAATTTTTACATACATAAATTCATTTTAGAAAATCATTTTTCATTAACATTTTTTTCTTGAAATAATAAATAAACTTTAAGTTTGCTTGAGTTTGTTAAAAATAATACTCTTCTATATACGAGGCCTGTCTAGAAAGTATCCGGATTAAGGCTACAAACAATACGTTTCGAACTCTCATAAATGTTTATTCACCTTCAAAAGAAGCACCGTCTGCAGCAACGCATTCAGCCCTGTTCAATTGTGGTGTCTATTCTTGACGTTGAGGGCCGTCCAGGCCGCGGATTACTTTGTGCCGATTCTCTACCCTCCTTAAAGCGCTAGAACCATTCGAAAACACGTGTGCGGCTCATAACATCATTGCCGAATACTTGTTTTCGCAATTCATAACACTCCGTTGCGGTTTTACCGATTTTAAAACAAAATTTGATGCAATATCGTTGGTCAATGTTTTCTGTCATTTACACCACGCGACGAGAAAAGAAAAACTCTCTGCTTTAGCGTGATACAACAATTGCACGCGGCACTCTTAACACCTGCAAATTTCATTACGTCATCAGCAGAAATGTCGTCACACGATCCGGATAGGAAAGAGGTGCAGCGAGTTCTAATTTTTTTTTTAGTCTCAATCCGGATACGTTGATGAAGTCCATGACTAGTATCACATTAATAACTGAAAATAAAAGAATAACCAAAGTGATACGGAAACAGTATTATTTATTTGCTTTTGCGCTTCGACATAACGTCATCGTCAGAGGCTAACAGTGCTACAAAGAAATTACAGAGAAAGATGCCTATATTGATCCCCCTTAGTTCGCGGACCTAATGAAACGCTCATCCGTCTCATTGGTTGATTTTGGGTCACATCCAGTCTTCTGGGTGTAGGTCGCTTCCGGTCTTCTAATTGGATCAGGAAGTCCGTGAGGCCGTCTCTCACGCAGGTCGTTTAGTTATTGAGTATGCCTTCGTTATCCCTCTTGGATGTCCTTATCTCGAACTCCTCGTGCATGATGATTTTGTCTTTTTTTTTCCTCTCCATAGTATTCTTAAGCGTTCGTCAATGTGTTTTGCCGTGGTCAGGTGGTCTGCGAATGCTGATTTTCCATCCTTCTTGATCCAGGCCCTCCAGTGTTCGCGAAATCTTTCGTAGAACGACCGGGATGTGGATCCGATGTAGAATGCCTCGCAATCCGGACATTGTAGCCTGTAGACTCCAGCTTGTTGGTATGGGTCTTCATTGGGGTTCCTTCTCGTTGCATTTAGTATTCGTTTTGAATTATTGCTGGTGCGGAACGCCATTCCTACACCTTGCTAACGGAATATATTGGCTAGTCTGTAGGTTCTCTCGCCGTAGTATGTGAAGGTGGCAAAAATCCTTCCGATCGGTTGTCTTTACCTTCGTTGCTATTTATCGTTTTGTCTCCTTGTAGATGTTGTCTACTATCCTCCTTTGGAATTTGTTCGTCTTCGCCATTTTCTCTATAGACTTGATTTCACGTTGTCGTGCTTCGTTGGTGATGGATATAGACTACCCAGTCATAACCAGTTGTCATAATCAGTCCAACTGCCTCAATTGCAGAAAGGCATCCACTAAGTGCAGATTCTTTTGGGAAAATAGAATTTCAGATTTTACTCCTCAGGACACCCACGGTGAGGTTTACATTAGTCAAATATTTCATGACAACCAAAAGCTCAAAACGAGACTTTACAGTTGAGCAGCATTTTCATACAGCAAAGCCGGGCAAATAGCTAACAGCTTAACAAGAAATTTACAATATCTCTGACTGTGCATATTCAGCACAATAATCTTTATCAATCAAACTCAAAGAATACAAGCCTTCTTATGAAGAACATCTCAGGATATTAGGGTTCACACTAATTACATCTGCATCAAATAAATCCTGATCTAAGACACTGCGTTGTGGTTGTCTCCAATCTCAATACTTATGGGGAACGAATGCACCAAGAATGAATCCATAAGCTCTCCACCAAGCTAATTCCTTCAGATTGGCATAAAGTAATTAGGACATATTTTCCATGAAACATGAAATGCCTCCCTTCTATGGCCCATAGCCATGTTCATGCCGTCAGACTGCTGTCTGAGAAAACTCAAAATTACTTTCAGAAATAAAAGCAAACATAGTTACTGTCCTTGAAACACTCCTACGATGAAAATAATCAGCTCATCTTGGACGACAAAAAAATTCACTGGTCAATTATGCAATTTACAGTTCATCAGGCACAAAAGTCAATGCACTACAACAAAACAATTGGTGATTATGTATTCCATGAGTTCATAACAGGCTGTTGTAGTGTTCCGTTTGGGAGTAAAGCCGTGTTGTGAGGGAGAGAGCAGATTATTAGTATGTATGTAAGAGGATAATCGGGAGTTGAAGACTTTTTCAAAAATTTTGGCATACCAGGGCAAAGTGGAAATTGGTCGGTAGTTGGTGAATTCGGTGTGGTTGCCTTTTTTATGGAATGGTAGAACTTTAGCGAAGCGGAGGCAATCTGGATAGATGCCTTGTGATATAGAAATGTTGAAAAGTAAGGAGAGGGGGGTTGATAACCCAGTGCACAGCCGAGATTAGGATTATAGAGCAAAGGCCTAGGGAATCAGAATGATAGGATGGACTAAAAGAATTTATAATTGAAGCGACTTCTTCTTTTACCGTGGGGGGGGGGGGCCGAAAAAAGCGCGGTGATTTGGATGCTTAATTGTCGTGTAATCGAGGCGGGGGGACGAAGTAGAAGGTGTTTTAGGTAACAAGGTTTCTAGAAAAGTTGTAAGAAGAGGAGGATTTATGGAGTTTGAGTCTGGGAAAGGTAGTATAGGGGGGAGAATTTCCATAAAGTAGCTTATGTATCGATCTCCATTTGGATTTGTTGTTGGTAACCCTATTGAAAAGCTGGTTAAAGTAAGTCTTCCTCGCTTCATAGATTTTTTTGCGTACGTAGTTGGAGAAAGTTCTAAAAGCATGATGTGTAAATCTAGAGTTCGGGGTATGTGTAAATTTACGATATAATGAATTTTTGTGATTAATTAGAGAGAGAATGGAACTGCTAATCCACGGCTTAGAAATCTTGGTTTTGGGTTTAGAGGTGGGAGGACGTGGGAGGGGGGTATCTATTTATACCAAGATTAACGTGAGCTAAAAAGGAGTCAAATAATATATTATTATTATCCATATTATGGTTTGAAATAGATAGCCAGTCAGTTTGTTCGAGGAAAGAGTTAAATATATGGCATCTTTTGGGAGTGATGGTCCAGGAATTTTGAGATAATGAAGCTTGTAAAGATTGGAAGGTGGTCTGAAATGTGGCAGTCTATTGAGCCATTATTGATGTTGTCTAGAGGTGATGAGAAGTATTGGTCGATAACAGAAAAGGATTTAAAAGAATTTGAGAAATGGGTCGGGGAGGAAATTAAGGGCGAGAGTCCAATCCGGGATGTTAGGTCAATTAAGAAACTTGTATTTTGAGAGGTTTTAGAAAAGTCAAAGTTGAAATCTCCTGAAATTATAATTTTTCTTATAAGAGGAGCTTATATCTGAGAGCATAGATGAGAAATGAGAAAAGAAGAGAGAAAAGGATCCTGAAGGAGGGCGATAAAAAAAATGAAAAAGAATTTGCTATTGATTAATAGAGCTAAGCTTTCAAAATCAGGAATGCATGTAGAGTAAGAAGAAATGGTATTGTAATGTAAAGAATTCCGGATATACAGTGTGTCCAATAAAGATAGACTCACCTAAACATTTACTTATATTAAATATGCCAATAAAGTGCGATTACTTTTACTTAATAATATGATTGTTTATTGTGTAATTAGTATATTTAACATGTAAAATATAACATGGTAAAATAAATTGTAAAAATATAAATTTAAATAGAAAAAAACAGTGTTTTCACTGTCCAAAAAAGATAAACTCGCGTATACAAATTTGTTTGTTTTTTCAAATCTCCATTTTATATTGTGAAAGACAGCATTGCAGAAAGAACGTTTTAACAATCGCATACTGTATTTAATGAAATTTAACAATTAAACTTTCTTAAAATAGTAAAAAAACAGAATGGGAAGGGGAAAGCCTTTGACCGACTATGAAAAGGGCCAAATTAATGCCCGAAAGGATGAAGGGCTGTCAACAAGAGTAATTGCAGGCCGACTAAACCGTTCCCAGACTGTGGTGCAACACTACGTCATTTTAGGAACTGATCTCGGCACATAAAAGTCGACTGGACGCCCTCAAAAACTCAGTGCAACTCAGAAAAGATCGATTTTAAAGTAAATAAAGACCAATAAAACGTCATACAGGTAATTGGCGAGTGATCCAGATGTTAAGGTATCGAAATCCACAATTGGAAATGTGGTAAAGTAAAGAAAAGAAAAGCCACCCCTAACTTGACCCAGGTAAACAAGAAGAAGAGGCTTGACTGGGCCAAGGAAAAGATGACCTTGAGCTCCGAGTGGCGAAGAATCATCTACAGTGATGAAAAGAAGTTTAACTTGGACGGTCCAGACGGCTGGCAGTACTACTGGCACGACCTGAGGACCGAGTCAGAAATATTCTCTAAACGCCAGTGTGTGTGTGTGGGGGGGGGGGGGGTTCTGTTATGGTTTGGGGGGCTTTTTCTTGCAGTGGAAAGACACCAATAGCGGTAAAATGAATGCTATTGGTTATCAAAACATGCTGTCTACATCACTTTTGCCATTTGCTGAGGGCATAACAGGGGCTCCTTGGTGGTTTCAGCAGGACAATGCACCCATTCACACTGCTAAAACCACTAATCAATGGTTTTCAGACAATGGGATAGATCTGTTAAGTTGGCCAGCATGCTCACCAGATCTAAATCCAATAGAAAATGTGTGGGGCATGCTGGCAAGAAAGAATAGAAAGAGGAGATACAACTCGATTCAAGAATTGAAAGTGTCAATTCTTGAATCATGGGAAGAGATAAAAGAACCTTATCTCAAAAACTTTAATCCAATCGATGCCTAATCGCATTTTTGAGCTAATTAAGAAGCAGGGAGGGCACATTAATTAGTGAAAGTTAAATTGTTAGCAAAAACGACAAGCCGAGTCTAATTTTTTTGGACATTAAGAAATATATTTTTGTCATTTTTCTTTGTTTACAAGTTTGTTTTGTTAATTCTAATTTATTTTATTTAATTAATTTGTTTGTTAGTTGTTAGTAAATAACAGTTTTAAGCAAAATTATACTTATTTGTTTAAATTAAACAATTAAACCTGTTTTTGTTACTGAGTCTGTCTTTATTGGACACACTGTAGATGACTAGACGTCCACCTCTTTTAGAGGGGCGGTGTAAAGCTTCAAAAGAATAACTGGACAGAGGTGGGATATCAAGTGGCGATTTGGACCATGTCTCAGATAGTGCTATATGATGGGGTGGATATTGGAAGAGGGATAAGGTGGCAAAGAGAGTAGCAGAGTTAGCAAGAACACTGCGTATGTTTAGAATGTTTTATTTAATAATATCTAAGAAACGGGTCAGTTTGAAAGTTTTAATAGATAAGCAAACATATCTTAAATGTTTTTATTTTCGTGAAACAAATTCATATACAGACTTAAAATTAACTTTTTTATTTATTGAAATTAAAATGAAGAACGAAAAATAAATTTAATAATGAAATACATGTATATTCGAAAAGCGCCTATTTCCCAAGCTATTCCTATGCTAAGCGAACCCACGATTCCACCAAGCAAGTTACTCAAGCATTTAATTAGGCGAATATCTATTTTTCCTCCGTAGAAAAAAATTTTTTCTTGACGCTGATAGATGTCATTCATTTCAAGCTTCCATGTGATCTTGGCGGTTTCTGTTAATTACAGACCGAGAAATAATTAAAAATCTAGAAAAAGTCGTAGCATGCTCCATAGAAACGGAGGTTAAACAGCCGGCAGATTTTCCACCCATCCGTCAGAGGGCGCCACTATCTGCTCACTACCATCGCTTAGCATGGGAAATGGCGAAGCTGTCCATTCTGTGTTATTCTGTGCCGCTTTCAGCTATCGGGATATAGGAATGTGACGCAAGTCTCACAGGTACCTGCAGCAACCTCGATAACTATCAGGAGTGACGTCGGCGTCAGATAGATATCAGCGTCCCGTGTGAATCCCAACAGCAGTCTCTGCATTTCTTCTTATGCGATTCAAAATGACGCAGCGTTTCGATAACTTTTGCAGCAAGTGTGCACCAGACCTAAGATCACATCATCGGGACGATCAGCAACGGATCGCGGAGGGTACAACCGACAAGATAAGAGCAATGATTCCATGTCTTATGGCCTTGTTTAACTCATGTACATATGTCCACTTTTCAATTCTTTGTTGACATTTACATGTAAATGATAGTGTTTGCCGCTGGCATCACTGACTACATGTGCGCTTGTTGCACTGCGGTTTTGCTCGAATCGAATAATTATCAATTCGGTTTTCATTCTAAATTCTTAATTAGACAATTAAAAACTCATACCCTCCCCGTTAAACCTTACAATAGAAAAAGCACTGAAGATGGCTATATAGCCGAAACCGGTATGCAGAACCAATCATTTTCTTTCTCTAAAGTCTGATGTGTTACACGAGGCGGAACTGACAACAATTGTTCACTCTCCTTTGTTAATATGCTTGGCGTGCCACTGCGGAAGCGGAGCTGGCAACAATTGTTCACTCTTGTTTGTTTAACATGCCTCGGGTATACAAAGCAGACTTTTTGATTTCAATTCAGATCGTGTTCCAAGCAAGGAAAAATATTCTCCAATGATCCTAATAGCAGGTATCTATTTTTAAATTAACAAGAATCCGTGGAATTTTGTAAGATAATAAGCATGTATCTATTTGTAAATTAACATTGACGTACATTTCTAAGATAAATCAAATGATGCTCAAATGTAGAATACAGGCTCGGGACACATTAAAATGACCACCTGATAATATCTGGAATATCCACCTTTGGCGGCAAGCACAGCAGCTAGTCGACGTGCCAGAGAGTCAATAAGTCCTCGGAAGGTGGTTGCAGGTAATTGGGACCATTCGGCGATCATAGCATCCCGTAATTCCATCACCGTGGGTGGTCGAAGGTCCAGCTTGCGGACATGGCGATCGAGATGGTCCCACAAATGTTCAATGGGGTTGAGGTCCGGGGAGTTTGATGGCCATGGGAGTAGCTTGAATTCATCCTCATGCTCCTCGAACCAGTCGTGGACAGTTTTGGCTGTATGGCAGGGAGCATTGTCCTGTTGAAAGGTGCCATCACCCTGAGGAAACACTGTGGACATGAAGGGGTGTACCTGGTCTGCGACGATCGCCAGGTAACGAACAGATTCAGTGTACCCTCCAGCGGTATCAGTGGACTCGTCAGAGAAAGCAACCCTTTGCCACTCGGCCGAGGTCCAATGGCGATAGTCCATTACGAATTGGAGGCGTTTTCGGTGATGCACAGGCGTCAACATGGGTGCTGTTACCATACGCCTGCTCCGGAGCTTCAACCTCAAGAGGGATCGTTGCACTGTCTCGCTGCTGACACGCCTAGTGGCCCCACTGTTCATTTGCTGTGTCAGTTGCTCAACAGTGGAACGCCGATTGGTCTTGGCCAGGCGTCGTAACTGACGCTCGCCTCTAGGATCGATGGCCCGTGGGGTCCCACATTTACATCTTCGGTTGCTCGAAACTGTCTGGTTCGTCCAGTCGCGGTGCACCTTCACAACGGCAGCCCTAGAGCAGTTCACAAAGGTGGCCGTTTCTGAAATGCTGCCCTCCTTGGTCCGAAAGCCAATGATCATCCCCTTTTGGAGGTCTGACAGGTCACTTGCTCTGCCCATGGCGGCGACAATTGCAGTGTTAACGGATGCTACTACACGTCTGCTGTTATCAGCTTTTTTCATCTGGATACCATGGGAAGTTCCAAAATGTTCGAGGAGAGGTGGTCATATTAATGTGTCCCGATTATACTACACAGCAATTTTCTTCTGTGAGTAAGAATAAAGTAAACCCTAATCTAATGGCCGGCCAGGTGGCCGAGAGGGCTAGGGCGTAGGCTTTGTGTTTGTCCCGGGGTGCGTACAGATATAACTTGTGAAAAAGGCGTAAAATGACCTTAGTAGTCGACGCCAGAAATTCTAATAAACGAACCAACCAACCAACCAACCTAATGGTCATATCATCAATGCCTTTGTGATTATACCAATTCTTTTTTGTTTATAACTCGATAGAAGTGGATATACCAGTGCATGAGTTTCTGTTGCATTAACAGTTTGAATCTATACGGTTCTGATCTTCAAAACATAAATTTTACAGAAACATCGGAAACATCAACCCTTTTGCACGTGCGTAAAAGATGATGAAGGATGTCTGTGGCTCCACGGAAATCTTTATATGTGGATAATACAACACGATTCCAGAAGATATAATTTGTCAACTGTCATTGAGGTAGCAGCGATATTTATGCATCTACCCAAGTACGAGGGAGCGAGATTTATTTACCTATCCAAGTACGGGGAACAACTGACAACACACGTCGATTATAAGTCCGAACTTTGATCCAATTACTTACGCGTTGCTGTTTCCTCATGGAAAAGATGGCTTAAAGATGAAACCCAGTAGCACGAAAGTCAGCATGTTAGCCTTATATTCCTACAAACGGTACAAATGGGGGAATATCATTCAGCAGTATATTGTGGACGCGTTTTAAAAGTTGAAGGATACCGGCTACACTGGGTGAAAGCAAATCAGAAGATTTTGACAGTGGAAGCTTACCATTTGGATTAATGGATTACGTTCACAATCAGGCTGATAAGTTTAAGATGAAAGCAGGAAAGGTCTGTGTTTTACCTACGTCATTAACCGGAAGCAAATGCGCATTATAGTAAAACTACCAGGATGTAGTGGCCATGGGGCCAAGTTCGGGAAACCAGATCTCTTCCTCACATTTACTTGCAATCCAAATTGGACTGAAATAACAGAACAGCTGGCTCCGTACGAAACTTTGATGCATAGACCCGATATCGTCGCTGCAGTCTTGGGCATTTGTCGACAACCTGATTAAAAACTCGGTGTTGGGGTAAATGGTAGCATGGATTAACGTCATTGAGTTCGAGAAAAGAGGTATTGAATTAGTTAAGACAACCCGATATAAAACGGAATGATTCTCAAAGGCAATTATTTGAATGTATTCAATTATTCCAAGAATACCTATAATCCCCAAAACATAAATTTCACAGGCTGTAAGCCTACCTGACTTGCCTCTAGTAAGGCAATAAATATTGTTAAAAGAAACTTCCATTAAAACATTAAACATTTAAAACAATGGTATCTGAAAACGTTATGGCTATTATTACCTAAGGCTGCGCATCTTGTCAGATGATCCATAGCTGCCTTTGCTGCACCATATTCTACGCCTTGGCTATCATACTGGAAAAAAATTTAGAAATTTAAAATTTATTGAAATAATCAAAATTGATCCTTGACATAGTTGAAATAACATATTGGTATGTTTTGAAATTGATTCCGTGCGTTAAAAGCATTTGACTCCCACATTTTATTTAAGAGTATTCTTATTTAATATAGTATAAAGTTGGATTCACACTACGACGGATTCCGCAACGGCAGAGCTTCGACGGCAAGAAATAAAGTCACGGGAGAGCGGAAATCGGGCGGAAAACATGATAGAACCGAGCTCTACTTTTGACAACAAGCAACAGCGGCAGCCAATCAGGGCGAACTTAGCAACAACGTCATCGTTACGTAATGTCCAATACCGAAGTTTTCTTTCGCTTTTTTAATGGCTGCTCTTTAGTAGATGATGTGAGCGGCAATATGTCCATGTTTTTCGATTACAAAGGCCCAAAACATCTTGTTTTAATTTAAATTACATATGTAAGCAAAATAGATTAACTCCGTGTAATTTAGAACAAATCGGATGAAAGAATCTATGTCCGATTTCGATCTTCACCACTCGAAACCAGCGAAAGCATTCATTTCGCGACATCGTTTTTCGCGTTTGTGGAAATCATCACGACGGTTTCGCGACGGAAATTTCGCTTGCCTTCGACGTCGACGTCGCGGAATCCGCCGTAGTGTGAATCCGGCTTAATATGTCGACACTTTTAGGATTCGTCTTTTCGAGGTTTATATTTACAATACATGATCAAAGGAGTTGGGACCCTGTTGCTCTACCTTAAAGCCGCAAAAAGCTTCAATTAGTAATGTGTAGGACCACCCCGAACTGCTATCAATGCCTCCACCCTACATGGTATACTGACCACAAGTTTACGGTATGTGTCCACAGGTATTGACCTCCATTCCTCGAGGAGTGTCGTGGTAAATTCCTGGACAGATGTAGAGCGAACCATCCTGGATCTCACACGTCGTTCCAATTCGTCCCAAAGATGTTCGTCCCTGGGGTTGAGATCAGGACTCTGGGCGGGCCAATCCAGTTCTTCAACCCGCATCTCTTCAAACCAGTCAGATATGGAATCTTGCTCTGTGGCAAGGCGCATTGTCGTGCTGGAAGAGGAACGGCCCGTCACCGAGGTGTTCCCACAGCGCTGGAAGTGCCCCGTTATCCAGAATCGTCCTGTAGCCATCAGCATTGAGGTTTCCGTCCACCTTGATGAGCGGGCCCAGTCCAGTCCAGGAGAAACACCCCCCCCCCCCCCGGTGTTCACAGGGATGTCCCAACTCTTTTCATCATGTAGTGTAATTCGACATCTCAGGATGCTTTTTTTTTAGCATAATCAAACATTTATAAATCAGTTGCAAGCAATATTTTGAGGAATTGAAAGGACAAACATAATATTTAAAAAAAAATTAAGAACAAGAAGTTCTACGTATAAACATTCTAAATAACAAATCACAAAAACTCATCAACAAGAAAAGAAAAGGTAATTTCAGAGTTAATTATTTATTAATTAATTCTGCAATTATTCTATGTTCATCTTCTCTTGAAAATATCACAGGGGCATTTAAGATAATGCAAAAGCATCAACCGATAACAATTATTACTTCTAAGATACATATAGAATGCATTGTGTCTAGAACTGTAAAAGCTGTTAACGAAACTTTGAGTTGGACGATTGGAGAAATTATATGGGGGAGAAAACGTTTTGTTTTATCATGAGGTTAGAAAGAAAAGTTTGCTTAAATGATTTGATGAAAACCGACAATATATTCGTACAAATTAAATTTATTCCGTTTGGAGTGAAAAAGAACGCACACATACGGCGTTCTCCAAGGTTATCTCAATTAAAATACTCCCTTAATGTAGCGTTGAAGTGACCTCAGCGGCTAAACAATGCTATGTTCTAACGCTGGCAGATACCTCTTTGCTACGACTGTTCTCTCTGTGAAGGCTTGACTATAACTTTTCATCTATTCCTTCCACGTGTTGCAATATGGCAAAGGGGGATATTGATGGATTGGGGGAGACTTTTCCGATCCAACCTATGACTTTGGCCGACATTCTTCGAAGAATGGAGATCTTGGAGAGTGCCTGCTCCACGGCGAATCGTTTAGCCTCTATTCATCAGAGCGGCGGTTGGAGCCATGGTAATGTTACGTGTAAAATAAGAATGATTTGGAATAAAAGGACAGAAGCCCTGACATAAAATTATGTAATAATTTAACGTATTTTATTATACAATAAAATAATAATAATTAATAATAAAAAAATGAGTGTGCATAAGACCACACGACCGAAGTGAAAACCTTTGTGGCGACTGGAATCGAATCTAAGTAATGTATAGGCGAATGATATAAATATTCTTATGGATGTTATTACTTATACGAATCAGGAACAAGCCATAATATTATATAATATAAAATCATTTATTTTCATTCGTTTTCTCATTAGATCTTCACTTATGCAGGGTGCTTTTGAAAAAGATGTCGTGAGATACATAGCGAGTTCTTCTCCTTAAAATAAACACAAGTTTCCTCATACGTTTTGTCGAAATTGCATTCTTTAAATGAGTAAATAGATCGTGAAGTTTGGTTAAACTCCGCCCATAACGTAAACAAAAGCGCATGGATGACGTTAGTAAATCATACAGTTCGTTGAACAGTCACTAGTATGAATGTGCGTCGTACCGCAAAAAGCAATCCAGCCAACAATACTGTATCTCTCGATCAGTATTTCACGTTTTTCCTAATTTGTTGACAAGTTCATTCCTAAGGTCTAGTAAATATGAATCTTTCAGTGGGCTGTGAGAATGGTCGAGTTTAGTGGACAGGTATTTCACAGAAACCTATTATTGGAACACGTGATGGTGTGTAGTATTTTTCATGTGCTTTTGTTTACGTTATCGGCAGAGTTTAACCAAATTGCACGAGCTGTTTACTACTTTAAGGACAGAAATTTCGACAAAACGAAAGAGGAAACGTGTGCTTATTTTAAGGTGGAAACGTGTGCTAAAAGTGGAAACCGTTATTTTTTAGAATTCGGTAGAGGACTCATCGTTGAATCCAGTCATCGTGAGGTTTTTTGGTTCCCTCCAAACTACTAGTATATCTAACTTTAGACACTTCCTCTTGCCATTTATCCACTGTAATAAATGTTTAATAGATATTCTACATATGCAAAACATCGCTAGGTATCTCACTACATCCTTTTCAAAAGCATCCAGTAGATCACTTCTAGATTACATACAATTTATTACCATTGAAAAGCCCAATGATATTGTAATGAAACCATTAATGATACCATTCCAACACGTGGTTATATTTACTTATGACACGTGGTTACGAGTTGTTTGATTATTACATGCAATATATTAGCATTGAAGTTACAACAGTACCATAGGGTACCATATGGTACTATTATGGCACGTGCTACAAAACCATTTCCCACTATCATTATTTTCTCGTTATATTTAGTTGTGACACGTTGTTACGAGTTGTTTGATATATTACATGCCATATCTTAGCATTGAAAGTTACAATAGTACCATATGGTATCATTAAGACACATGCTACTAAACCAATTCCCACCATCATTATTTACTCGTTATATTCAGTCATGACCCTTTGTTACGAGTTGTTTGATATATTACATGCCATATCTTATCATTGAAAGTTAAAACAGTACCATCGGGTGCCATATGGTATCAGTAAGGCACGTGCTACTAAACCAATTCCCAATATCATTATTTACTCGTTATATTCAGTCATGACACGTTGTTACGAGTTGTTTGATATATTACATGTCATATCTTAGCATTTAAAATTACAACAGTACCATAGGGTGCCATATGGTATCACTAAGGCACGTGCTACTAAACGAATTCCCACTATCATTATT
>JAHWFO010005664.1:968639-1023785 GCA_023313115.1 Rhysida immarginata | reverse complement strand
GTATCACTAAGGCACGTGCTACTAAACGAATTCCCACTATCATTATTAAGTACCGAAAGGTGCTTTATGCTTTGGCCTTGTCCGACCGTCCGTCCGTCCGTCCGTCCGTCCGTCTGTCCGTAACTCGATTTTCTCGGAAGGTATTTTAAAAATCTGTTTTCACCAATCGATAGATATGGGAAATGGCACGGATGAGTTCGAAGATGGTCGAAATTGGTACAGTGGCACGCGCTCTAATTGAACTATTATGATACCCCCCCGAAATTTTTCCATGTTAAGATATAGTAAGTAACATATCAAAAAACTCGTAACGATGAGCCATGAACGAATATAACCTTATTAAATACTGTTTAGCCAATTGATAAATTTAGTTCGAAAATGGTCGAAATTGGAACAATGGCACGCGCTCTAAAAGTTTTCAATGTTAAGATATAGTAAGCAACAAATCAAACCACTCGTAACGAAGAGCCATGAACGAATATAATGTTATTAAATACTATTTGGCCAATTGATAAATTTAGTTCGAAGATGGCCGAAATCAGTACAATTGCACTGGGGAAAACGCGTAATGAGCATATAAGTTCGGCTCTGCGCGTGCTCAAAACGTTAATGAGATTGTGCGCGTGCAGGATGCACATGGTTGACGCATAATTGAAAGGACAGAACGGACTCTAAATCAAAAGAATTTTATTATTCGTAGGGAGCTAATTATATATTACGATAACTAGAAAACTAATTAACTTTTTTACACTCCGTTTTCACCAATCCATTAATATGGGACAGAGCTCGAACAAGTACGTACCTAAGATAGCTGCAATTGGTACGTGCTCTAATGGCACGTACTCTAATGGTAACATTATGATAACCCCTTAAAAATTTCCTCTAACCAGATGTGGCATGTAATATACAAAATAAATCGCCACGACGTCTAATGAACGAATATATAAGAATAACTATTGATAGCAGATATTGGTCTAGTGACACGTGTAAGTGTAAGGATGTATCATGAATGAATATAACGCGTAAATAATGATAATGGTAATTGGTTTACTAGCACGTGCCTAATAGTACCATATGGTATCAATGGAATTTTCAATGATAAGATATGGCATGTAATATATCAAACAAGTCGAAACGACGTTTCTTCATCGAATATAACGAATAAATAATGATAGTCGGAATTGGTTAAGTAGCACGTGCCCTAATGGTACTATATGAAACCATATGGTATCATTGGAACTTGGTAACGACGAGTCATGAGTGAATACAACGAGTAAATAATGATAGTGGGAATTTGTTAAATAGCACGTGCCCTAATGGTACTATGTGAAACCATATGGTGACACTGGAATTTTCAATGCTAAGATATGGCGTGTAATATATCAAACAATCGTATCGACGTTTCTTGAGCGAATATAACGAGTAATTAATGGTAGTCAGAATTGTTTAGTAGTACATGTTTTAATGGTGCTATATGTTACCTCTGGCTTAATGGTATATAAAACTACTGTGAGAGATAATGCTAAATAGTAGTAGTTAATCGCTGGCTTCAATAGTAAATGATCACGTAGAAACACTTTAGTAATTGAATATGTAAAGATGATAGATGCTTAAACATAACGCTTCAGCAATTAAGGCTCAATTCGTCTAACATTAAGTGGGAATGTCTTACAAATTATAAAACTTTTATTTGTTCAGATATATAAAGCCTAACTTCACTCTCCATTTAACCCTTCAGTTCGTCAAGTTTATTCGTTAAAATTCTTTGTATACATTTGTTTACTAAAATAGTAATTTACAATTTAGTTTTCATGTTTATATATTTTATCTAAAGTGTTTTAAAATGTTGGTTAATTCTATATATCAATGTATGATGCTATAATACGAAAATGTGCTCCTTTATCCGCTTTGGCGGTAAATCATTCTTGTTCATTTATTTCGTTAGTGATTTCATTGCTTTATTTATATCATTATCTTTTCCTCTTATTTTTTATTTGTTTTGTATTTATGATTATATTTAATATTTCTTTTGTAAATGGGTGTTCCCGTCAATAAATAAATAAATAAATATCTAAATAAAATATTTGGACTCTTCGAGCATTGTTAACGCCAGCTTGGAACATTGACACGTTACGAAGGCATTGTTGTAGCACGTGCACACTTCGTTAGGTTGCGCGCGTTCGTTAGCTCGCGTCTGATTCATTAGCGTGCAGTCGTTCGATTTCAAACAATAAAAAAGGATGTAGAAATATTTTGAAAGAGATAATAAGAAATTTAGACATATTAAAAGTTGGTTGAAATTTATTCACAATTTATTCACAATTACAAGGAAGAAAAGTGCTGAACAGAATGCATATAAACGTCGCATCTATTTGTAAATAATAGAAGTGAGTTGTGCTTTTTGTCGACGAATTCATAATGTGTGAAAGGAATAAACGGATAGGAAAAACGGATAGGAAAAGGAAAGGATAGATAATTTGCATATTTATCATTTCATAAGGTCGAATCACGAACGAATACAACTTAATTGTTCATTTAATATTTCACTCATTGTTGATGTAACAAGGAATGATTTTTCCTTGCGCATGCTCTCTCTCTAGGCGGTATTGATTGCACATGCCTCCGTTATGACCAGTTTCTTCATTTTAAATATACACAAATTACAAATTAGAAGTTTTACGGGTGGAATATATAAACAACGCAGTTCTTCAATGGTTTATGTAGCAGTGTTCATTTAGCCTTTCGGTACTTGATTATATCATTCATTAATGGTTTATTTACTGGCTATATTCAGTCGTGACACGTTGTTTTGTGTTGTTTTATATATTACATGCCACATCATAGCATTGAAAGTTACAACAGTACCATCGGGTGCCATATGGTATCATTAAGGCAGGTGCTACTAAACCAATTCCCAATATCATTATTTACTCGTTATATTCAGTCAGGACACGTTGTTACGAGATGTTTGAAATATTACATGCCATATAATAGCATTGAAAGTTACAACAGTACCATAGGGTGCCATATGGTATCATTAAGGCACGTGCTACTAAACCAATTCCCACTATCATTATTTACTCGTTAAATTCAGTCATGACACGTTGTTACGAGTTGTATGATATACTACATGCCATATCTTAGCATTGAACGTTCCAACAGTACCATCGGGTGCCATATGGTATCATTAAGGCACGTGCTACTAAACCAATTCCCACTATCATTATTTACTGGTTATATTCAGTCGTGACACGTTGTTACGTGTTGTTTTATATATTACATGCCATATCATAGCATTGAAAGTTACAATAGTACCATAGGTTGCCATATGGTATCATTAAGGCACGTGTTACTAAACCAATTACAAATATCATTATTTACTCGTTATATTCAGTCATGACACGTTGTTCATGAATAAGGGCTTAGAATAACTGAAGTATGAAATATAATCACGTGTATCGAGTCTCTCGAAATGTCGAGTAAACATAGTGTCTATACTGAAGGTTCCTCTCCGTACTCGCGTCTGTGGTCACAATCGAATGCGGGACAGCAAACACGGCACGTGTAAGCTTTTTGAAGTTTCTAAAATCTTAAATAGAGTGTATTTTGTATGACGAAAAATTAAAATTATTCACCCGTAACGCTGTTTTTAGCCGGAAAGTTATTCTTAACTATAGAGAGGAAGAAATAATTGAAGTGCTTAACTGTAGAAATAAATTAAGCACTTCAAAGTACATAGAAATTATGTAACCAGGGCGTAAATTATAGATAAGTTGAAGACTTCAGAAACCATCAAAAGATATAAATGTTTCAAAATAATGTTATTCATTAGTCTTCATTCAAAACGCTGAAAACAAAACAGTAGGCCATTACATGGCTAGGTAAGAGAGCGAAGTATAGTTGCGCTATCTGTTGCCACACATTAATATATTTCATAATATCTCTGTAGTAAAGATTTAAACAAGAATGATTTTACCGCCAAAGCGGATAAAGGGAGCACATTTTCGTGTTATAGCATCATACATGGTTATATAGAATTAACCAACATTTTAAAACACTTTAGAGAAAATATATAAATAAGAAAACTAAATTGTAAATTACTATTTATGTAAACAAATGTATAGAGAGAATTCAAACATATAAACTTGAAGAACTGAAAGGTTAAATGGAGAGTGAAGTTATTCTTTATATATTTGAACAAATAAAGTTTTTTTAATTTGTAAACATTCCCACATAATGTTAAACGGTTTGGTTTGGTTTATTTGGTATTAACGTCCTTTTCAACTGCTAAGGCCATTTCAGGACGGCGTTATAGGGGCCGCAAATTTTGCCTCGCAAGGATTCTTTAACGTGCAGCTGGCAAACGACTACACGGGACCAACGGTTTTACTTCCCTTCCGAAGGAAGTGCGTGATCTCAGGATTTTTCCCCTGAAAAATCCTCGCCGTCCTCGGCCGGGATCGAACCCGCGTTCTCGGGCATCAAAGGCGATCACACAACCACTGAGCCACCAAGGCCGATTAATGTTAAACGAAGTGAGCCTCAATTGGTGAAGCATTACGTGCAAGCATATATTATTTTTTCATATTCAATTGCTAAAGTGTTTCTATGTTATTATCTACTATTTAAGCAAGCGATTAACTACTACTAATTAGCAATATGTCTCACACAATTTAGTTTTAAATACTATTAAGCCTAACAGCAATATGCTCTTGACAGGGCCGGTCCGAGAGCGGTGCGAACGGTGCAACCGCACTAGGACCCGCGCCACATTATTTAGTTATACGAAATTCACTTTTAGGCCCCGCAATTTGATTTTGCACCGGGCAAAATGGTACCATTAGGCCACGTGCTACTAAACCAATTACCACTATCATTATTTACTCGCTATATTCCCTCGTGATACGTTGTTAGGAGTTGTTTGATTTATTATATGCCATATCCTAGCATTGAAAGTTTCAAAAGTCCCATTTGGTACTATTAAAACACGTACTACTAAACAATTCACACGATCGTTATTTATGCGTTATATTCATTCATGAGAAATACAAGTGCATGTGCCACTAGACCAATATCTGCTATCACTATTTTTTTATATATTCGTTCATGAAACGTCGTGACGATTTGTATGATATATTACATGCCATATCTGGTTATAGGAAATTGTTAAGGGGGTATCATAATGGTACCATTAGAGCACGTGCCATTAGAGCACGTATCTATTCCGGCTATCTCACGTTCGTACTTGTTCGTGCTCTCACGTTCGTGCACGTATCTGTCCCATAGTAATGGATTGGTAAAAACAGACTGTGAAAAAGTTAATTCGTTTTCAAGTTATCGTAATTAATAATAAGCTCCGTACGAAAAATAAAATTCTTTTGATTTAGAGACCGTTCTGCCTTTTCAATAATCGTCACTCACGTCCATCCTCCACTCGCACCATCTCATTAACGTTTAGAGCACGCGCAGACCCGAACCGAAGTGCTCTGTACGCCGGGTATCTCTGCTAGTGTGTTAATAAAAACTGTTGCTCAGACAACAATGGTCACGTGTCTTTTCAAGCCGGCGTGTGCTTCAAGCCGGCGCCAGCAATGGTTATATGTGCATCCACAATGGAAAACTGTTTCCGTAACACTTTTTGGAGTCGGTTTTCGCATCACGTTTTTTGTAGATAGATGTCTAGCCTTAAAACATTATCATGTTAATAATAATGATAACAACACTCGTGTGGTCCTACGTCCGCATCGTGCGAGGGGGGGGGGAACATCTTAGAGAGATGGCCCTGGTTAACAAGTCTGAACTACTCTTTAGATTACTCTTGAGGGTCCAGATGACCCAGTAGGGCTGATGAGTTGATTACATCAACCAAGGGCCTGCTGATGATGGAGATGGCTAACAGGACCACCCATTTATTGGTGATCTCTATGATTAGTGCTAGTGCGTTATATGATACCGGCTCGGACGTCACCCGGGTTACGAAGGTCCGCACTCGTGGGTTAGGCAGAGGCTCACGTTCGAAAAACATGCCACAATCTCCCAGGGCCACTTGTGGAGAAAGCAACACTAACCCCTGTTCGGCTACTGCAATGCCACAACCTGTCCCTAGTGTTTCAAGAGCTTCTTTGCCCTCGACCACTAAGGCAGGCAAGCCACGCCAACGCATGAAATGGTCCAATGACATAAACCATTTTATCATGGGAGCATACTACGCAGTCACTAAATTGGAAACCGACACTACAGCTTACAAACAACGCTTATATAACACTTTCAAAAAGACATATCCTCACATCACAGTCACTGAACAATGCATTGCAGATCAGCGCCGCACAATTGTTCTGACAATTTAATACCCTTACCCACGCTACAGAAAATAAAGCAAGAAGTTGCACAACAGCTACAAGAACACGAGCCATCTACACAAACCGACACTCAACACACAGATTCAAACACTAACATTGACATCACTAATGAACTTGTAGAACACACACTCAACAATGAACTTCACCATGATATTCATCCACAACACAATATGAATACCAAACTTATTGAAACATTAAATGACACCCTAAAAAGGTACCTTACAGTTTACACGGAAACAGATCCCACGAAAAGACCAGGTATACCTAAAATAAACATAAACAGCAAAACAGAAGAAATTTTATCTTACATGAACACATATATCTTACCACAGTAGATTGAAGAAAATCTATCTTTAAATTACATAACCTATTTATTTACACAGGGGCTCTTACAGTTATATCCACACTGGGTAGGAAACCAATCCATCAACACACACAAAAATTATACACCCAACAGAGACCTAAATGGCAAAAGCGGATTGAGTCTGAGATTGACGAAATCCACAAGCAGTTAGGTAGATTTACACAGTACACAAAAAACAA
Organism: Rhysida immarginata; assembly: GCA_023313115.1. Classification (NCBI taxonomy): domain Eukaryota; kingdom Metazoa; phylum Arthropoda; class Chilopoda; order Scolopendromorpha; family Scolopendridae; genus Rhysida; species Rhysida immarginata. The sequence goes on along the minus strand of JAHWFO010005664.1, from coordinate 1,016,883 downwards.
CACTTCATCAAAGCAGAACAAACACCTCAGCCAGTTATTTAAGAAGATTAAAACACACACCAGATATGAGCAGAACAATCAACACATTACAGAATATATGGACACATTAAAACAAAAGTTAGCTGCAAAAACACAACGCCTGAAGAGATACAAAACATGCACTCAGCGCAAACAGCAGAACAAGTTATTCGCAAACAATGAGAAGACATTCTATAAGCAGTTAAACAAAGATTATTCACAGACACAAAACACTGGTCTGCCAACAGAAACAGCACTCCAACATTATTGGCCGTCTCTTTGGTCTGTCTCAGTTGAACATAATAGGGAAACTAGCTGGATCAGGGAAGAGGAGCTATTAGGATCCACACTATCAAACACGCCTTATACTAACATAACAGCAGATGAACTCTCACAAGTCATTAAACATACTCAAAATTGGAAGGCTCCAGGTGTAGATAGGATTCAGAACTTCTGGTATAAGCGCTTCACCTGTTTGCACGTGATCCTTGCAAAACAGATCTCCAACACTTTGCAAACACCACAGACATTGCCACATTTCCTCACACAAGAAATAACATACATGGTACCAAAGTCACATAACACTACAGATCCTACACATTATAGACCTATCACATGCCTGCCTACACTTTGCAAAATAATAACTGCCTGAATCGCAAACAAAATTTATACACTCATAGACAAAAACAGCATTCTCACTGAGCAACAAAAGGGATGCCGTAGAAATCACATGAGTTGTAATGAGCAACTCCTGATAGACAGTGTGGCCCTACGGCAAACTCACATTAAACATCGACACCTCCATGCAGCCTACATTGATTACAAAAAGGCCTCTGATAATGTTCTACACTCATGGCTTTTATATACACTACGATTATATAAAATAAACCCTACACTTATCACATTTTTAGAAAGTACAATGCTGCATTGGAGAACTACCCTACACCTCACACTCAACAGTGAAACCATTACGACTGACAAAATACAGATAAACCGGGGCATCTTCCAGGGTGACTCACTGAGCCCACTCTGGTTTTGTCTTGCACTAAATGCACTTTCAAACAGACTGAACAGCACAACTTACGGCTGCACGATTAAACACAATAAAAGCTGCCACTACACGCCTTCACACTTACTCTACATGGACGACATGAACATCTACGCCTCCACACAAACACAATTGCACCAATTACTTGACATTACACAAACTTTTTCAAAAGACACACATGCAATACCATTCACATTGAAAATGGAGTACTCAGGGAAGGGGGCTTCACATTAGATGAACCAGATCACATTGCTGCTATGGAAAATGACGAATTTTACAAGTATCTAGGATTTAAGCAAGACAAGCTTCTGGAGTACAAACACATAAAAAATACACTCACTAAACAATATCTTCATAGGCTAGACACAATGCTTAAAATGCATTTAAATTCCAGCAATTTAATGAAGGCCATCAATACTTCTGCCACGCCAATACTCTCCTACTCCTTTGGAGTCATACAGTGGACACACACAGTATGGCCGTGCACACTTTTGGCAAGCGTTCACGATTTTCACCGAAAATCACACAAAGGCTGGATTTGCAGTTTCGTGCACACTTTTGGGAAACGTTCATGATTTTCACCGAAAATCACACAAAGGCTTACAGCTAAGAAAGTGACGGTAACTTAAAAGGAAACATCGTAAACTCCTTACAAAGCACCATCCACACGCAGCTATTGAAAGACTCACCCTGCTTGTTCAGAGGGAGGCAGAGGTCTTATTGAGATAATAGAAAAACGGGATCGATGAAAAAAACATATAAAATAACGAATTAAAAATAATATTGGACAAAAATAAAATAGAATGAAAGAGTACTAATAAACAGACTTAACAAGAAGACCAGAATACAATGGAACTTATAGAGTTCAATTTCAAAGACATTATCTCATACAATTAATTAAAATTCTTTGGGCTACTGTCTGAAACGGGCGGTGACTTCCCTTTGTACAGCTTCATCGTCGGCCGAAAGATGATGTTTAAGAGGACCGAACAAATGGAAGTCGTGAGGAGTAAAGTCAGGGCTATATGATAAGCAGTATGCCCTCGTAATCCCAGAAGACTATGAACATCCTCTTACTGCCAACAAGACAACTGAGATGCTGAGAAAGTTTCAACTGGAAAGTCCTCGAGCATTCTCTGTAGCCCTGATCTTGCTCCAAGCAACTTTTATTTGTTCAGCCCTCTGAGGCATAATTTTTCGGGTGAACACTTTCCCTACGAAAAGCTGTTTGATCCTCTTAATCGAAGCGACGATGCAGCTGTGCAAAGGGAAGTCACAGCCTGATTCAGGCAGCACCCCAAAGAATTTTATCTTACTGGTTTTGAGGGGCTTGTGGTTTTGGAACAAGTAACTCAATGTACAGGGAATATCTACGGAGAAATAACAGTACTGATTTTCAAATCAATACTCGTATTTGTTTCATTTCTAAACCATTTGTAACTTATTTACTGATTTTCCCTCGTAGTTGCGACCAACGCCCTATGGTTTATCGAGATCAAACTAAGAAGAATATTTGTACCAGATTCAAGGACATATTTCCCACTGGAAATATGGTAGATCGGATAAGTCTGTCATAGCTAAACATTCACTTGATACTGGCCACTCTTTCGATATTAATTTAAAATTGCTCCATCCAATAAGTAAAAGGAATCTCCTTGACCCCGTTGAAAGCATGGCGATTCAAAGCACCAGTCAGAACACTTTGTTGAATCTTCACCAAGGACCAATCACTGGTTCTGCCTTACTAAAGTGGTCAACGTGATTTACACTTGGAGAAGCGACATAAGAGCCACGGACCAACTGCCGTAAATTGTAAATTGTAAAGAAGAATATTAAAAAAATCTTATATTTTCGTAGGTTTGTTTTGGTTTGTTTTGTCTGGTATTAACGTCCTTTTCAACTGCCTTGGTCTTTTCAGGACGGCGTTATAGGAGCCGCATATTTTGCCTCGCAAGGGTTTTTTAACGTGCAGCCGGCAAACGACTACACGGGACGAACGGTTTTACTTCCCTTCCGAAGGAAGTGCTTGATCTCAGAATTTTCCCCCTGAAAAAATCCTCGTCGTCCTCGGCCGGGATCGAACCCGGGTCCTCGGGTATCAGAGGCGATCACGCCCTTCGTATATCGTAAACTGTTGCCTGTGATCTGTGCCGTAGATTTCTGCCATGATTCTTAATCTACTAATAGCGCATACCTTCGAAAGTGGTAAATCGAAGTTTATCTTTTAAATATATTTCAGGGCTGCGACTTATAACATGTTTGCTAAAGTGCACTAATTTTGATCATATAAAGTAAGGGCTCTTATTAAGCGTTCTTAATTGGAACATTAATAGCAAAATAATTTTATATATTTAATCACAAATGATTGTTGACGATTACCTTTGATTTTGTGTTGAATTAATAATTTGACTGAATTACAGAATTCCTGTGTAAAGCACTTACCGTTCGTAATCCTGCAACACTGGAAATGTTGATAATGTTTCCCTTTGTTTTCGTCAGATGTGGAATTGCAAGTTTAATAAGGTGAAATGGAACACTGAAATAAAAACAAAAACTTATTTCGAAGACTCTGGTTATGTTTTTGTTTTTGGATTGAAACAGAAGCGAAGGAGCCAATCAGAGATGGCATACAAAGAAAAGAAGCTAATTATAGGAAATGGAGCAGGATAGAAATGCAAGAAATAGGACAATTCTCATTGGCGCTGCGTTTTCTTGGAAGAGAAATATGACACTTTCCATGAAGCGCCGTGCAATTCCCCATAGGCGACAATGACAAGCATCTACATGGGTGCAATAAAGTAGTGGCAACATTGCTGTAAAAAAAGTAGGTAAAGCGATGAACGATGCTGGTTGTCAGTATTGTGGATACATGCATTTCGAATATGCTCAGCACAGCAAGGCTGCTTATCTCGTAAAGCGCCCTAAAATTAGTTTACGAGACTGGAACAACGATCGTGGATGCAGATAAATTTCTCGGGAGAAAATTACAAAGAAATGGTATAATATCCTTCGGGAAGCATAATGTGCGGACGGCAGCGCGATTGATCGGTGCATTTCGTATGGTGGGGGGCGGGGGGCTGATCTGAAAACGGACAATCTTCTTAGAGCTAGTGCGAAATTTCCTTTCGATAAACCGCCGATATAATGTATGACAAAATACTCAAGATGTTAGGAATAACCCCAAACAAATTTATGACACTTAATTTAAATTATTGATGAAAGACACAGCGTAGACCATTCTTGAATTACAATTCATTAAAAACTTATCTTGGTATGCGGAAAATTGCATTTCCGTGAGTAGCCATATCATTTTAAACAACCCGGCCTCCATCTGTAATGATGCAAACAATGAAGGAGATTTTTTCCGCAAAATTGAAACCAGATAGCGATTTACTATTTGTGGTTTACATTCATATTTAAATTACTTGAAATTCAATAAATTTGCAAGATCTGATTTTGAATGGCTTGAGACCCCTATGTTTTTAAAGAATTTAGAAGACCTTGCTGTTTAAAAACAGATGATTTCTAAACCCCGGGTTTAACCTTTTAATCACTTTTAGTAAAAGATGCAGGACATGGCCAGCGATTATATGAAGGCAGGTAATACTTATTTTGAAGTAAAATTATTTTTTATTTATAATTTATGTTGCTATTATTTTATCGAGAGCCGATGAAAAATTTATTTCTTAACTAATACGGATAGTTGAGATACTAAAGATAATATATTTTCTAAATTTTTATTATTATTAAAATACATTAAACGAGATTATCGAAGATAAAATAAAATATATTATATATTATATGAAATTACAACAGCGGGGAAGAAAGAGATTTCTAGAATCGGAGATGTTCATGGAGTTCATTTTACGATATAAGAGTACGAGCATTATTTTTACCGCATATGAATATCTAGCATAGCATCCAAACGGCTAACTTCGAAGTCTTCTGATAAAGGCTTTCCAACGAAATAACCGGCATTGTTGACCTAAAGAGAAAAGTTTTTTCATTATACGAGGGTTGGGGCATAAGTCATGGCAATTATTTTTTTTTCTCAGAGCTAAGGGATGGTATCATAAAATGTCATATGTCTCAAGGAACTGTGACTGCTAGTATGTTTCCACAACATTAGATAGCTCCGTGAGTTCCTGATGTTGCGCAGAGAGCAATGTTAAATCAGTTCTCAGTCAACCGCCGTGCAAGGTGGATGTAACCCGAATTGAACAACGCTCGTATAACAAAACGGCCGTTCTCTATTTTGATTTCTGTTACTTATTCTGGAAAATGAAATCTGTAATCATATCCCAGAATAAATTTTCCAGAAGCATAAAACGTATGAAACACTACAGGCTTCATGATTCCAGAACATGAAACCTGTAATGTTAACTACCTTAAAATAAACATGAGAAGCAAAGTGTTGGCGTGTTGTTAAATATCCGTAAATTTCGTCCATTCCTTGTTCTTTCATCTGTATATTTCACATTTTCCACCCATGCTTGAATTCTCATAAAAAAAAAGTTGCCATGACTTACGCCCCAACCCTCGTAGTCTGTTTTTTAGAGACAATTATCTAAAAAAAAAAATAAAATAGCATATCATAAATTCTGCATTTTTTAAATTCATCTCGTAGCATATGTACACTGAGTTAGCAAAACTCATGGGTTGGCAAGCACATTGATTGATGGGCATGGCTCACGAATTCACAGGGGTAAGAGCTTGGATAAGATTCTGGGAATGGACCATTACACGTTGTGGGAAGAGCTTGGATAAGTGATTAATCAGAAATGGCACGTCGTCGCGAGTTGACGTCTTTTGAACGGGGTATGATAGTAGGTGCCCGACGCATGGGATGTTCCATTTCGGCAGTGGTGCAGGAATTTGGCTTTCCCCGCTCAACTGTCTCCGGGTGTATCGGGAATGGCTGGATGAACCATAGTTCACAACAGGCACCATACCGGGTGTCCAGCTGCCCTTCGTGACCGGCGACACCTGGGACGAATGATTCGTGAGAGACAGGAGCGCAACAGTGCAGCAAATCACAGACCAGTTCAATACTGGCCGCACTAGAAACGTCTCTCGGTGGACAATCCGTCGGAATCTGCATGCCCTCGGGTTTGGCAGCCGTCGCCCTACACGGGTGCCAATGCTTACCCAGCGTCATCGGACACTCCGGCGTGCATTTGCCACCAACGATCTTGGCTGGACTCTGCAACAGTGGCGTAACGTCATATGGTCAGATGAGTCACGATATTAACTGTACCACGCTGATGGGAGGCACAGTGTGTGGCGCATACCTCGCGAAACGATGGTTCCCGCATGCCAACAGGTGGTGGTGCAGGGTGGTCGGGTGTCAGTGATGGTCTGGGGTGCATTTTCCTGGTTTGGAATGGGCCCTCTGGTTATCCTGGACCAAACGTTGAATGGTCCATGGTATCGTCAACTCATCGGAGACTATCTGCACCCGTTTTTGACATTTCAACACCCTGACAACGTAGCAGTCTTTCAAGATGACAATGCTCCACCACATCGCTCCGGTGTCGTCCGCGAATGGTTCGAGGAGCATGCCGGAGAGGTCCAACGACTGAGCTGGCCAGCCCGGAGCACTGACATGAATCCCATCGAGCATATCTGGGATGCTGTTGAAGTCAGGCTCCGGGCACTGGATCATCCGCCCACGAACGGGCAGCAACTATCTTCGGCTCTGCAGACTATCTGGTGTCAACTGCCTCCAGAAGTGTACCAGGGACTTGCAGACTCACTACCACGCCGTATTGCTGCACTCCACAGGGACAGAGGTGGCCCGACCAGATATTAAGTAACTATCCCATGAGTTTTGCTAACTCAGTGTACATCAAGTGACATAAAAGGTTTCCCCAGAGAATTAACTTAATTAAATTCTGTTGTATTTAAGCTATACAGTATGCTTCAAATTTATTCGGACACTTTAAAAATAGCACATTGTCAATGGTTTTGACCATTATTTAATTTCTACAACAATGATAATGCTTCAAATGAACTACAGGCCCTCTAAATATAACAAAAAACAAAGAACACGTTATTAAAAAATAAACACTTGAAACTTAGAAAAAATTGAAATTGAGTGTTTCACATTTATTCGGTCAGGCCCCTCAATACTCATGAGACAACCCATTTACTATTGGTCTTTGGTATTTATGCAAACTAACGTACTTTTAAACATTACATGGGTCATTTTTTTTTCACTGGGCTTCGAATTGAAACACTGATCTATAATGGGACGAGGCAAAAAGGTCACCGATTATGAAAAAGGTCAAATTGATGCCTTTGCCAGCCAAGGAAAGTCCGTACTCCGTACGTGAGATTACTGCTTTTGTCAACAGACCAAAATCGACAGTTGCTGAATTCCTGAAATCAAAAGAAGTTCAGAAACCACCAAAAAATAAAAAAGGGCCGAAAGCAATCTTAAAACCTCGTGATTTGCGGCGCATGGTCAACGCAGCATCCAATGAATGCACATCTATAAAGCGAATTCGAGCTGAACTGGACCTTCCATGCAGTAGTATGGCAGTGTATAGAGCCATGAAAAATTCATCAGTGCTGAGACATGGATGTTTACGTTCCATTCCACCATTAACAAACTACCACAAGCGTGACAGACTGACATGGGCTAGAACACACATGTCCTGGACCGACGAATGGTTGGAAATTTTTTTCTCAGACGAGAAAAAATCAATTTGGATAGACCGGACGGGTGGGCATGCTATTGCCATGATTTGAGAAAAGAACCAAAGATGTTCGGAATTCATTACCTAATTTCATTACTAATTCATTACCTATTTTCTGGAACTCAATGACGTTCATGCAAGCCATCACTTTTCCCAGCACCGAGTTTTTAGCCAGGTCGTCGACAATTTCAACCAAAGACTGCCGCGACGATGCCGGGTCTATGCATCGAAGTTTCGTACGGAGCCAGCTGTTCTGTTAAGTCCAATTTGGATTGCATGTAAATGTAATGAAGAGTTCTGGTTTCCAGAACTTGGCCACCATGGCCATTGCATCCTGATAGTTTTGCTGCAATGCGCGTTTGCTTCCGGTAAATGACGTAGGTAGAACATAAACCTTTCCTGCTTTAATATTAAAGATATCAGCCTGATTGTGAATGAAATCCATTAAGCCAAGTGGTAAGCCTCCACTCTCAAACTCTTCTGATTTTCTTTCACCCGGTGTAGCCGGTCTCCTTCAAATTTTAAAACGCGTCCACAATATACTACTGAGTAAGTTTCCCCGCGTGAAACACCGGATTAAACAGTCCTGGCCTTTCGTACAGTTTGTAGGAGTAGAAGGCTAACATGCTGACTTTCGTCCCTTCAGTGCTCTTGAATTTCATCTTTCAGCATTCTTCTCAATGAGGAAATAGCAACGGGTAAGTCAATGGATCACAGTTCGGACTCAAAATCGACATTTGTTGTCAGTTGTTCCCCGTGCTTGGATAGATGCATAAATCTCGCTCAATTTGTAGTTGGTTCTCCATCGTCAGCTTCAAACACTCCTGCTACCTCATTGCCAATTGGCAAATTATATCTTCTGGGAACGTGCTGTATTATCCACATTTGAACGTTTCCTATGGAGCAGCCCACAAACATCCTTCATCATCTTGTACGCTCGTACAAAAGGGTTGATGTTTCTGACTTTCCTGTGAAATTTACGTTTTGAGAATCAGAACCGTATACGGAGGGTTGATTCAGATAAAATGAAACAACTTTAAACGCCGCGTATGACCTTGACGGAATGTGATTTGCATGACTCGTCCACTATTCATGGGGATTAGCTTTGTATACACTTGTTGCTGTTATTTGGGACATTTCGTGCTGAAACATGGCTTCCAAAATCACAGCTTTTTGGGAGGGTATATGGTTGGCCTTTCCGACGCTAACTTCATAACTTCAATCTATCGTGCATTGTGGAATTATGCAAACGAAATGGTATTGTGGTATCCAAAGCCACTGTGGGTCGAATAATCAAAAAGAACAAATTGCGAACATCTGATGAACGTGGACGAGCAGAGAAGCCGACCAGAAACAAGCCCCAGCCAACACTCCCAGCTCAGGTAGTGCGAGAAATCCGGTCTGAAATGCTGAAAGAAAATCCCCACACACACAGAAGTCTAGCCCAAAGGAAAGGTATTCAACAGGCAACAGTCTCCAGAATAATTCATGACAATCTTGGGCTGGAGCGATGTTATAAAGCGCGCGGTCACAGACTGTCGGCCAGGCACGTGCAGGAACGATTCACCAATGCCAGAAAACTGTATGAAAATCATCTTGCAGGTGACCGATGGAAGTGGGTTGTCTCCTTGGATGAAGCTTGGGTGTACCTCGATGATACGAACAAACACAGGGCAATTTACTATCGTGAAAGAGGGGGCAAGGCCAGGTCAGATTTTGTCCGAAGGTGCAAGGAAAAGTTTTCAAAGGGCTTCATGGTGGTTGCCGGATATTGCTCACGTGGATTGCTCACGATTCGTCGAGTTCCTGGAAACTATAAAATTAGTGCAGCTTACTTCCAGAGTAATGTAATGGACCACATATATCGGCAGGATATCCCACGTCTGTACCCTGGTGAGCAATCAAAAGCTTGGATCCACATGGACAAAGCATCAAGCCACACTGCCAAGTCATCTGTGGCTTACTACAGGAAGATGGAACAGGAGAGGGGCATACGAGTTATTCACTTCTCTCATGTGCCTGTAAAATCTCCTGACGCACAACGACGGATTTCTGTGGTTTTGGTCTCCTGAAACGACGGCTCGGAAGTCGCTGACCAAGAACCGTTGATGGAATGGAATCAAGCCAAAAACTGTGGACACAACTATAGAAAGAAAAATAACTCCAAAACCACTATTCCACATAATAAACTTTAATTTTAAGTTTATTAAAGTCATTAAAGTTTATTATGTGGAATAGTGGTTTTGGAGTTACTTTTCTTTCTAACCGTTGATGGGTTGTGGAAAGTGTGTCAGCAGGTGTGGAACGAACTTCCCATGGAGTCCCTCAAACTCAGCCTGCTTCAGTGGAAATTACGGTGCCAGGCGATAGTCCAACAACGTGGTTCTCACATCGAAAACAACCGATGGTGGCGCCATGGTATTACTCCATCGTAACAGAACTGCAAAGTCGTCTCATTTTATCTGAATCAACCCTCCGTACGTTGAAAGTGCGAAGGCAACAGAAACTCATGGACCAGCATATCAACTTCTGTTGAGTTACAAACAGAAAAGAATTAGTAGAACCTGTAAGGCATTGATGATATCACCATTAGATTAGGCTTACTTTAGTCTTACTCATAGAACAGAAATGCTGTGTAGCATATTCTACATTTGAGCATCATTTCATTTACCTTCGGAATATACGTCAATGTTAATTACAAATTGATACATGCTAATTAACTTATAATATTCCACGGAATACACAGTTATAAATATAAGTTTTAGGATCATGGAGAATATTTTTCCGTGCTTGAAACACGATCTGAACTGAAATATAAAAGTCTCCTTTGTTTACCCGAGGCATGTAAACAAAGCTGAGTGAAAAATTGTTGTCAGCTCCGCTTCCGCAGTGGCACGCCATGCCAACACCACCTAGACCGTGACCACCGAGAGAAAAGGCCTCCGCAATGAAACTGAATACATTGTTACATCATCATATATAGTGCAAATTCAGGGCTTATTATTGGTAGAAATACTGATTACAATGTCCTATCCAATGACGTATATTAAAGATAGACTCCGAATCCTATTGTTAACAGCGGCAAAAAGTGAAGCAAATTGAGCCATGATAGTTCTGGGCAGGAGTGAGCCGTGGAGTAATTAGCTGTCTGGCTGCTTTGTTTTTGAAGATTTTGGGCCCCGAGGAATTATTAATTCAAAACCATTATTCAAAGTTGTTCTGCGTACGACTGTACAAACGGACACGAAAAAGATCAGGAATTATTTTCGACAAAAATAAATCAAAAATACGTAACTAAAATGAAAATACGTTACTGAAAGACAATCGAAACGAAATTGAAATTGAAACCATGATCGAAAAATTGTTTATAAAATATAATAAAATACTTCAAATACAAAGTAAACGAAAAGATAAACTTATCACTCTGTGATCGGCGTGTGAAAGAATTATTAATCAGCTACTCTCGTGTTTAGCCATGTGTTTTGTATCATCTTCACTCACTTTCAGCCATGACAGTTCTGGGCATGGAGCTTCCCAATTTGCTTCAAGTTACAACAATAGGATTCGGAGTCTATCTTTAATATACGTCATTGGTCCTATCTATGTGATGCAACAATGTATTCAGTTTCATTGCGGAGGCCTTCTCTCTCGGTGGTCACGCCTAGACAGAAGACCTGAAAATGGAAACGTCATGCATTGTTACATCATCTTAGTCGACCATTGTTAATCTTATTTCTACCAATAATAAGCCCTAAATTTGGTCGACTAATGATGATATAACAATATATTATGTTTCCGTTATCAGGCCTTCTGTCTAGGAGGTGTTGGCCAGGCATGTTAACAAAGCAGAGTGAACAATTGTTGTTAGTTCCGTCTCGTGTCAACGCCTCCTAAAGATAAAGCCTGAATGCAAAAACGTCATACATTGTTACATCATCATCCGAACATACGTTTAATCGCATTTCCACCAATAATAAGCCCTGAAATGCGATTAAACGTATCTTCGAATGATGATGATGTAACAATGTCTGACGTTTTCTCGCTCAGGTTTTATCTTTAGGAGTTGTTGCTCGTGTACTACATCAGACTTCAGAGAAAGAAAGAAAATGTAATAATGTATTACGTTTCATTGTGGAGGCCTTCTCTCTCTGCGGCTACGGTAGGAAACGGTTCAGCCCCATTAAAATTGAACACGAACGTTATGACAGTGGCGATGTGATGGTGTGGACGTTGTGGGTTCCCGTACACCGCTACAAGTCTTCGACAAAGATAGTGTCCTGTCATAGTGTCCTGCGACTTGTTCGTTTCATCTACATGGACGGTAACGACTACAAAGATCATGAGGATATCCGGCGCATGGATTGGCACACATGAGTCGCTCTTGAAAGGTGTGTTGTGGCACGAATACCACCTCCGCGAACAGTGCATGACTTGCAAACGTTATGCCATTCCCCAACCCTTGTCGGATATCTTAGTTTTGAGCGTGCCAGCACGTTGTGCTATCTGTGTTTCTGTGCAGGAGGACCACATAACATACTAAACGTTGCAAACTAGAAAAGGGGGTTGCAACAAGTTTTTGTGTCAAGAGTGTCCATATAATTTTCATCTGCCACCTTTGTGTTCAATGATTGAATGGTGTTTACATGATCTAGGGCAAATGTTTGGTGATGATCGGATGTGCGAAAGGGCTCCATTCTGCAAATCCCTTAATTTAATTCTGCAAAAAGGTCTTAGAAAGTTTTTATCTATTGTGGTTTAATTGAAGGCCATAAATGATTTTCCTCGTGAAACTGTTCCGTTGCAGTTCTGAAAATTCTACACCTCACTCATTGATGCCTCTCATTACAGTACATTTCAGAATGGAAGCACTAACATTGTAACAGCGTGTGTTTATAGTAAAGAAATTCTACGAAAATGATGGAAATAATGCTGTGGTGAGACGCTTATGGGGCTATCTGAATGACAGTCTTCAAAGATGCACCTGCCACACTCCAGGATTTTCGTACTGCAATTTCCAAAGAGATTCGTGCAGTCGAAAATGATGTTCTTCAGAGAGTCAACGCGGAATTCAGTTCAAGACTCTACACACTGATTGCAGGATATGGAAATCTTAATTAATCATTTTAAGATGTCGGTTATAGCATAAATATGATAAAAATAATCTATAACCTCATATATTATGTCTAGTAGACAAAAAATCTTTAACATCTTTTTTCCGCACACCCGATATACAGGGTGGTACATATGTATGTCCCCCCCCCCTTTTATTTTTTGAACCGAAGCAGATTTGTCAATTTTGATGAATCCAATGAATAGGAAGTTGTGGGTGGCCTATCCCATGGTGCACTTTTCATCATCCCAAATATGCAAATTAGGACACATTCAAGATTTATCTCAAAAACCGTAAGGGATAGAGAAAAAAACCCAATTGCAAACTTGTTCAGCATAAAAAAACAAACAAAACAAAAAAATCATCCAAATCGGACCAACGGTTCCCAAAAAAAGTTAAAAAAAAGTAAATAACCATCTCAAACTAAAAGAAGCCAACTGGGCCAAACCAAAGCGAATCATGTTGGTAACACTCTAAAGGGTATGTTCCACATGATGCCCTTCAGCAGCAATGCACAACTGAGCACGTAGTTTCAAAGATGCCATCATTCTTGTTACCATATCAGATGTAATGGATTGGCAGGCAGTCTGAATTCTCTGTTGCAAATCCAGCATAGAAGTTGGCTGAGTGGCATAAACATTGTCCTTAAAGTAACCCCACAAAAAGAAGTCATTAGGGGAAAGATCTGGTGAGGGTGCAGGCCAATGAATTGGGCCATCCCGGCCGATCCACTGACCTGGAAACATTGCATCAAGATGATCACAAGTAGCTGCCACTGAATGGGCTGGAGCCCCATCATGTTGATACCATACCCTTCGAAGTGATGCTAAAGGAAGCTCATCTGCAAATTCTGCCACTACAACATTTATTATCATGTCTCTGTATCGTGCAGCTGTCAACGTCCCTTTGTAGAACAATGGACCAACCAATCCACCATTGATGATTCCACACCAGAAATTCACTCTCCAATTCACCTGGTGCACAGCTTCTCGTAACGATCTAGGGTTTTCTGTTGCCCAATAATGGAGATTGTGTTTATTAACCAGACCATCTCGAGAGAAGCTGGCTTCGTCTGACCACAAGACCCAATTGAGAAAGCCTGGGTCATCGTCGATGCGATTTAGCAGCCAATTGCAGAACTCAAGACGAAAATCGTAGTCTGTTGGCTTCAATCCTTGGTGCCAGTGGACATGATAAGGGTGGAATCCATGCATATGAAGTAATCTTAATACTGATTGATGACTGCAGCCAGCTTCTTCAGCAACTGATCGAGTACTACAATGAGGATTAGCATAAACAGCAGCTAAAATGGCTGTGCTGGAGTCCTCTGATGTGACAGTTGTTGGTCTACCTTGCCGGGTCTGATGACTGACACTTCTTGTTTGCTGAAATCGTTGAACAACCTGGCGAATTGTCTTAGAAGTGGGAAATCTAGCATTGGGATATCTAACTTGGTATTCCCTAGCTGCACCTTTGTAATTATGTGCAAATCCAAAACATAAAACCATACCAACCATTTCTTCTCTACTGTATTTTGCCATTTTTCAGACTTGATTGGCAGTTTCTTCCCCATTCATCATAGAGCTTCTGCATTTAAAGGGCTAGTGGATAAAACCTAACAGGGGGGACAGGAAGATGCAAATGCAATGTGAGTGCCAATTAGCATTTGCAATTAACTTTTTTTGGGAACCGTTGGTCCGATTTGGATGATTTTTAGGGTTCCGTACGTCCGAATGAAAAACGGAACCCTTATAGGATCACTCCTGCGTCTGTCTGTCCCGGTGTCACAGCCAATTTACTCCGAATCTACAAGACCGAATAAGTTGAAATTTGGTACACATATGTATTTCTGGAACCCAAACACGGACGTGTAACGTAATTAAATGAATTTTGAATATGAAGGTCACTTTTGGGGGGCAAATTAGAAAATTAAAAAAAAAATTTTTGCAAACTGTATCGTGTGATATATCAAATGAAAGGGCTTAATGTGAGGATCTCAAATATATTTCTTTTATAATTTTTAAATAAATAGTTTTAAAATTATTTAAGAAACAAAATGAAAATTGACCATCCCCCCCATTCCCGAATCTACTGGACCGATTAAGTTGAAATTTGGTACACATATGTATTTCTGTGACCCAAACACGGACGTGTAACGTAAATAAATGAATTTTGAATATGGGGGTCACTTTTGGGGGGCAAATTAGAAAATTAAAAAAAAAAAGTTTTGCAAACTGTATCGTGTGATATATCAAATGAAAGGGCTTGTTGTGGGGGTCTCAAATATATTTTTTTATAATTTTAAAATAAATAGTTTTAAAGTTATTTAAGAAAAAAAAATGGAAATTGACCATTCCCCCCACCTTATCTCCGAAACTACTGAACCTAAAATTTCGAAAAAAATACAGAAAATGGTTCTTTGCTTATAGATTACTGGAAAACCTATAAGAAGTCTATGGTCTTAAAATAACATGGTAAATCTCTCAATATTGTGCTATCGATCAGTATCTTCAGCTATTCCTGAAACTGAAACTGAAACTGTTTTGTTCAAAATAAAAATTAGAAATTAAAAAATATATATATATAATGAACGTAAATACATTAGGAATACAAGACAAATGTAAAATAAATGAGATGTTTTTCAATAATCATCCTGAATGTAAAATGCTAACATCTCCTGCTCCTTGTCCGTGTCCATAATTGCCATAGTCTTTTAATTCCCTGGTCTGTGCACAGCACGGTCTATAGATAATCATGGTCATCGAGCTCCATTGTTAAAATGAAGCTAAAGTTTCTAGCTCCCGGTAGGGCAGGAACTCTATTGAAAAGTGGCGCTGCATGTATAATCTGCCCAACTGCGCCTGCAGCGCCACCCTATCGGCAGAGAGAAACTTTACTTTCGTATTCAGTTTCAATGAAAATTTCTATCGCAGGTTGCGGTCGGAAATAGTGCGATCTATGCGGCACCTGGCGCGATCTGTTTTCCTTAGCTTCTCGAAACAATGGAAAATGGCCGAAGCTCGATGACCATGAATATCTATAGACCGTGGTACCAAGGCCTCCTAGATACTACTAGGCCTGAACATGACGTCAATAATGTATTGTTAAAGCACTAAGATTGTGACGTTGAACTAACTTCTGTAATAGCACCACCAGTTTGACATAACAATGTTTTATCTTTTCCATGTTCAGGCCTGGTAGTTTCTAGAAGGCCATGGTGGTGCACAGGCATTGAATTCCATTGTTTTAGTCCAACAATTGGATTGCTGTTTTTACTGAAGAGTTGTTTTTTGCCCCCTCTCTTGAATGAATTTTGCTACAGCTCAAACTTAACAATGCATTCTAACGATCGCACAACGTAACAAAACTGTCAGGTAATGTTACATATTTGTTGCTGAACACGTAATAGTAGCTGACAGTTTTGTTCTATACAAAAGCCTTGCTCCGAATTCTATTGTTGTAACTTGAAGCAAATTGGGAAGCTCCATGCCCAGAACTATCATGGCCGAAAGTGAGTGAAGTTGATGCAAAACACATGGCTAAACACGAGAGTAGCTGATTAATAATTCTTTCACACGCTTTTCACGGAGTGATAAGTTTATCTTTTCATTTACTTTGTATTTGAAGTATTTTATTATATTTTATAAACAATTTTTCGATCATGGTTTCAATTTCAATTTCGTTTCGATTGTCTTTCAGTTACGTATTTTCATTTTAGTTACTTATTTTTGAATTATTTTTGTGGAAAATGATTCCTGAACCTTTTTCTTGTCTATTTGTACAGTTGTACGCAGTTTAACTTTGAGGAATTCCTCAGGCCCAAAATCTTCAAAAACGAAGCAGCCAGACAGCTAATTACTCCACGGCTCACTCTTGCCCAAAACTGTCATGGCTCATTTTGCTTCACTTTTTGCCGCTGTTAACAATAGGATTCGGAGTCTATCTTTGGCTAAGGTCAAACACTCTCACCGGTGAGAAGAGTTAGCATTTGGTCGGTCAGAAATCCCAGTGAGAAAACTTTGACCTCATTTTAACGCGGTCAGAAACGCCAGTTAGTACTGCCATAATAGTATAAAATCTCTTTTACTATTAGGGTGCTGCTATGCCTAACCGGTTAGTCTAATTGTCCTCGTCGAGAAAAAAGACGGTTAGCCCGGAGAGAAATTACGTCATCATTCATAACGGTGAGGATTTTTGACCACAGTCTTTAATATACATCATTGGTCTTTAGATATTCATGGTCATCGAGTTTCATTGTTAAAATGAAGCTAAAGTTTCTAACTCCCGGTAGGGTGGGAACTCTATTGAAAAGTGGCACTGCATGTACAATCGGCCCAAAGACGCCTGCAGCGCCGTCCTATCGACAGACAGAAACTTTACTTTCATTTTCAGTTTCAATGCGATCTATGCGGCACCAGGCGCGATCTGTTTTCCTTAGCTTCTCGAAACAATGGAAAATATCTGAAGCTCGTTGACCATGAATATCTATAGACCGTGCTCTTCATTAAATACAGCAATCCAATTGTTGGACTAAAACAATGGAAATCGGTGCCAGTGCACAGACAACACCACCTAGACAGAAGGCCTGCGCACAGAAACGTCATACATTGTTACATCACAAGAAAGTGGCTATTGTTAATCGTATTTCTACCAATAATAAGCCCTAAATTTGGCCGTTTAATGATGACGTAACAATGTATACAGTTTCTGTGGCGCAGGCCTTCTGTCTAGGTGGTGTTGGTACAGACCAGGGAATTATAAGACTATGATAGTGCCGAGCAATCCAAACTTTATTGTTTCCAACAAATGAAAAAACATTGTTAAATTTCGAGAAAATACTGATGTCATAGTTTTTTTACCGTAGCCAACGAGAAAGACAGGCCTGGGCCAACACCTTCTAGACACAAGGCCTCGGCACGGAAGACTCTAACGTTAAACAGTAGGCAGCAAGGCCAGCTTTAAATACAGGCCAGGGCAGTCGAAAACAATGTAAAAGGTGATTTTCAACTGCCCCGGCCTGTATTTATTGTTGGCCGTGCTGCCTACTGTATGACGTCAGAGCCATCCGTGTCGAGGCCTTGTGTCTAGAAGGTGTTGCCTGGGAGTTACCTGTGTCATCCGTGTTGCCACTCAAAAGTCACCTGACTATAGTAGTCTGAGCAACAATCCAACTTTTATTGTCTCCATCTCGGATTTTAACAATCGGTGTTTTTTTCGTTTGTTGGAAACAATGAAGTTTGGATTGTTGCTCAGACTACTGTGGTCAGGTGACTTTTGAGTGCCCAGGCCTGTCTTTCTCGTGGGCTACGTTTTTTACTCGCAGCCAATGTTAGCTACGTTTTTTAATATATCTATTATCATTAAAAAGAATTCGCGCTAGATTAAATAAAGTAGGAAAATCAAATTAAAATCCTAAATAAGTAATTTTACCTATTTTAAATTATTAAATTAAATTTAATTTTTATTTAAATTTTAATAAAAATCAGTTTCGAATGTGTGGTACTGCAGTGCCAGAACGATGTTAATTAAAAAATCGTTACTGTATTTGCAAAGTCGAACGGTCGGTCAATTCTTCAGGTTTTATTTATAGATAGTCTAAGGGGTGGGCATTGTGAATGCCTCCAATTCAAAGCACCGAAAAGATTATTATAGCAGTATGCTTCACTATTAATTTTAAGGACAAATCAAGAAATGAAATATCAGAATACCTTCTATCAGTCGGTCTTACTCCACGTATTCAAGAATATACAACAAGACAGAATTCAGCAATAGACAATATATTCAGAAATTTCCCTCTACATTCCTATACCATACATACTTTCTTTTACAAATTTGGGTCAGATTTAAAAAAAAACATGGTAGATAACATATTCATCGTACGGAACCCTCTCCACGCGAGTTCGACTCGCACTTGTCCATTTATTTTTTGTTTTGTTTGTTTTTTTATGCTGAACAAGTTTGCAATTGGGTTTTTTTCTCTATCCCTTACGGTTTTTGAGATAAATTTTGAATGTGTCCTAATTTGCATATTTGGGATGATGAAAAGTGCACCATGGGATAGGCCACCCACAACTTCCTATTCATTGGATTCATCAAAATTGACATATCTGCTTCGGTTCAAAAAATAAAAGGGGGGGGGGACAGACTTATGGACTACCCTGTATATGAAATAAGTGAAGATAGTTCTTTTCAATATTCATTAGCAGAGGCCCCTCCGTGGGCACTACTTTGACGTGGTGGAGAACTTGAGTGCCTCAGTGACGCTAAGGGCTATGCTGGATTGGGTCATCCATGCCAGACAGGCCTTAGCAGAGAGGCCCGACAAAAAGTGTCCGCTCGGTTGTGAACCCTCCCAAATGGACTGGTGCTCGCAGTGGAGGCATGCTTTCCACATGGCTCCATTGTGACCAGTAGTCACAATACCGCAGAGAAAGATAGTCCGAATAATCATCTTGTACAGTAGTAGCTTTTTACCGATGCAAAAACTACTGTTTCGACTATGAGAGCATTCGAACTGAACGTGGCCTTTTTTGCTTTGTTCAGCGCATACGTCCCATGATGTTTCCACCAACGCTGATGGAACATCCACCGAGTGCATACCTGAACCACCTTCCGAAGACTTATTGACTCTCTGCCACGTCGACTAGCTGATGTGCTTGCCCCCAAAGGTGGATATTCCGGATACTAGCAGGTGGTCATATTAATGTGTCCCGACCACCTGCGTGTTTGCGTTGAGCAGCGACCCTACTTCTGGGGAACGGAGGAAGGCCTTCCGGAACAACACACCACTTTGGCCCCTGTTTTCTCGGTAGAATGGGTGGTCTGGATGAGCCCGTCCAGATCAATTGGCTGGTCATCGCTCCTTGGAACTTCGACCATATGGTTAGGCGCTGCCTATATCCTCGTCGTATCCCTGGTGCCAATGTGCATCCCCTTGTTGGGCTCGGTGGTGGGTGGGGAGCGACGGAGATGAAATTAAATTTCATTTAATATGAAAAACCAATACCCAAAGCAAAATAAAACCAAAACAAAAAAACGATCGTGACGAGAGATCCAATCCGAGACCACCAAAGAACCCGAAGTATTTGCAGATGAAATTGGCAAGTGGGGAGTCGTTCAAGACTATCTCCCCATTTTTAATTGTAAAAGAACTTAAACGGCTTGTTAGGGATACAAAACATGTAAAGAGACTTTTTAATGGCCATCTCCTTATTGAAGTCTTTAAGGATAAGCAAGCCACCACTCTTTTATCCTTGAAAAGGTTTGCAGGGAAAGCCGTTTCGGTTTCTCCTCATGCAACCTTAAATTATAAGAAAGGTGTTTTTACGTGCCAGGATCTGGAAGGAATAGAGGATGAGGAAATCATTGCCGAATTGGATGATCAATCTGTTGTTGACATTCGCCGGATCGCTCCAAGGAGGAATGGTGTTCCTCATTCTAAAAATTCTTCATTGTTTCTTTTGAGGGAACAGTTTTGCCTGATACTATCTACATCGGCTATATCCACTATCACGTGAGACACTTTATCCCCAGCCCACACGTTTCACGTGAGTTTGCTGCAAATGTAGCCTGCCTGGACATGAGATGGAATCTTGTTCTAATGAGTTCCGCTGTTGTAATTGCAAGGGCTCCCACTCTGCCCTTTGAAGAGACTGTCCTATTTGCTGGAAAGAAAAGAAAATCCAAGAGGTACGTGTTCTTGGGGGGTTTGCACGTAGGCAGGTAGAACAGAATGAAGTCCGAAACTAGGCATCAGTGGTTAAGACTCGCCCTTCTGTTAAGTCGGTTGGAACTATGACTGATTTGCGGTATTGCAGATTTTTCCTGTGGAACTTCTACCTCCACAGAACCATCTGCTAGCACTAGTCGGACTTCGAAATCAATTACACCTCCAGGAACTCCTCCATAAACTTCGGAAAGAGAAGATGGCAAGAAACGCTCATCAGGGGTGTCACCTTCCTTTTAACCTTCCAAAAAACGTGTAGTTGGAACTACACCAAATTCTCCAGGTCTGGGGGGAAAGGCAGACCAGACTTCTCTTTAAATTTACAGCGGTCTCCTATCGAGGAGATGCACTTATCTCGGGAGTTTAAACCTACATCTTAAAACCTTAATCATGGCCCTGTTGCAATGGAACCTCAATGGATTCTTTTGTCGCTTAAAAGACCTAAAGCTCTTAGTCAATAACTTCTCCTTCTCCTTATTGGCTTTTGAGGAAACGTTTCCCTTGCCATTCCAGTCTCTTGCCCTAAAAGGGTTTAATGTTATTAGAAAGGATTATAAGTCGGGAAATAAAGCCTGTGGTGGTGTTGCCATCTTCGTCTGAAGATCTTTGCTTTTTTTACCATTAATTTAACATCTAATCTTCAGGCAGTAGCAGTTAGAGTCTTATTCAAAGATCTCTCACCTCTTACAGTATGTTCACTTTTTCTATCTCCGGATCAATATACGGATGAAAAATCTTTGCCATGCCCCTTTCTAATTCTGGGTGACTTTAACGGCCACAATCCCATTTGGGGGTCTATAAAGCTCTCTGAAAGAGGATATGTGATAGAGAAAGTTTTAAATTCTTTTAACATCAGTTTGTTAAAGGATGGCTCGCCAACATTCCTCCACTCACCCAACGGCTCTCTTTTATGCATCGATCTATCTATATCCTCTTCATCTTTCCCACCTAATTTAGCCTGGAGCCTATTACCAGATTTACATGGTAGTGATCATTTCCCGGTTAGTATTTCCCTGAGTTCTTCTACTTTTTCCATCCCTCTACCACGTTGGAAATTGGATAAAACAGACTAGCAGGTCTTCCAATCCCATCTACAGTTGAGAATAAAACATCCTTTCAATATGTAGATGACGCTGTAGTGGATTTCACTTCCCTCATCCTCCATGCGGCAGAACAATCCGTTCCTAAATTTATATCCTCTTCCACGAAAATTCCAGAGCCGTGGTGGAATAAAGAATGTGCCCTAGCCGTTCAAGAACGTAAGAGAGCTCTCCGCATTTTTTCCGCACAACCCACTCTTGAGAATCTTATCGCTTACAAGCAAAAAAGGGCCAGTTGTAAACAAATCATTTCGACAAATATGAAACTCTATTGGAGGGATTATATCTCCTCAATTAATAAGAACACTCCTTTTCAAACTATCTGGAACATGATTAGGAAAATAAATAGGAAACGACTCCCGGATAAACTCCCTTCTCTCATTGAAAATAGTCATACGTACTTTGAACCGTATGGGGCAGCTAATATTCTCGGAAGGAGATTTGCTGAGGTTTCACAAATAAAAATTTACTCAGCTTCCTTTCAAAGACGAAAACGTATTGAAGAATCGCACGTTATAAATTTTAAATCCCGAAACCTCGAAAAATAAAATCTCCCGTTTTCTTTACGGGATCTGCATTATGCCCTTCGTTGCTCCAGGGATTCTGGTCCAGGCCCAGACGGAATTTTATACTCTTTCCTGCAACATCTCACGCAGGAAGCTTATGCTCACCTTCTCTCGTTGTATAATTACATCTGATCTTCAGGAGAGATTCTAACATTATGGAGACAGGCAGTTGTTATTGCTATTCCAAAACCGATAAAGACCACTCTTGTCCTTCAAATTATCGACCAATTGCACTAACTAGCTGCATGTACAAAGTCTTGGAAAGGATGGTCTCCGTCCGACTTATTAGGTGGCTGAAAAAAACCCACCTGTTATCTAGGTTTCAGTGAGGTTTCCGTAAATCTCGCTCAACTGTTGTTCACCTTCTTCGGTTGAAGCATGAGATTCATTTCGCACAGAGACATAGACAACATGTCGTAGGGGTTTTCTTGGAAAAAAGTTGTATGTGGAAAAAGCCTACGATACAACATGGAGACATAGAATAGCAATACCTAACTTAACCTAACTTTTTTCCTGTGCAATTTTATGGCGAATGGAACCTTCCGAGTTCGCGGTGAATCAACGCTCTCAGACGCTTTTAAGCAGGATAATGGTATCCCACATTTAAGTATGGTGAGTCCCTTCCTTTTCCTCATTGCTATTAATGAGACTTGTTTATAACTTCCCTCCACTGTGAACTATTCCTTGTATGTTGACGACATCGTCATTTACTGTCGAGGGTCCTCAATGTTCTTTATTGAGCGTCAACTGCAACTAGCCATCAACAAGCTTGTTAACTGGAGCAAAGAAATAGGCTTTAAAAGCCGTTCCTTAAGGATTTTAAGGATGGTCGTATGACTGAGACCAGTTTCATAAGCGATCTCACGAGCAGTCCATCACCGATCACTGGCCAGCAAGTCAGAAATGGTCGTCACTTGTGCACTGAAACGACGGATCGACCAAGCCTAGGTTGTCGCTTACATTCTCAATTCCACGCGTTCACGCACTTCCCTACCCTTTTGTACGGTTATGCACAAATTTCAGAGGCCTCTGCAAG
Source organism: Rhysida immarginata (assembly GCA_023313115.1). NCBI lineage: Eukaryota > Metazoa > Arthropoda > Chilopoda > Scolopendromorpha > Scolopendridae > Rhysida > Rhysida immarginata. The sequence goes on along the minus strand of JAHWFO010005664.1, from coordinate 993,578 downwards.
TCCCTGATTGCACTCCTTTGCAGTATGCCCCCTTGCAATATCGATTATAATCCAGGAACACTGCTGAAGTTGGAAAACATACTTCTCTACCGACTTTCTGTCCTGAACAGAATGTGTAAAGTTGGTGTGCTGTGACAGTTATATCTGCTCGTCCTCAGTAGACTGCATTTTTTATATTTTTTGAGTAGATCATTGATTCATTTGAAGAGGCTTTTGTTAAATCTTAATTGATTGTTTCTAACGACTGTGCGTGTGCGAAAGAGGCTGGAACTTGCACGGCAGTACCGACACTGGATATCCATTGATTGGCAAAATGATGCCTTATCAGATGAATCATGTGCTCCATCACGTGCTATAAACGTCAGAAAAAAAATACCCTTCAACCATTTGTGGACGGCAACAAGCTGGCGAAAGCAGCATTATGATCTGGGGAACGCTTTTGTGGCATTCTCTAGGTGCATTGATCATTTTGGGTGGCAATACAACTTGAGTACGTATGGATCTTTGATGACCATCCATTGGGACATTGCTGTTCCTGGGTATGGTAACATCTTCCAACACGACAATGCGATATCTCACACAGCTGAAATTTTACGTGAGTGGTTAGAATAGTACGAAGAAGACGTAACTGTAATTCTCTGGACCCCAAATTCTCCGGACTTACACCCTATCGAGCATTTATGGGAGCAGCTGTCAGATGAACTACAATCAGCATGGCCCACTATCACTGTGAACACTTTCCAGCTGCTCACTGAGCCTCTCTCAGTCCCTCTAGCGACTGTCCGAGCTGTACATGGTGGTTTTTCCGGATAAACAGGTGAGCACCTTAAATCACACAACTACTTACTAATAGGAAAACATAACAAGTGTCTGTCGTTGCAAACACTATTGCTAATATTGAACGTGTGCAGGCTTGTTGGTGTCACACTATAGCTATCTGGCGTGTCGATTACTTACTGTGGTTTTCATTGACGAATCTCTCTTCTGTCGTTTTTCCTTTTGATCGGCAATGTTGATCACCAAGTTCGAGAGTGCAAGTGACGTGGCAATCAACTTGATCCTTCTATCATTTATAAGTAATACACGGCTTGTCAACCTGGAGTCATGGTTTTGGTTGATATCATCTGTAACAGCCAGTCATATCAGTCATATATCGGATATTTTGATTGCACAGCGATATGCTGATGAGATGCTGCAGGCCGTTTCATTATTTATATTCAGAACATACCACATAACATTTTCACGCAAGACAACGACGACTGGTCCTCTCTCCTATTGGGATTCTATGAGGTATGGTTGGATATCAAAATTTATGCTCTCCAACAACCTCAAATTTAAGATGAATTCCGGAATTTGGTGAATACTTCGTCGTCCAAAATACCGCAGGACAGTATTCGAGTATACATTGGGTGAAGTCAAAAATGCCAACATCGAGTTGAGTTAGTGAAGAAAATCATTGTTGCTACGATAGTCAACAATACGTTAACAATCGTAGCAATAATCATTGCTTCACCAATCCAACTCAGTGTTTACACGAGGCTAACGAGAAAGACAGACTCAGGCACTGAAAAGTCACATGACCAAGATAGGTCTATTAACAATGTAACTTTCATTGTTTCAATCTTGTATTTTAACAATCAGTGTTTTTTCCTTTGTTGGAAACAATGAAGGTTGAATTGTTAATAGACCTATCTTGGTCGGTGACTTTTCAGTGCCGGAGCCTGTATTTCTCGTTAGCCTCGGTGTTTGCCTTTATGACCTCAGCCATTGATTCAATGCCACGCCGCGTAAACACTCAATTGTTGGGCCTAAGCCTTAAATAGAAATGTGTGTGAAATTAAAATCATATTTTCAGAACGTACTTATCTATCTGTGTACCAATTTTAATCCCATTTGAAGCATTTTCATGGCAGTTCCTATTTGGAGCGGTGTTTACTATACACTCTAGATTATTTTCAAAAACTGTTTTTCTTGGTTAAGATATATTGCAAACACTGTTTTTCTGACAATTATGTCAACTAAAATAATTATATCAGCAATGCAACTTATTAATCAATTATGCGACTAATGCATTAGATTCTTACCAAAACATCTAGTTTTCCAAATTTTTTCAACGTTTCTTGAACGAGGTTAATTCTTACATCTTCCTGGGTGAGTTCACCAACAACTTTTAGAACCTAGAATAAAATTTCATTTAAGCACTTTATATAGTTTATGTAAATTTGTTCTGTTACATTATGTTGATATGTATTAAAATATTTTAATTACCTCTTTATAGTTAAAATTTCTAGAGTCCTTAAAATATAAGGATTTGTTAATTATTTTTAAAATCAAGTTTTAGATTTAAGATGTTTAGATTTTAGATTTTAGATTTTTAAAATCAAGTCTGCTTAGCCTCCTTATTGCGTATTAAATGTCTTATAAGAAAAAACTTAACCTCTATAAAAGAATGACGACAAAAGACTGTAGATGTCATTAAGTGTAACTGTCTAATAGAAAATTTTTCAGGAACTGAGGTAAAGCATATTTCAAACTCCTTTTAAAATAAGAACATTTCTTAAGAATCAGATTTTAAAACATATTTTATAACAGCTATATTAAGCAAAGGCCGTTAATAATTATAGAGACTTTAAAACCAACCATTACTGTAAGGATAAAACAATTTCTCCAAGAATATAAAATTTGTACTTTGTCTTTGTTCCCTGCTAATTCAATACACTTGTTCGACACTGCTTCTAAAAGTTCAACATTTCGCCCATGTAATGTGACACAAGCACCTTGGCGAATGAATTCCAAAGCAATCCCTTCTCCTATTCCAGAACTGGATCCTAAGGAAAGAAAATAAAACACAATTCATAAAACACTGTAAAAGAACTGGCCTTCGCGTTTTATACCTTGTCGAGTGTAAGCCGACTAAACTAGAAATCGTGAGCTGCAAGAGCAGAGGTTTTTCCTTTCAAAATCTAGGGGAATATTTCTCCAGAATTTGTCCTTTGTGAGCTAATCTCTATAGGCTATACAGTAACGTAAAATAACATTTACGTAAAATTTATTTGTTGCCAATAGGTAAATACAGTGCATCAGAGCATAAAAATGCCGGACAGCGCTGAGCGTACTTTCTAGTTCTCAGATCCATAAGGCTAGGGGTTCAATTTCCGCCGTGGGTATGGATTTTGTGTTCGTCGCAGAAATGCGAATACATAATTATCTTAGGGATGTTAAAGGATACAAAATGACCTAGATATTGACGGGCTCACAAAATTAACAAACTAACAAACCAATGATAAAATGCTATATTGTAAAATTTTGTCCTGCATCATGTAAATTTAAAATATGTTTAGAGAAACAATTTATGCAATTTTTTTGCAGTTTCCGACCAATGGAAAGTGTGATAAAAAAGAAGACAAGTTTTTTTTAAACTATTGTTGTGTTTCTCAAAGTCACGAAATGATAGTTAGTAGCCTACTGTTATTCTTGGGGGAGGCCGTGGTCTGGTGAGCTTTCACTGAACACAACTTCTGTGAAGTTAAGCTACATCAGGCACGGCTCGTCACTGGATGGGTGACCATCCGTGATAGCCAATCTTTACCCCCCCGGCTGCTGCGACCCAACAGACCCTCTGGTCATACAGGCCCTGGATGGACGTATTGGATCCAATTAATTAATAAATAAAAAATAAATAAATAAATAATAAAATAAATAAATTAAAAGAGTGATAATTATTCTAATGCTCAGTTGACGACAGTTTCGTCATAAAAAGCTACAGACCCTACTCGAAGTTTAATTTTAGGGCTAGGTAAAGTAATTTATCTTTCCGTCATATTTGGGAGAAACTGCACGAGATAAACCGTTAAACGAGGTTTGAGACGATGGCCTGAAGAACGATATGTGATTCATCGTAGGGATACTGTAGACGAACATCCCAACGCACTTAAGATTGATCGAGTCTAGCATAATATTTATCCAGCTGCAGTTAATTGAATTTAATAAATAATAAATTTCATTAACTTACACGTGGGAAACTGAACAAAAACTCTAAGACAAACAGCAGACTATCATAAATATGTATGTCAATTTTAAAGCAGTAAGTAAATATAGTATCTATCAAAAAAAAAAATTGGCCATCTGCACAAAATGTTAGTCTTGGAATTTTGAGTAGTCAAAACCTGGTGAAGACCATCTTGCAGTTATAAGGCAGCCCACCCTCTGAGACATGCTGGAACCGACGTTGTTGAAGACATCCAATGGAATTTTTGGCGATTCCTCTTGCAAACTTAAACACGGTTATATAATTGAATTTGGCCGCTGCTCGCGAGACGTTATCCACTGTTCCTACTTCTCCTAAAGATACTCAGTAGTATTGAAGTTGGGGGTGTATGGATGCTTTGAAGAGACTTCCCTTTATGTCAACGCATGGTATCGCTAGCTATATGGCATCTCACCTGGCTTTTCTTAGAATTGATAGTTATTAGAAATTAACATCTTCTAGAAAATCTTTAAAAATGAGCAGCAACTGGAGATAATGGAGAGTTAGCAGGCTATTGAGAAAGAGTGGAAGGGCGGCAGAGGACGCAGCTTCTTAAAAACTGTATCGGTTTCGAAAGCGTATTGCTGAAACTGAGCAAACAGTGAGTGACCCAGTGGGTTATCGAAGTTCCCAGGTGGCTGTCGACGATGCAAGTAACAGAAGAAACGGTGACTACTAGACCACACAAATTGATGAATGTCCAAGTTTTTGCTTAAAGGCATCAAGAGCAGAGTGTGAAATGCAATAACATATTACCAATTGTTGAATTTCCCCACTCAGGTTGTTAGAATTTCGGATCATGCATATACAAACGATCAGGTATATCCACCACCTCCCAAGAAGAGAAAAAGCAATCCACATAAAAGAAATTGAAGTCTCTTAATGAACACCTGATGAAGAGGAGTCGGCCACTGCTCTAAAAGATATCCTAGAACCCTGGTAGAGCAAACTAGAACGGAGAAATATGTGTATCCATTATAACGACGAAGTTCACCATACAAAGCGAGCGAAATTATCTAAAGAAAAATTACGTGGTCAATTATTGTTTAGGTTAACTGCGCCATAGTTGGAGAGGACCATCCATTGGGAACATTTTAAAATTCCTTTCGGTTTTACTCTATGAATTTTTACTGTATTAATTCTGTTCTCATATGTTCATTTTAACTGTATATTCATATTCAGATATTGCAAAACTTCTTCAAAAAAGAACCCGAGCAACGCAGGGGATATCAGATATTTATCTATATATACACTTGGATAAATGTATCTATATATTTGGATAAACGTATATAGGAGCTGAAAGATCTGAATGCTGGGATGGTATTGGATTCTGAACGTGCGAATTGTCTGTTGTATGCTGACGATGCCGTCCTCCTTGGAGAGAAGGCTGTGGATATTGTGGAGGGAATGCCAGATGGCTTCGGCAAGTGGTGAGAATGCCAGACGAACAAGTATGCAAGAAGGAGTACAATGATGCTGTAGAGGGCCGACGCCCGCGGGAAATTTTGGAAGGATCAAATGAATGAGTATTTAAAAAACAAGCAGACTGTTAGTTTGCGTGTTCGAAGGAAGTGTGCACAGCCTGTTATAAATGTTGAAGAAGCGAGTGAGATATGCAAGGGTCGTGTGTTGCGGAATAAGATTGTGAAGAGTGCAGGGGACCGACTCGTTGCAGTTTACCGACGTAAAAAAGAGACATGAAACATCTTGTGCACATTTGTTTAAGACAATCAAAATATTTTAAAATACAATTAATTTATGCCTATTCGTGAAGGATACTAAATGTAAACGTCCATTTTGAATAAGAGATCGCTAAATAGTAAAAAGCAAAAGTGTCAGTGGAGAACTCTGACGATCATTATATCACCTAAACGAAGCACTATCGCTATTTCTGAACACGAATCCTATAACGTGCCGCTGGGCGAAGTATTTTTAATTTTTTATTTCAAACACGAAACCAAGGAAAACGGCGATTCTTCTAACCACGGAGATGATATTTCTTATATTCCTTATTTAAGAAATCTACAAGGGTTGTTCAAATTTGACCCAGGTTTTTATTTCTAGACAGGAAATATACATACATAGAAGGACCAAACTATGTCAGTTTTTCAAAAAATTCCCTTTGAACAGCCAGACACAGTTTCCGTCGTTATGGGAGGTCCATGATGACTTTGAAATAGAAACAAGTAGGTTGGTGTCGTAACCACTGCAGGACAGCGTTCTTGAGTTCCTCATATGTCTGGAAGTGCGTCCTGCCCAAATGCTCTTTAAGAGATCTAAACAAGTAGAAATCACTGGGGGCTGAATATGGACTATACTGACTGTGTGGTAAACTTCCTAGCTCGAGCAACCCCACACCAAAACACCAAATGAAAGCCATGTATGACTTGAAACTTTTTACCCAACATGTCCATTCACCCCAGGTATCTCATTGGTGTCTGTCCCGTTTATACACTGAGTGAGCATATTATTATAGTGCATCTCCATCGTTTCGAAACCGATTCAGCTGTTGTTCACAGATCAACCTGCGTGCCGCCTTTCTATCGAATGTCAAAATCAGGGCACCCACTTTGCATAAAACTTACAAAAGAGTAACCGCTTTTGAATCATTGGCTCCACACTGCCAACACTGATATTGCCTGTATGCGCTATGTCACGCATTGTTACTCGCCGGTCTTCAAGGATAAGCTGCTCAACACACGCGATGTTCATCAGAGTGACTGCAGTTGGGCGATTTTGTTTATGTGGCATTTGGTAACAACTCCCACTCTTCATTCAATTGTTGACACCATTCGTAAACTGTTCCCGTGACAGCGTTTCTTCAACATACTGTGCTTGGAGTCTACGCCAAATTTCTGCAGGTTTCACCTTCTTGTTCACAAGGAATTTCATTATCAACACAATTCCACAGCAACAGATACACAACTTGCCGCCTTTTTTGTTTACACTACTGCGCATGCGGCAAATGCGTCATATAGGATCATGGTCCATCGCAAGGAATCATAGTCTGTCCTACAGAGGTTTTACAGCGCTACATTGTTTCATTATTTTTTTAAGCACGAAAGTCTTGGTCAACCTTGAAGGACTCTTGTGTGATTTAAATGATCTATGGAAAGCCTGCAATGAAGCATGAGACACCATTCCGCTCTGTGTCCTTCAACGCGCACTATTGCAGTGAAATTCTGATGTCATGCCATAGCCAAGATGCAAGGGAAGACAAATACAAAACAACAGGTGGTTTTAATAACAATACAAAGCATTCCAAATTTGTTCACATAAACTTGAATCAACCTCTGTAATTGATCAACTAATTCATCTGTTGAATGTGATGTTACCACAAATTTTATTGTATTATGTCAAGTAAATTACTCACCAGTGATAATGGCAACTTTTTCTGCTAGAAGACGAGAGGAAGCCATTGTATTTTCGAGATGATTTCTGAAAAATTGAATAAATAAAAATATTTGGTAAAGTAGTTAAATTGATTAAAACAAAGCATACTTATCTTCTACATCGTAAATAAGGTGAAATTTCAAACCATATCACTTTTAAATAGAAATAAGTTCGTCTGATATTAAATCTGATAAAATGGATTCCACGTACTGTGTCCTGCCTAAAGTATCCGGATCCCACTTTACGTTCTCTAATGGAAATGATATAGCCAGTAACTACTCTTTGACTACAATGACTATCGCAAAACAAGATTTATACAGTCCTCGGGCAAAACAAGTTGCCACTAGTCCTTTAAACGATCCAGTAACTGATGACAGTTAGTGGTTTGTGCATCTATATGCTGCGCTCACATCCGACGTCTGTTCAATCCAGTTGAAATCGCCGAGCCGAAACCGCCGAAGCTATTAATATGAAATTTGGTCTGTAGTTTTATTTTATAATGTAGAGACTGAATAAGCAAGGAATTTTACGAAATTCATCCCCTAAGGGGCTAAAATAGGAGATGTAAGTTTTTATGAAAATCCGTCATTTTTATGTTAAATTCATGATTAAATCTATGAAAATTGGTATATGTCACGTATCAATGTGTGAACAGAACGGGATCGGGAAGGTTTTGATTGGAAAAATAAAAATTATTTATTGGCAGAGTAAAATACACGCAGTGGAAAAATAAAAATAAATAAAAGAGTCATATGAGTTCTTGTCATAAGCTCTAGGGCACAAAGTTCTGGAACGTGATGGGCTGACGTAATAGAAGAGTTGAAGCAGGTTATACAAAGTCTGGGGTCAGAAGAGTTAACGCCGGTAAGGTCAATCATTGGGCCATACAAAACCTGGAGTCAGAAATTCCGGTGAGACATTTATGGAACGGTGTCATCGCTCGGACGTGGAGGACGGAAGAGGGCGCTAGAAGAGGCGGCAATTTCTTTCCGTTAAATTGAAGTCCGACGAGATGACGGTTGTGAGCGGAGGAAATCTTGACGATGCTTCGAAGAGGTAAATGAAGACGTCCGTCGGCAGAAAAAGGTGTTGGCGAAGGTACCTGCGTAGCAGGACGACAAGCACCTCGCTGAAACACTAGAGGGAAACTGCCGATGCGGATTGAAATTTACAACCCCGCTGAAACGTGAAGAAATCACTTGCAGATATAGCACACACCTACATAAGCGCAGCAAACAAATTTTGGATAAATACGTTTCAATACTAAACAACACTTGACCAAGAATATTTTAGATATCAAGCAGAGCACTATAGTCATAGATAGGAAAAATCGTTAGCAATGACTTTTTATTAAGCTCACTTAAACTCCTTTATTACTCGAAAGGTGAAACAATATTCAAATCACTAAAGCACAGAAAAGCTTTCTTTATTACGAATACCAAATATTAGTAGCACTAAATTAACTGTTTAATTAACGACAGCATTATATCACTGAAGGCTGTCGGAGAGGTGAGTGGCACCATTGACCATTCACAAATTTATATAGCACCATTTAGTTGAAACTAGAACACTTTATACAAAATTCTACGAAGAAATCTTAACACAATGTAATTTTGTCGGAGAGGTGAATAGCACCTTTAATCATTCACAAGTTGAGGTAGAACTATTCCTAAGCACATAAGAAAATAAAGCCTTAGACAAAATTTTATGAGAAATTCTTAGCACAATGTAATTTCATCGGAGAGGTGAATAGTACCATTAATCATTCACTAATTTTAGGAAGCACTATTCTAAGCACAATCGGAAATAAAGCACTGAACACGAAATCCACCGATAAATTCGTAGCACACTTTATTGAAGAGCTGGGTAATTGCCTCGAGATGGGTAATTGCCTCGCCCGTTGCACGATTAAATTACTCTCCGGTTGAATGCCGAAGGAGAAATAAATCCTTGTCGAAATTCAATAAATTTCCTTGTAGACCGCAAATGTTCCTTTGCGAAGAGACATAATTAAAGTCACTTGACAGAAAAATATGTCCGTCGTATTATTTCGTGCAAATGTAGAGACCTGCGCTTAAACTTAGAGGCGTAAATTTAAGCTCGGCCAGCACTATTATAACAGTTAGGTAGAGATGACAGAACAAAGTTCGCTTGAACGTGGAAAATTCCTCCCGTTCCAATGTCGAGGAATTGTAAGACGGAAAACGGAAAAACTCCCATCCATGGAAGATTTGAATTACAGTCTAATTCGCACTGCACGAACACAGTTCTGAAGATATGAACGTCTATCAACGTGCTACAGTTGATAACCGTTAAATTGCTGAAAGCGGTAAGGCCTACCTGGCGGAAAAAACGTTGAAAAGAATCGTTGTCCGTGGCGCCGTCGTTTTCAGCTTCCTGGCGGGATACGTTCGTCGGTGTCGTCGTTCGTGAGTTATCGTCCTCTGATGCGATAGCCGGGTCGGTCGAAGAGATTTCCAGAAGCCCCTCGAAGGCGGACCTGATGAACGTTTGAACTTGCAGCCAAAAGACCCCGTTTCATACGGGCGTACTGCTTGATGGTTCAGGTGAATCGGCGGGCGACGTTTCTCCCCGTCAACTTCGCTCTCCGTTCGACTGATGCTCCGAGCTTCCGTTGGCGTTGAAGGACTTACATGAAAACCTTGGGTCGAATCCCTTCCCTCGCCCCTGCGAGTCATTTCGCTTATTGCTGGAATCCTTCGCGATATCCAACTGTTGGCTGCTGAGACGCTTTCTTAATCCGTCTTTTCTCCACGAGATTCGCCTTCGATCTCTCGCTCTCGTTCCTTTCTCGGATTGTCCGAGATCGCCTCCTGACGACGTCGCTCGTCACCGAGGTTTGAGCGCGTCACTCTGTTAGCTCGACGCCGATTGACACGTGACAGTATATGAGACTTTGATAAGAAATTAAGAAAGACGTGTTTCATGATTTTTTGGAAATTTACCCCTTGCGAGGGTAATCTAATTAGCTTCAGGGGTTTTAGTTGAGCAATGATTGTAACAAAATTACCATCTATAACAGAAAATTTATTTTTAATACTGAGAGATGGCGCTGGTTGTATTTTAAATTACGGTATCGTTTAATTGTTTGCAAAACTCTACAACCTGAACAGGCACACACACAGTGAGGGCATACACTGCTGGACGGTCGCTCGAAATATATGAAAATTGTTTTGCATAATCTATAGACAATGTGCCGCCGATCGCTTTTGCCACCGAGCGGCGCTATCTCTGCGCGCTGTCCGCCATTGCAGTCATTTGACTTTTGTGCACTCAGTGGCTCACGTCAATACAAGGTTTTAGTTTTAGACAGCTTGTTTAAATTTTTTTTCTGTTCAAATGCCTTTTCAAAAGAGTACAGGTAATATACGTGCGGTAGTCAGTTGTCAAAATAGTTATCGCACTTTCTACGAGTGTGTATGGAAACATGAAGAAAGCACTGAAACCCGGGTGGCGTTAAAACTAGTATTAAATGTCTTGCTTAGCCTCCTTCATGCTTCTAACATTTCCGATGTGAATATAAAAAATTTAATTTGTAAAAACATTTTATTTAATTTTTACAAAACTCACGATATTCACCATTTATATTTAAAATTCCTTGATGAAAATATGCTACAATACTTGGTAACATACATTTAAAATAAAATTGCCTTAAACGACTAACATGTTTATCGATGTACTCATTATCATATCGTATGCAGACAGTTTTCATTTTGTCATTTCTCCATTCAAGAAAATAGCAAAGTTCTCGTTTCGTGCAGAAAATTTACATTGTAAGTATACTGGTTCTACAGGGTGATTCAGTCAATTTCTGACCATTTCAGTACTATGATTTATTGACCCATTAATGTTTACAAACTTAGCATTTCTGTAAGATACTTTAGGCAGTTCGGAGTTTTTATTCCCGTGGAAAAGTCTTGATGATATGCTCAATGTGGCCACCAAGAATGTTTTGAACTGCTCGCAGCCGAATGGTGAAGTTGTTCATAACTCTATCCAGGATTTCTGCATCCACAAGGGTGCAGCAGTCGATAATGCTTTGTCGCAGCTAGTCTAGGGTTCTTGGTGCCGTAGTGAACACACTGTCTTTAAGGAACCCCCAGAGATAAAAATCACATGGGTTTAGGTCAGGACTCGTAGGGAGCCAAAGAAAGCCATCCCCGAATCGATCTGGAAACTGTTTGAAATGACACGATTTCCGAATTTCTGATTGAGAAAGTCTAGCACTTCATTAGTGGTGTGAGGCCTAGCCCCATCCTGTTGAAACCATTGATGCCGAAGCGGTATATGCCTCCTTCGCAGCTCGGGGATGAAGGAGGTTTCCAACATGTTAAGAACGGACCTGTGACTTTACGGTGACCTCAAAAAAGAACGGACCAATGATGCCTCTTTTGGAAATCGCGCACCAAGCCATAACCTTTCGTGGATGAAGAGGTGACTTATAGATCTCATGAGGGTGCTGGGAACCCCAAAAACGAACGTTGTGTTTATTAACGTCACCTGACAGATGGAAGAAGGCCTCATCTGACACCCACAGGTTGTCCATAATGTCCTGATTGGCTTCCATTTCTGTTCCAAACTCCATCGCAAATTGTTGTCGCTTCTGTCTTCCAGTGTCTGTTAACTCCCGATAAACATGGATCTTACACGGGAACATGTGTAAATCCTTTCTCAAAATTCGCCACGTCGTGGTATACGACAGCCCTTCTTCAATGGATAGGCGGCGAACAGATTTTTTGGTAGGGAAATCGACCAACCTTGTGCGAATATTTTCGACAACTTCGGCCGTTCGAACACGAGCTTCGCTCCCGTCTTTTTCTTGCCTTTAACACATCCACTGGCACGAAATTGCTTGACAAAATCCATGATTGCTTGCCTGCCTGGTGCGTCTCGACACTTATACTTCTTCCGGAACTTTCTTTGCACGGTTACAGGTGATTTTGTCTCGAAATACCATTCGACAACCTTGCATTTCTGCTCTGTTGATAAAGCGGGCGCCATTTTTCAACAATACGATTTTCATGCAGCGCGTTGCAACAATACAAACTCCAACTATTTAGAAATTCGATATGGCGCTCATATTTTTTCAATTGTTTATCCCTAATGCACGTCTTTCGAGTGAAATGGTCAGAAATTGACTGAATCACCCGGTACTTGGTCTACAAATTTGAGAGGTAATGAATTGTTCTTCGAAATAGCTGTTTAATTTTCTGGAATCTGCTGATTTGTTTGTCCGTCTTTCAGTGCATTTGGAAGAACATGGTGTTTAGTGCCCATATTCCATTTCTCTGCTACATATGTACAAGCGGCACCAAACAACCCTTTTCTTTTAGTATATTCAACTTTAACAGATTGGAAGATCTTCCGATGGCTACAAGATCTACTTCCCAGACCAGCCATACAGCTGGACCCGATACAAAGAATCTTACTTCTAATCTATTTTAACACAAGTCTATGCTTGATGAGACAATGCGTTAAGTGACGCCGACGGTACAACTGAAATCATACTGTAAAATTTATTATTATAACATAAATTATAATGATTATTCAATTGCCAGCGTCACTTTAATAATTACAGTAGTGTGCAAATAATGTGAACAAAAGGGAATGTTCACATAATTTGATTTCATGAGTTTAGCAAGCCTGATTTACAGCTGATATGTAACTCTGATTACTCTTAGCTGTTTACTGTATTATACTAAAATACTTACTAATATAATTATTCCATGCTTCAATAAAAATACGGAAATTTCCCTCTTATTCACATTAATTTGTCCACTATCGTACATATCTGTATAATTCCTTCGATATTTAATTAAACACAGTGACCACGAGGAATAAAACACGGGAAAAGATCTTTCAGTGAGCATGCGAATAGAGGTAAGTAGATCAGTGTTTCTTTAAAAAATCATCTGCATATAATGACTGTAATAGCGTCTTACTATTAGAGCCAATATGTGGATAAATACATGAACTACTCACGGCACATTATCTATAGGTAGCAAAGACTTTTTTCTTCATTAAAATGTAATGTCCAGTCACTGAGAGCGTGGTTTTTACATATCAAAGGTAAAGACTTTTACCAGAACATCTATATATCGGGTGGATACAATTAAAGTTCTCCACTTCTGCGCGGGCTTCATACCGCGTTATTCACGGATGGTGATGAAACTTTGTATATAGGCTATGCAGAACATGGGGAAGAGAATTCCAACGGAAAAATTTTTTTATGTATACGGTTGCCGTCAGGGAAAAAAGTGATGCTGCAAGATCTTACACAGACGGTAGTGATACAATACTGGAATGCTGTTAGAGGAACTGTTCAATATGCGCACCCTCTGCGTCGATTGCATGCTGGAAGCGCAGGACAACATATTCAACAGTAACACGTAGTGTCTCCCGTGAAATGGCTGCAACAAGACGAATGATGTTGACACTTACTTCTGGCAAGATGCGTATCCCTCCATGATAAACACGATCCTTCAGGGTTCCCCACAGCCAGAAGTTGTATGGATTAAGGTCAGATGAACGTGCAGGCCACGCATCTGGAAAGTGTCTCTACAGAACACCTACATCCACAGAATAAGAGAGTAATACAGAAACGACACTCTAACAGAAACCTATACAAAAAAAATCGTACATCCGGTAGACCGTAGCGATATCAGCGGCTTGGAGCGAAACACATTAATTTCCCATAATGCAACGCAGTCCTTAATGCAGAATAAATTTCCTTTTTATTTTTATTTTTCTAGCATTATTATTGCTGCACCATTTAACTGCACAGGAACTCATCTTTTTCACGGAATTCCAAAAAACAATTAACTTTTCCGTGATAACTCTTCCTGCCACCATCAGCGAAGCCTTTAAATAGTTTAAAATTCGTTCCTGAATGGTCGCCAACAGATGAACGATCTCGTTCTTATCAAACCATAAATAGGGTAGAAAATGTGAGCTCGTCAGACGAAACAGTTTGAATGTGCGAGCTTTGCAACAATATTAATTGAATTTAAAACTAATTACCGCGCAAACTGCGCGCGTATAAAATTTGTTAACCAATGAAAAAATAGAAATGGAATGTTAAATGACGTCATATATAAAGTAACGAAGCCAACGAGATAACAAGGCGTGGAAGCGAAAAAGTCACCTGACCATCGGGGTGCTAGCAACAATCCAATCTTCATTGTCTCCATCTTGGATGTTAACAGTCAGTGTTTTTTTGTTTGTTGGAAACAATGAAGGTTGGATTGTTGCTAGCACCCCGATGGTCAGGTGACTTTTTCGCTTCCAGGCCTTGTTATCTCGTAGGCCTCGTAAAGTAAAGTCTCTTATTCTCTGGTAAAATATGAACAACTTTCATTTTCGTTTTATTTAGCTAATTCCAATGCACCTGATGTCGCTGTAATCCGTATTCGGAAAACGTCATCGAGTGTCGCCTCTGTTCTTCTCCCTTACTCCGTGCTACATCGCCGAACTGGTACGAAGAAGTTCCTTTACTGGGCCACCTGTAAACACCGTCTCATATGAAGGTAAACACCCGCGTTCCTTCAATGCATTGGTTGTTCACGCCGAACCGAAACCGCTGAAGCTAATTACATTAATTTTTGACTGTAGGTTTATTTTGTGACGTAGCACCCACTACGAAAGGACTTTACGAAATTCATCTCTATTTAAGAATGGGGTAAAATATGCGATGTAAATTTGTAATCTAAATACCTATATACAGGGTGTAACAAAGACCGGGATAGTGGAATATCTGGAGATATACACATCGGATCGAAAAGACAAAGAAAAAGAAAAAAAACACGTGTTTAATATTTTTAAAAGCTAACTAATGATACCAAATCCGACCTCCTACCCCCCACCCTTTGAAGGCTGGGGCGGCGGAAATAATGAAATATTAAATAGGAACCTCTATCTTTAATGGTATTTTGAGAATGTACCCAACATTTCATAAATGTTTTATTCCTGATGTTTTTTCAATTGATCCAACCGTTTGGGGGATGCAGGCACTGAATCTGTGGAACTTTTAAAGTTTTGAACCTAATTTTTTCGAAGAAGACAAGGAGACATTCCTATTCTACTTTTTGATGGTCTTTAAGAATCCGAAGTCAGAATTTCAAAAGTCCAAATTAAAAAATGACGGATCTTCATACAAACTTACATCTCCTATTTTACCCCCTTAGGTGATGAGTTTCGTAAAATCCTTTCTTAGTGAGTCTCTGCATACTAAAATAAAACTACAGACCAAATTTCTTATTAATAGCTTCAGCGGTTTCGGCTCGACGATGACGATTCAGTCAATCAGTCAGGACTGCTATTTTATGTTTATACACTGAGTGGCCAAATTATTATGACCACCTGACAGTTTTAGGCAAATGAGCTATTGCGTCACAGTGCTGCCGCTAGAGGGCTAGATAGCTATAAAAAGGGAATGCAGGTGAGGTAAACCATCAGTTGCACTGTGTTTTTTGCGACGATATGGGCAATAAACGTGATTTAACTGAGTTTGAACGCGGGATGATCGTCGGCGCGCGCAGTGTCGGAACCAGTAATGGCAAAACAGCTGAACTTGTGAAGTGTTCAACAGCAGCAGTTATTAATGTTTACAGAGAGTGGACTACCAAGCAAAAAACTGGCTCTCAACGTCAAGCGTGTAGTCGTCACAGGCTCCTCAACGCTCGAGCTGAAAGGAGATTGGCCAGAGTTGTCCAGGGCGACAGAAGAGCAACAGTGCGTCAAATAGCGACAAATCTTAATCAAGGACAAACTGTGACCGCCTCTGAACGAACTGTTCGCCGCTCATTACACCGTTTAGGCTATGGAAGCCGACGACCAGTTCGAAAGCCTCTACTATCAGCCTTGAACAAGAGCAGATGTCTCCAGTTCGCCAAGGAGCACAAGAATTGGACAGTAGATGACTGGAAAAGAGTCATGTGGTCCGATGAGTCACGAATTCAAATGCATCATGCAGATGGCAGGGTTAGAATATGGAGAAAACAACACGAAAGCATGGACCCCACCTGCATCGCCACAACACTTCAAGCTGGTGGCGGAAGTATTTAACTTTGGGGGATGTTTTCTTGGCATTGTTTGGGTCCTTTGATTCCTCTGCACGTGTGCGTGTCCAAGATTATTTAAGTATTGTCGCAGATCAAGTACATCCCGTTATCTTAATGGTGTACTCTGACGGAGATGGATACTTCCAGCAGGACAATGCTCCTTGTCATAAGGCTGGCATCATCCTCAGATGGCTCGAAGAAAATGCTGGAGAGTTTACCGTGCTTCGTTGGCCTGCACAATCGCCAGATCTCAATCTCATTGAGAATTTGTGGGATGAGATCGAACGGGCCATCAGGCAGCGGGATCCAGCACCATCAAATCTGCAGAAATTGGAAGGTGCAGTTCTTCAGAGTTGGTCTCAAATTCCTCCTACAAACCTACCAACATCTCATAGAATCCATGCCCCGAAGAATGCAAGCAGTAATAAGAGCGAAAGGTGGCCCAACACTGTATTAAGGGGGTGGTCATAATAATTTGGCCACTCAGTGTAGATTTAGCAAAAGCGAAGCATTGCCGGGTCCGCTAGTTGTAAATAGAACTCTTATTCATATTCTTCATTTGTGTTTTGGCTACGGCTTTGTTTAATCGTATCGTATTCCTTTTACGAGTGCTTATTGTAATTTTATCGTATTTGTTTGCAGCATTAAGTGTTTATTTGTTTTAGGCACGCTTGGAGATTCTGTGGTGGGAGGCTAACGTATCTTTAGTTTGGGGAAGGCTTATTGGTTATTGTGCGTAGACTTTCATTTGTGAAGGTTTAGGTTATTTTATGGCACTTGTGACTATTAAAGTGTTGGTTTAGCCTCTTTATATTTAGAAATTAGGTTTTATTTAACAGTAAGCAATTTTTATTGTTATGCTTATCTGGATGGGTAGTTTTTAGAGCCTGTGCACGTTTGGTGACAGGAATACTTATTGTATTTGATTTGTCTGTCCCCGTTAGTAGAGATCATGCTTCTTGTGCTTACTGGGAATACTTATGAGATTCCAAGTGATTATATTTGATGACTTTGATTCGTAACTTTTTACACATTTGAATGTGTTGTAGGGTGAGTTGATTCACCTGGTTGTTGTGTGCCAGTGTTGTTGTTTTAAGGCTTGTATTCTTTTGGAGTCTTGTTGAGTTTAAGCCTCATTTGTTTGTGAGTTACTAAGAATTCCAGTGTGTTGCATATTTTGTTAATTGGGAGGGATTGGTTTGCATAGTTTATTAGGAGCTTTAGCAAAAAGCTCCTTATAAGAATGCGCCCTTGGTTTGTACGTTTATTTGTCCGTCCGTCTGCCATTTACACGATAACTTGAAAACAGATTAACTTTTTCAAATTCCGTTTTCAGAAATATGACCATCAAAGTCTTAGCTCGGCCATATCAACTTTTCAGATTTTTCATGGACCCCTTCAAGTCGAATTCACGCGCTAAACAGCGACTGTAAAGAATCTAAAGATAATAGCATGTCATATAGCAATCGATTTGTCAAGAATAAATAAATTGTTGCTTTCTGTTCATCTTTTAGTCATTAGAGAGTTTAAGTTACACGTAAACGCGAACGTGACGCGAACGCGTGTAACGTTTTCCATCTGAAATGACGTAGCTTTTTCATTGTTTAGAATTGTAAACAATGAAAAAGCTACATCATTTCAGATCGGAAATGTCACACGCGTTCGCGTCACGTTCACGTTTACGTGTAACTTAAACTCTCTATTATTGACATCGGCACGCGCACGTGAAATCACTTTGTCGACGCACGATTGCTCAAGTGCTTATAAATTATATCATTAAGTAGCGGAAGAATGGAGCTAGATATTGGTTTTATGTAGTCCGTTCGTCCACTTCATAATTTCTACATTTTTTGAGGTAGAAGGTTGAAATTCGGAATGTAATTTACTATGGGCATGTCCACATTCACTATTTAGTTTAGCTTTGATTGATGCACTGGGGTCAGAATTACGGGGGTGGAATTCAGAGAGGGCAAAAGATCTATGTGGTCTTTAGGTACGTAAAGGAATGAAATACAGTGAAATTCCTCTAGACAAGATCTACATTACTATGAAGTTTAGACCCAAATGTTCCAGTGGGGTCGGAATTGCGGGGATGGCAGTCACTTGGTTTTAGAATTGGCGGAAATGATGAGAAAGTAATGAAAATACAAGCCGTTTTACATTATCTACACACTACGCTCGAAAATATCAAATTTTTGATTAAAAAACTTGGGGGGAGGTAAAAAATGCAGATAAAGGGGTAAAAATAAATGACCGCGGGATCTGCTACTTGCTTTAACCTACTCGGAGGGAGTAATTTCTTGTTAATTAATATATAAATGCATTTCTGCTTCACTGTTAAAGCTCCTCCTTGGGGGCCGTTTAAGTATTACGTAACGCAGTTTGGGGGAGGGGGGTCTTGTAAAACGTTACGGTAGTTACAGGGGAGGGAGGGGGGTCAAGTAACGCGTTACGTAACATTAAATTTTTGTTAAAATTAAAAAAACCAAGCAAGTGCGAGTCGGATTTGCGCACCGAGGTTTCCGTACCATCACGTAATAAATTTGTGTTATGTATTTACCAAAAAATTTGTGTTTTCTTTCATTTAGTTCGAGACCCTTAGCGTGTACAATAGTTGTCGATTTTCTGATTTCCGTATGCGGCAGTTGTGTGTATTCATTGCGCCGTCCACGTGAAAATGCGCTTCGTCTGTCCGGAGGATATTCCACGGCTATTCTACACGACTTCAACGCGAGCAAGAAACCAAAATGAGAACTGGAGTTGATCGTCACAATCATGTGGAAGCACCCGCTGCGCAAGTGAAAGTTTGTACGGATAATATCGGAGAATATTCCGCATGATCTTATGAACAGTTGAATGTGGCCTATCCAACACCTGTGCTATACGCCGGAGACAGATGCTACCATGGGAATTTGCAGTTCTGTCCTCTTCCACCTGAACCGAAGCCTCCTCTAATGCGTCTGCAGACACGGTTTTCTTCCTTTGCCAGCACGAACTGACAATGATCCTCTTTCTTCAAATTTCGTTATCATTTTCCGAAGGTTTTTCACATTCATGGAACCATTTCGCATCCCCTTCAAAGTCCGAAATTTCCGTAAAGCAGCTTGTTTGGGGTCAGTTTCAGTTTTGAATTTTTTGCAGTTGTTTCACCTTCTCTTTCTGGTTTTGATTTTACCCTTGTAGTCTTTGTTTTACCAGGTTTTAGAGAAATTGGGTGTGGTCGAATGAAACATGGCGGAGCAAGATTTGCTCTAGAACAACTGTCTCATTTATCAGTTAGTGTTCATTAACATAGCAAACATACACAGCTACTGCGGAATTACTGTTTTGGTAAAATAATTTAACTCAACAACGCGCGATCGCGTAAACTTAACATCACTCTGAGCGGCATACACATTGAACATAGGATCTCAGAGAATGTTCTTCCGTTTTATACAGTAGGTAACAACTGATGCATTACGGCACATAAATTTACATTTTAACTACAGGTATTTAGAGTGCCTTTATCTCCAGAGTGTAGCCAAGAGAGGCATGGCAGCCATGTTGTGTCCAACCTGTCGTTATTATAGCAGAAACAAACAGACAAGAACGACAGGAAACCACTAATCCACATAAGATATTTATTAGGACGTATGCGCATTTTGGCAGCCAAGCTGCCTTCTTCAGCGTATACAAAGACTTGATATGAACATCTGATTTATTCATCAGAACAGATTTACTTTGTCTTTGTCTGATCAGGTCTTTGTATACGCTGAAGAAGGCAGCTTGGCTGCCGAAATGCGCATACGTCTTAATAAATATCTTATGTGGATTAGTGGTTTCCTGTCGTTCTTGTCAAGTTGTGTCCACAGTTTCTGGCTCCATTTGCTCTCAGAAACAAACAGATTATGGAGCATAGTAAAAAACAAAAAATATCACTATGTGGCATTAAAAAAATCTCGAATTAACTGTGTAATTCAATAAACCAAAGACAAATTTAATTGGTTATTGATTTTCTTTTTGTAATCAATTATTCCTTTTTGAATTATATAAATTCAAAGAAATTAAATTAACTAATATTTTGATAGTCAAATTGAAAATAATAAAAGTCATCATTTTTGAATTTTTTTCAGTGATTATTTATCATTTTCAAATTAATAAATAAATAACATTCTTTTAAATAAATAACAAATTAATATTTATTAAATTGATTAATTATTAATATAAATTAAATTAATAAAATGATAAATTCATAATAAATTAAATTACAATTTAAATTTAATTAATCATATATATAAAATCAGCGACGGTGGACTATGTCACAACAAAGAAAAAAATCTAATAAAGTATTAGATTAATATAATATAGTAATAGTATATAATATTAACGGTATTAATTAAATTATATAAATAACAAATAAATAACATTTATTACTATCAATTTATTAATAAATTAATTTATTGATTTTACAAATGAAAATTAATAAACAAAGGCTACTCATTATTTCATTATTAACCCTTTCACTGCGTAATTAAATTTCATTTTCCTTCCTGAGAAGATGGAATTATCCACTTTTAGCAGCATAACAAGAAGTGGGATGAATGTTGGATGAATCAGATTTCCGCAGGTAAAGATATAATATTGTAGATATGTGAAAATATTGTACATGTACATATAATAATTAAGTCATTTAATAAATATAATTACTGTGCTGTCTGCCAATGAGTTATACTACAGTTTATATATCAAAGTCATTAACGCGGTCGCTGAATCGTGGGCCACGGAAGTTTAATCTCGTGGTCGCTGAATAGTGGCTCCCGCTTCGACCGGGTCATTTTTCCTTAAAGGGCAACTGACATCAAAATTTTCGATACTATAACATATTAAGTAAATAATTAAATAAAACTGCATAATTGCATAATACATAAATTAATTTCGAAAATTTTTATTATTTATTTAATAAAATGAACAAATATTCGCTATTTACTGAGCAGGGCGAAAAGCGTGCGTAAAACGCAGAGGCTACGTACACGGCGCCGTTTATGCTTTATTTTCAAGTCGACGGGTGGCGCCGTGTATGGGCAGAATATTTGTTCGAGAGTTAGGGCGGACGCTTGGGCGGGATTTCAGTTTGGCGAGAGATTTTCTTGATGTTGGCAAGAGATTGGTTTTTTCGTTAACGTTTAACGAATGGAAGTGACGTTGGGAAGCAAGTTCGGAGCGTATTCTCAACTTGATTTAGCAATCAAAAATTACGAGAAAACAAAGTTTGTTCAGTTGTGGAAATCAAGTTCCCGGACAATTGAAGGAGCGAGAAAGAGAGGTCTAAATAGAGAAATTAAGAGCGAATTAATATATTCGGAAGTTAAATATTCTTGTATCCACTCTGGATCGTACAAAAGTCGAACTACTGGCCAACGTCCGAATCAAAGGTAAGCGTAGCTACTTATTTTGAAAAAATAAAATTTTGAATTTAAAATGTAATTATTACTATTAATTAATGAATAATTTGATATTTACGTTGCGCAGGACTTATAGGCAAGGTTGCTTGGCCTTTATAAGAATTAAAGTTACGCCTGATGGAAAAGATTTAAAAATTGTTGACCTGAATGAAGAACACAATCATGAAGTTATTAATCAATACAAAAGGCGAACATCGGTATTAACCTAAAGATTTTTACACTTTCACTGTTTTATTGCATTTTTTTAAACATTGTTTTGTTTTATTTTTACAGAAAGCCTTTGAGTGTTTGCCTCGACAAAGAGCGCTAGATGAGACCGCAAGAAAGCTGACAGAAAAAATGCTGGAATTGCGAGCAAACAAAAAGTTGATACACAATAAAATAATGTCAACAACGAACACAGTTTTTAAACTAAAGGATCTTCATAATCTTGCGTATTCTCCAGGGCAAAGTAAACATTCCTTACAAAATATTTCGAGAAATCTGCGAAAGAAAGATTGTACTGTTGATCTGTTGAAAAATACTGAAAATGTTTTACTTGGAATTTTTTACCAGGACAGTGATATGAAAAAATTGTATGCAGCATATCCAGAAATTTTATTAGATTTTTATTTTAAAGTAAATGACAGAAGACTGCCGTTGTATATAATGCTGATAAAAGATGGGGATGGCAACAGTGAAATTGTAGGAATTTTTCTGCTTACTTATGAAACAGAAGAAGCAATGAGAGAAATGGCAAAGATTTTCAAGCTGCACAATCCCAATGCAATAAAGACACAATGTATTCTAACTGATAAGGACATGAACGAGCGTGCAGCATTTCAGTCAGAATTCCCTGATGCAAAACTACTTATTTGTTTATTTCATGCTCTAAGATGTTTCCGAAGGGAAATAACAGTGGATAAAAGCCTTGAAATTATACAGAAAATCGCTTCTGTGGAAAATGAGGAAGAATATGTTCGCTTTTACAGTGATTTAAAAAATACAGAGATCGAATCTGTAATTGAATATTATGATGATAACTGGCACGAGAAACTGCAGCCAGTGGGTTGTAGGATTGCAACAACGACAAGGAATGACCTGTGGGAACAGAACAAACAATAGACTGGAATCAATCAATAAAAAAGTTGTCCAAGTAGTAAAGCGTCATGGATCCATCGATGGTATGTTTGAAGATTTGTTGAAACTTATCAGAAGTCTCAAAACAGAGAGAGATTGTAAGGCAGAAAAGGCCCAAGCAAAGGTCCCCTTGAACGTGCCTGTAAGCTGCCAAAGTGAAATGCAATACTTCAACCTTTTGACTCCATTTGCATTTGCATAGGTTTCGCAGAAATTCAAATGCATTGAAAAAGTAGTTATTCAAGAAACTAGTGATGGAATAACTGTAAAATCTCATGAAGGTGTTCTTCATGTGAATGCTGACAAATGCCAGTGCACTTTTTTGTTGGAATGGGTTTACCCTGCCAACACATACTGCGCTGCAGAAACGACAAGAACCTAGATTTGTACTGCACTGAACTCGTAGCTTCTAGGTGGACCAAGTGCTACTGCTGCTGACCCATGCCCTGGTGAACAATTGCAAAACAAACCGTTAAAGTGCACAACCGTTATCACAGGACCCAGATTCTATCGCAGCATGAAAAATTTAAAGCTGCATCTTTCATTACTGCACAGCTTGCTTCATTGGCTTCCGAAGCTACTTGTCAATATTCCCAGAGGATGGAAGTTCTTGAGCAACTGCTTAACATCTGGCTAGAGGATAAGGGAGCTATTGTATCTGCAGTTGAGGATGATAAACAATACGTAGGTAAGTCGACACCACAAGAAGTTTCCGATATTCCAGAGAACACAACAGAGACACCCAACAGCTCTTCTCAAAATGAAGTAATTGCGTCCGGAAAAGAAGATTCCTCAGGGCTCGTAGCAGAACTTCTCACGCCACAATATTGGTTCCTCAGGGCTCGTAGCAGAACTTCTCACAATATTGGTTAGAGAACACAGCAGCAAGCGACAAAATCAATTCTCAAAAGCAAGTTCCTGAACATGAAACAATTTTAAATCCTAAGCTGCCTTTCCGATTACCACTTAATGTTGTTAATGAAAAAAACTTGCCGAAACTGCCTCTCAAAATACCGAAAAGGGGCCGACCTAAAGGAAAAAATAAAACGGCTGTATGTCTTCCAAAAAAGAAACAAGCAACCAGCCTTCCAAAAGATACATCCATCTGATAAGGACGCAATTATGCTAAGATGGTTTGTTTCTCGTTCAACTGTGGAAAAGGCTATAAAAGGCTCATTATTAGATGAGGAAACCGTGGAACAGATTGTGAACAAAATATCCTCTGCTTGCCTCGATAAAAATGTGTGCATTTCCCTATTACTTCATTACTTCACTCTAGATGGGTGGGAAGCTCTTCAGCATGTCGTAAAAGTTAAAAAAGATAATCAAGTTTGGTTCTGTCCAATGTGCAAAAAGAACGCCTTAGAAGACAGCATTTGTTGCAACTCATGTTTAGAACGGTTCCATTTGTCATGTATGGCTTTAAAGTCCGCACCAAAAACTAAAAATTGGTTTTGCAGAAAGTGCTGTAATTTTAAAAACATATCCACCTCAATGACCGTATAGTAGAGCAAAATAAAAAAATAATTTTAAGAATATTTTTTTATAAATTTTTTATTTTAAAATAATTTTTTTAATATTTTTTATCTTTTAATACTTTTTCTTTTTCCTTTTTTAAATTTTTCTTTTTTCTTTATTTTGTGCAAAATAAAAAAAAATTTAAGAATATTTTTTTATATTTTTTTATTTTAAAATATTTTTTTCTAATATTTTTTCTTTTTTAATTTTTTCTTTATTTTTTTACATTTTAGTGCCTAATCCTGTCGCGAATCCGCTCCAAACTCGCTTTCCAAACGCATAGCCTCCGCATGTGTCAAGGCACATGCGGAGGCTACGCCCAACGTTACTGTAGACGCATTCTGCCCATACATGGCGCCAC
>JAHWFO010005664.1:929143-956047 GCA_023313115.1 Rhysida immarginata | reverse complement strand
CTATTGATAGCAGATATTGGTCTAGTGGCACGTGTAAGTGTAAGGATATATCATGAATGAATATAACGCGTAAATAATGATAATGGTAATTGGTTTACTAGCACGTGCCTAATAGTACCATAAGGTACCAATGTAACTTTCAATGCTAAGATATGGCATGTAATATATCAAATAACTCGTAACAAAGTGTCATGAGTGAATATAGAAAATAAATACTGACAGTGGGAAATTGTTAAGCAGCACGTGCCCCAATGGTACTATATGAACCATATGGTAGCATTGGAACATTCAATGATAAGATATGGCATGTAATATATCAAACAACTCGTAACGACGAGTCATGAGTGAATATAACGACTAAATAATGATAGTGGGAAATTGTAACGTAGCACGTGCCCTAATGGTAATATATGATACCATATGTTACCGCTGGAACTTTCAATGCTAAAATATGGTATGTAATATATCAAACAACTCGTAACAACGTGTTATGAGTGAATATAACAAGTAAATAATGATAGTGGTAAATGGTTAAATAGCACGTGCTCTAATGATAACGTATGGTACCATATGGTACCATTGGAACTTTCAATGCTAAAATATGGCATGTAATATATCAAACAACTCGTAACGTGTCATGCGTGAATATAACGACTAAATAATGAGAGTGGAAACCGGTTATGTAGCACGTGCCCTAATGGTACTATATGGTACAATATGGTTTCATTGGAGCTTTCAGTGTTAAGATATGGCATGCAATATATCAAACAACTCATATCAACTTGTAATGGGTGAATATGACGCGTAAATAATGATAGTGGGAATTGGTTTACTACGAGTGATTTGATATGTTACTTACTATATCTTAACATGGAAAATTTCTGGAGGGGTATCATAATATTACAATTAGAGCGCGTGCCACTGTAGCAATTTCGACCATCTTCGAACTTGTCCGTGCCATTTCCCATATCTATCGATTGGTGAAAACAGATTTTTAACATCTTTCATACTTTCCGAGAAAATCGAGTTACGGACGGTCGGACAAGGTCAAAGCAGAAAGCACCTTTCGGTACTTAATAAACCATTAATGAATGATATAATCAAGTACCGAAAGGCTAAATGAACACTGCTACATAAACCATTGAAGAACTGCGTTGTTTATATATTCCACCCGTAAAGCTTCTAATTTGTAATTTGTGTATATTTGAAATGAAGAAACTGGTCATAACGGAGGCATGTGCAATCAATACCGCCTAGAGAGAAAGCATGCGCAAGGAAAAATCATACATTGTTACATCACCAACAATGAGTGAAATGTTAAATGAACAATACAATTAAGTTGTATTCGTTCGTGATTCGACATTATGAAATGATAGATATGCAAATTACCTATCCTTTCCTTTTCCTATCCGTTTTTCCTATCCGTTTATTCCTTTCACACATTATGAATTCGTCGACACTTCTATTATTTGCAAATAGATGCGACGTTTATATACATTCTGTTCAGCACTTTTCTTCCTTGTAATTGTGAATAAATTGTGAATAAATTTCAACTAACTTTTAATATGTCTAAAATTCTTATTATCTCTTTCGAAAGTATTCCTACATGCTTTTTTATTGTTTGAAATCGAACGACTGCACGCTAATGAATCAGACGCGAGGACTCATCCAATCTCTCCTAAGACTTCAGTCAGAGAGTCAATTAGAAAAAAAAACGTCATAGACAATATAGAGAGATGCCTTCATCAGCTTCTCGGAAAAAATCTCCGATAACAATGAAGACCTCAACAATACTTGAACGCTGTCGCTCTTTGCAATCATAACAGCGGCCAAGCATTTAAGTGATTCTTAATTGTAAAAATAAAACTTAACAAATCTATTATTACAATAACATTTTTTCATACTACGAAATAAAGCACAGGCCACAGCACTACGACAACAACAACACCGACAAACAAAACACTACTTGTTCAATACACAACACCTGCATTCAACCCACAACACGCACGCACAAACACACTCGACCACCCCGTCCTATTCATTCCACGCTCAAAATACACGATCACAACAAATAAACGAATTAAAAAAAAACAAGACCAAAACCCACTAGCACTCATAAAGCCATTCCAAAACTTCACGCATACCACCCACGCACAATATATTTTGCCTCTGCCGGGCGTAGCGCATTATACTGACATGTAATGTCACAACCTCACGAATATTTATTTTTAGAAAAAAAAGCAATTCTATAATATACATTAAAAAATTCTGTCTGTCTGTTTGTTGTTTAGTTATTGATTATTTGAATTTAAAAAAGGAGGGGATTCAAAAATTTAACACTTGATCTTTTGGAAAATGTATTTTTACAAGGGTCGTACAAATGAAAACGAAAATTATTTATTTTATCCAAAGTGTATACAAGGAATTTAAAAATATTCTCCAAACGCGTTAATGCATTTATCCCACTGCATAACAAGGCGTGTAATTCCTTTATGGAAGAAGTCTTTTGGTTGCGTGTGGAACCATTCCAAAACCTCTTCCTGCACTTCATCGTCCGACTGAAACCTGCGGCCTTTCAGATGTCAAATGATGCGGGACCTAGTGTGTACAGATATTTCTGTAGTGCAGATGGTTCCTGATAATTGAGTGAACAGCTCCACGACTAAGGCCAGTTTTAGCAACCACGACATCGATTGTCATTCTTCTGTTTTCCTTTAAGACAGCGTCAATTTTGGCTTTGGAATCACCTTGATGGCGCGGTTTGCTTGTCCAGGTCGTTGATCATCTTGCAAAGATGACCGTTCCTCCGACCTCCGAAAGCCTTTTGCTCCATGCTCAAACACGAGTGAAGGTTGGGCAGTCATTTCCCTAGACGTTTTGCATACGATGATGAATTTCAGAAACTGAAACTCCTTCACATGTCAGAAAAAGAATTACTGCTCTCTGCTCCTGTTTCGTTGACTCCATTTTATTGTTTGGACGAAGCAATCACTCGCGCGAGCTATCGTTCTTTCTCACGTGATGCATCGCTTGCAAACTATTGTTCAATTTGCACGTGGGGTTTCGCAGTTGTTGATGACAAAAACTTACGATCCTACACTTTGTCTTTTTTTTCCCACACAAAATTTCGTTTTCATTGACGACTCTTATATTGTCCAAACGCGTTTTTTCAGCAGTGGAAATAACAAGACGTGGGCGATTAAATTAGGAAAGAAAATGGGATGAGGAAATCTCTGCCTCTAAAGCAATTGGTTTTCACTTCGCGTAACGGTTTTTTTTTCCCAATCGCGCTTCGGTAGAGAAGAGTTTGGGAAGGGGGAGATGGGATGATATTAATATAAAGGGTGGACCTAAGTCCCTTACCATCTACTATACAATTCGTATTTGTGGAAATTGACGGACAACCGCCATGTGGGGACACATTAGGCCTAGGGGGAAGTCATATATAGGCGATGACCGGAACGGCGGCCATCATGAAAGTCGCCATCTTGGATGCACCGTAGGGTTTTAAATGGGAAAGGTATCATGGGGGACATGATTTCGGGCTAGAATTTTCCAAGGAAAGCAATGGTGTAGTCCGTTTGTTCATATCTTAATTCGTTCAACAGCTACAGGCATTCCAAATGGCGGTTCTCACTGTTACATATGCTGCTCCACGTGCTCTACGTGAGCCCCCTCTTGTGCTATGAATGTGTTTTCATCTGTTTCCACACTTGGGTTTGTCTGCTACGGACCCGGTATCCATGAAGTTCTTGGAGAACCAGGCAACACTAACATGGGACACAGGTTGTCGATCAGGGTAACGTTCATTGAATTCCGCTGCTACAGCCCTTGCACTCCTCCCTTCCCATGCCCTTAACTACTTCCTTTCCTCTGTGGTTAGTGGCATGCTTTAGTACCTGTAAAAAGTGCAAATAACAATGAGAATCGCCATTTGGAATGTCTAACTGTTGAACGAATTTAGATATGAACAAACGGACTGCACCGTTGATTTCCTTGGGAAATTGTAGCCGAAAATCATGTGCCCCATGACTCCCTTCACATTTAAAACCCTAAGGTGCATCCAAGATGGCGGCCTTTTTTCTTTTTTTTTCTTGTTAAGCAGGCTATTAAAGTTATAAGAAAGGATCCACCAGTCGTGACTAAAGTGACCCTTATCAGCGGAGTTAGGTGGGGGGGGGGGGGAGGTCAACAAATGAATAAATAATTTAAATAGATAATTGCATTTCTATAATAAATAGTAAAAAGCCTACAGGACACTGAATACTTACTTAGAGGAAGGTATTAAAAAGCGACACGCCACTTTTCAGCAAAGAAGTTTATTCTCTTCCACCATATATACGTATACATTGTCACGTGCAGAAATATTACCAAATTTCGACACGTACAGCCAATCACAAGGCAACAGGGTAAACCCTTGTCCTTTCAATAAAATTAACAGTAAGAAACACCCATTGAATAGTAACCATGGTATAAAATGATTCTTAATACTACACTTAAATGTGAAAGTGGATTGATCGTTAAGTATTTAATTAAAATTCCCCAAAGTAAATAAAAAGTAAGAAACAGTAAAAGGCTAATCCGTGTGAAAGTCACCCCACTACTTATTACAAGAAGTATAAAAATCCGGACCCCAATTATACGTTAGAACCCCCTTTAATAAATAACAAAAAGATTCCAATTAAAATATTCCTTTTATTACAGGCTTTCATAGGAAAAATGTAAAATACAAAAAAAATATGAGCGATTGATTCCAGGGATGGCACTCCAAACAAATCTTTGACGGGAAAACACTCAAACGTCCAACGAGGAAGTAATGACCACGAGGGATAATAGGTATCTATTTTTCCACGGGTGACCACCGATAGTCGAAAACTTTGAGGAAGGTTGATGTAAAGCCGTCATCTCGTCAGAAGCCACTTCAGATACTGAGGTGATGGTAACAGGATAATCGCAGCAAAACTTCATCGTAGCTAATAATTGGAAATAAAAGGGAAAAAAATATATAAAAAATATAAACAATGCTCCTGACGTATCAGAAGATAAACGGTGGCAAAACTAGGGTATTGGAAGTCAACCAGAGCCTTGGGTATTGAAACTTCGATACGGGTTGTAACACCGTCGAAAACTGAAAGGTTCTTATCTGATGACTGCCTGTAGAGGGAAGATCCAGGAACTTTAGAATGTATGAAAGCCTAAGTGGGAGAATACATTCAAAAAAAAAAAGAAAAGAAACGAAAAAGAAATAAAGAAAATTAAAGAAACGGTAAGCAGGACAAAGGCGTAATTGTTTGTTAAACTCAAAAGAGGCAAAAAGAAAAAAAAACGAAAGGATAAATGAAAAGGTAAAGATATTAAAATAAACATAAAGAAAAAAAATCAAAAGCTATATTAAAATAAAAAAAACAATAATCAAAAAACTAGAAATACCTTCCCTAAAATCAGCAAAGAAGACACAAAATTACACCGAAAACAAAACACAAATCACTAAAATTAACAAAATAGCACATACAGACCAACAACGTCTTTAACGAGGATCGGGACAAACATCGACCTCGACATCATAACAAAGATAAATATCAAAAACATAGAAGGAAGAAGTTACGAGGTGAAGGCGCTAGCAGGGTTGCAGGAACTAACTAAAAAAATAAAGAAATGAAAAATATAAATAAATAAAAATTTCAAGAAAGGAAGATTAACACTTAGGCAGTTCATCACTCATGAATAATCAAAGTCAGAAAAAAACAAGATGTAACGCAGAGAAGCCATCTTGAAGACAATCGAATGCAATCTGAAGTTCAGAATAATCAACACATTCCACGAACTTCAAAAGTTGACAAAATTCTTGACACAAAGGCGTAGAAGATACGGATAAATTTTCCAGAAATTTTAAATGACAGTTACAGGGCAGCATTTGCTTAAAGCAGAAGAACAGGAACGTACGTCATTTTTTCTCCAAGAACGGCGACGATCAGCAAACCAAACATACAATTCTATGGCAGCTTGAAACACGAGCATGGAGCCTAATATGATTGGCGAAGGCAAATAAGAACTATAAAGTACTCACATGATATTGGAATAAAGCCAAGTTCCATGAGGGAAATTACCCGCTCCGTAGCAAGTTGATTACAGCATTCACTTTCTCTGAAAGCAAAGCTTGCGTCATAAGCTAGGGGAACAAGAGTTGAATCAATAATATAAAAGCAATGGAAGATTGACGAAATAACTAATCCATATAAAGCTGTGCTGATCATTAGGAGAGCACAAAGACATGACAGATATTCGATTCGCCCAACGGGGCTAACATAAACAAAGCTCCTGTCCGAGATCGCTCCTATTAAGCGTCTTCGCACTTTTGCTGTTTCCTCCAGACTGCTTATTGACAATTATTATCTAAAGATAAAACAAGAATGATTTTACTGCCAAAGCGGGTAAAGGGAGCACATTTTCGTGTTATAGCATTGTACATGGATATATAGAATTAACCAACATTTTAAAACAATTTAAAGAAAATAAATAAATATGAAAACTAAATTGTAAATTACTATTTAAGTAAGTTAATGTATAGAGAGATTTTAAACGAATAAACTTGAAGAACTGAAAAGTTAAATGGAGAGTGAAGTTATTCCTCATACATCTTCTTCTATCTATCTATGTATCTATCTATCTATCTATCTATCTATCTATCTATCTATCTTCTGTCTTCTTCTATATAATAAATCTGTTGTCTGTCTGTTTGCTTGTACGCGCATCACACAAAAACTACTGGACGGATTTTGATGAAACTTGGTATGGTTAGAGGTTATAGTGTGGATCAACATTTAGGCTACTTTTTATTTGGATCAAACACGAAGTTTCCGAGAAATTATATTTTTCTTCTAGCACGATCGTTTTGCTGTTGCATTACCCCAGGAAAACTCTTAACAATGTGATATAAAACGATGGGAAAGCGTGCAAGTGTTGTTGTCGTAGCAACGCAATAACCTCTGATTTTCTTACGCTTTTGTTTACTTTATTCTTATGGTTTTAGCACTTATTCCATACCTAAAAAATTATAGGATTAAATTTTATATTTATTTTTACAGGTTATTTACATATCTGGTTGTTATAATTAAAGTTCTCCATTTCTGAAGGGCTGCAGACCGCTTTATTTCACGGATTCTTCTTTCTTTTTCTTTCTTTCTTTCTTTCTTTCTTTCTTATTTTAGTTGTTTGCTTATTTTTTTCTTTTTGATTATGGCCCAAGGCTTGGTGGATATTTATAAATTATAAAAAAATATATATGCTGAAAGATGACTACTTTAAAACGAATTTGGGGGCTGACGGATAAGTGATAGAACGCATTAAGATCATTTTTGGAATTTTGGTCCGTTTGTTTGTTTATACGCACCTCACACAAAAACCACTGAACAGAGTTTGATGAAGCGTAGAATGGTTTTAGCTTATATCTGGGTCAATATTTAGGGTAATTTTGATCGCGATCAATCATTTTTGCCTTCTATCTTTCTTTCTTTCTATTAATAGTTCCACTTAACCTACATAAAGCAACTATTCTTATTCCTAAGAAGTGAGAAGTCCAAATAAAGTGTGTTTCGTTTTTTTATGTCGTCTTCTGTACATGCTTGCTTAGACTGCGATCACGTGTTCGAAATTTGATCCCGAATGCGACATTTTCCTTTTGGCTATTACGGTATGAACATGTCTGTTCTGCCAGAAGTTAGAAACAAGGCGGAACAATGACCAGTGATCCGAAATTCCGTTTTAGTGTACATATATCAAGCGGCGAGGTGTTTTCAACCGTAGAAGACATGGAACAGTTGTGGATGGCCAGGCTGGCATATTCATAAAACACGTCATTGGTAGAGTCTAGGCGGTGCATCCAGGGCCGGACTAGTACCTTTAGGGACCCTAAGCGCTGCACACATTCCTCTTTATAAATCCTATTTTCTGAGGATTCGGGGGCCCCTATTCACATGTGTAGACTAACGGGGCCCTAAGCACGTGCTCAGTTGGATTATGTATAAGTCCAGCGCTGGGTGCATCCAAACAACTCCGGATGCTCTTACTTACGCTTCCGTCTACACACAGTGCAAGGATCTATTTATTTTACCAAACTCTGAAAAGTTGAAGATCTTGAATATCCCACTTACCAGGCTGCTTGCCGAGGGCGTCACTTCCCAGATGGTGAAAAACATTGGGATGATTGTTTCGGCGAAGCATGCGCTAGCGATAGTTCCCACTGCTTGCGTCATTTGTTTGCTATCTTGCTGGTATTTTTTGGCCTTTCAGATGCTGCACTGTTATGGCAAAAATATCAGGAAAAATTAGTTGAAGACTGTCAAGAACTTTAAACTGAACGATAGCGGCGAACTGAATGATAAGTTACGCGAAAATAATCTGAATCGATGGTTGGTTACCAAGACATAGTTTCAGGGTAATTTTCTCTCTCAGTACGGGGAACACTTTAAACGGGGAACTTTAATATGGGAAGAGTGCTCTATGGTAAACCGTAAATTGGTAGCCATGGTCATAGAACCTTGCGTGAAATCAGACAAAATACCCCCGTATTACAGTGTTTTTTGTGGCAGGTTCTACAAAAAGGTACGCAGATTTTAGGCAGATTTTGCAAGTAATACCACGAGAAACCAGGACTGACGAAATTACATCCTGCCTAAAGAGCTGAAATCTGTTTTTGTTATACCGATTCATTTAACAATAAATATATTAGCGCGAGCAGGAGGCAATCAAATGCACAGGAGTTTGCAGATTTATTACTAACGTCACCTATCCACAAAACAAGGGAAGGTTATTTTGCCTGATTCACGTTGTACAGTGCCTTCAGTGCCATCAGCACCTCATTTCTTCTGTGTATAGGGACCCAACGGAAATAACAAACCATGAAAATTCTTGAGCATGCAGAAGAGCCATTTTGACTCCTCGCAACGACCAGTCCGCAGCAATAAACGCTAAAATATTAACATGTATTCATGGGGAAGTGTAGAATATATCTCTATCAACAGAGTAATGAAACAAGAAAACGCTACGAAATAGCTGTTGGAATTTTTGGATTTTCTGAGTGAACCCGACTTTCCGTCGCACAAAATTAATTTAAAAGTCTCCATAATTCTCCTTAGAAATATAAGCCCGCCAAAACTGTGTAACGGCACCGACTGAAACTTACAAATCTACAGCAAAGCCTGATAGAAGCTGAGATTTTAATAGGATGTGGTGTAGATGGTAGCATTTTATAGGCTGAATCAGCCTCATTGCAAATAAATTTCCCTTCAGTTCTAAATGTGCACAGTTCCTAGTCAGCTTATGTAACACGATGATCATCAATAAAGCGCAGTGCTAGACTCTGCACGTTGCGGACATGGATCTCAGTGTCAGTATTTTTTTGCACGACCAACTCTAAATGGCTTTCCTGTGCCAGCGATTCCAGCAATCTTTATGCATATATTCCTGGTGTTTCTACTGTTAATTAACATTGTATAGAAAGAAGCTTTGTTATCGTAAATGAAAACTTCTTTAAATAGTTTTTTAATGTCTTTGTTTTGACCATGGTCCAAGGCTAGAAGGATATTCATAATTAACAGCATTTGTTTGGGTTTCAGTGATCTACGCGTACGAAGTCGCGGGCAAAGCTAGTAAATAAATATAATAATACATTAAATTAAAGGAAGGTAAGAGGAACTTTTTGTAAAAAAGAGGCCTGCAACTTTTTAAAATGGTATACATTGCAACCGAAATGTACATGTTGTTGCGTACAAAAAAGCAACGATAGCTTTGCTTTTTGGATTGACGTAATTTTTTTTTTTTGAGTCTTCGCCTTTGGTTCCTCGTTGATCACTTTTTCTTTCTGGAACCATTAATACGCTTGTGATACGAGTGTCTTTGTTCCTCAGTATTCTTTCCGCTTTTACCATTTATGCAATCATATCGCTTGTTTAAAGTTCTCCCTACCATGAGTGTTCTTCGGGAGATACCGTGGCCCCCTCCTTGGTTATAATTAAAGGGTTCACGTGACGCGTTCAGTGGCGTCAGTATTTTTCTATTGAACCTCTTGGACGAGTTTTTTTCTCTAAATAGCGGTGATTATTTCTTTTAATCTTATACTTCAGTGATATGTTCGAGGTGACCTTTTTCAACCCGCCGTGGGCATGGATGTCCCGGGCTGCATACTGTTATAACTTGTGTAAAAGGCGCAAAATGACCTTTGTAGTCGACGCCAAAATCTCTAGAACCCCCCCCCCTTTTTCAACAGTCTTTCTTTTGATTGCGGCAATTTTTCTCAGATTTTAATTAATTTTTTGTTCCCCCTACTAAATAATATTGATGCTGTTATTTTATTTTTACTAGACTCGCTTGTTGCTTTTCTGCTAAACTTCGTGTTAATTGCTTTTACTTTTTCAATTGTTATGGTCTTGGCATTTATTATAACGTATTTTGTTTGCTGCTCGGGTCAAGTCCGCGTGCGCTCGGATCGTATTAGAGGCTCTAGGGTTTCCTCGGAGGATTTTTTGGAGGGCAGTCAAGCTCTGGCCTTAGTGGTGTCGACTTCAATGTTCCTGGAGTCGGCTTACGATTTTTCTTACCATGGGTTGAAGAGTTAACTTTGTGTTTTTAGCACATTTTCGTAGAAAAGTGCTTATGTGATCGGTTTGTCCAGCCGTCCGTTCGTCTGTAGACACAATTCCCACAATGCATTGCGTTGCAATAGAAAGAGTGCATGTATTGAATGGGGAAGAATTTAGACATCAGAAGACACCAGATGGCAGATTGTACTATCCATCCTAAGGCAGCAATTTTTTAATGTTAACCCATGGGAGAAACTACAATTTTTTGTTCTGAATTAATAAAAATGGTGATGTTAAAAATATTAAATGTCTCACTATCTTTATTGATATCTATCACTTTTTCTCAAGTTCTTATTTTTAATTAAAATGAATTTTTAAAATAAATTTGTAATAAAATTTTTAACAGAAGTAAAAATTTAACAATTTGCAATAGCTATTGCTTTCTCAAATTAAAAAATGCCAGGTTAAACATTTTTATGGAATTAATAAATTATGTAGCTCAGCAAAATGATGTTTAAAAAAAGCGATATT
Source organism: Rhysida immarginata (assembly GCA_023313115.1). Taxonomy (NCBI): domain Eukaryota; kingdom Metazoa; phylum Arthropoda; class Chilopoda; order Scolopendromorpha; family Scolopendridae; genus Rhysida; species Rhysida immarginata. The sequence goes on along the minus strand of JAHWFO010005664.1, from coordinate 944,939 downwards.
TTTTATGTGATATTTCATAAGGAAATCCATTTGGCACTTAAACAATTTTTTATTTTAGCAATTTTCATTTATTATTGAATTTTAATAAATCTTTGAAAACCGAATTGTTTCCCCTCCTACTTAAAAAAAATGCAATTAAAACCGCCGTTTTCCCCGTAGGTTAAATTAAAAATGGCTGCTTTAGGATGGGTAGTACAATTCGCCATCTGGTGTTTTGCTTGAGAAATGTTATACATTCTTCCCCATTGCTGGAAGACACGAATTAACCATGCGTTCGGCTCTGGGCGTGCTCTAAACGTTAATGAGATGGTGCGCGTGCAGGCTGCACGTGTTTGACGATTATTGAAAGGGCAGATCGGTCTCTAAATCAAATGAATTTTATTATTGTTAGGGTGTTTATCATTTATTACGATAACTTGAAAACGAATTAACTTTTTCACATGTTGTTTTTACCAATCCATTAATTTGGGACACAGCACGAACAAGTACGACCGTGAGATAGCCGGAATAGGCACGTGCTTTAATGGTACCATTATGATACCCCCTTAAAAATTTCCTATAACCAGGTATGGCATGTAATATATCAAACAAATCGTCACAACATGTTATTAACGAATATATATGAGTAACCAGTAATAGCAGATATTGGTCTAATGGCACGTGTACGTGCCAGGATGTCTCAAGAATGAATATAATGCTAAATAGTGATTGTGTGAATTGTTTAGTAGTACGTGTTTTAGTGGTACCAAGTAATATCTTTGGAAATTTCAATGCTAAGGTATGGCATGTAATATATCAAACAATTCGTAACAACGTGTCATGAGTGAATATAACAGAGTAATAATGATAGTGGGATTTGGTTTTGTAGCACGTGCCCTAATGATACCATATGATACTATATGGTACCGTTGGAATATTCAATGATAAGATATGGCATGTAATATATCAAACAACTCGTAACATCGTGTCATGGGTGAATGTAACGAGTAAATAATGATAATGGTTATTGGTTTAGTAACACGTGCCCTAATGGTGACATAATACCATAAAGTACCATTGGAACTTTCAATGCTAAGAAATGGCATGTAATATATCAAACAACTCGTTACCCTTTGATTTAACAAACAATTACGCCTTTGTTCTGCTTACCATTTCTTTAATTTTCCTTGTTTCTGCTTCTTTTCTTTTTTTTTTAATGTATTCTCCCACTTAGGCTTTCATCTATTCTAAATTTCCTACCTACTGGATCTTCCCTCTACGGGCAGTCATCATATAAGAACCTTTCAGTTTTCGACGGTGTTACAACCCGTATCGAAGTTTCATGAGAGAATTTCGCCTATCGCCCTAGGCTCTAGTTGACTTTAAATACCCTAGTTTTGCCACCTTTTATCTTTTGATACGTAAAGAGCATTGTTTATATTTTTTATATATATTTCTTCCTTTTATTTCCAATTATTAGCTACAATGAAGTTTTGCTGCGATTGTCCTGTTACCATCACCTCCGTATCTGCAGTGGCTTCTTTACATCAATCTTCCTCAAAGTTTTCGACCATCAGTGGACACTTGTGGAAAAATAGATACTTATTATCCCTCGTGGTCATTTCTCCTCGTTGGTCGTTTGGGTGTTTTCCCGTCAAAGATTTGTTTGGTGTGTCATCCCTGGAATCAATCGCTCATACTTCCTTTATTAAATTTTTCTTATAAAAGCGTGTAATAAAAGGAATATTTTAATTGGAACCTTATTTTTATTTATTAAAGGGGGTTCTAGCGTATAATTGGGGTCCGAATTTTTATACCATTGGAACTGTCAATGCTAAGATATGGCATGTAATATATCAAACACCTTGCAACAACGTGTCATGAGTGAACATAACGAGCAAATAATGATAGTGGGATTTGGTTTTGTAGCACGTGCCCTAATGATACAATATAGTATTGTTAGAACTTTCAATGCTAAGATATAGGGTGTAATATATCAACCAACTTCTTACGAGTTGTTAGATCTATTGTTATCCATAGCTTATTTGTATCAAAAGCATAATGCTGTTAGGCTTAATGGTATTTAAAACTCATTACTGTTATACATATTGCTAATTAATAGCAGTTAATCGCTTGCTTAAATAGTAGATGATAATGTAGAAATATTTTAGTAATTTAATATGAAAAAAATAATAGAGGCTTACACATAACACTTAAGCAATTCAGGTTCATTTCGTTTAACATTATGTGGGAATGCTTACAAATTAAAGAACTTTTTTTTTTTTTTAAATAACTTCACTCTCCATTTAACTTTTCAGTTCTTCAAGTTTATTCGTTTAAATTCTCTCTATACATCGACTTACTTAAATAGTAATTTACAGTTTTCATATTTATTTATTTTCTCTAAAGTGTTTTAAAATGTTGATTAATTCTATATATCCAAGTACGATGCTATAACACGAAAAAGTGCTCCCTTTACCTGCTTTGGCGGTAAAATCATTCTTGTTTTATCTTTAGATAATAATTGTCAATGAGGCAGTCTGGAGGAAACAGCAAAAGTACGAAGACGCTTAATGGGAGCGATCTCGGACAGGAACTTTGTTTATGTTAGCTCCGTTGGGCGAATCGAATATCTGTCATGTCTTAATGTGCCCTAATGTTGCCATATGGTACCATTTGAACTTTCAATGCTAAGATATGGCATGTAATATATTCAACGTGCCATGAGTGAATATAACAAGTAAATAATGATAATGGTTATTAGTTTTGTAGCAAGTGCCCTAATGATACAATATGGTATTAAAGAATAATAATTGGATGTTCTGTGAGGATTTTATACACGCCATACCTCAGATGTTTAAATTATTGAAGAAAAATAGGAAAGAAAATTCCACAGCCTGGGATCGAACCAGGAACCTTCTACTCACCGTGCAGATGCGCCAGCCAATTGCACCTTAAATTATTGATGAAAAATAGGAAAGAAAATTCCACAGCCTGGGATTGAACCAGGAACCTTTTGCTGGCGCATCTGTACGGCGAGCAGAAGGTTCCTGGTTCGATCCCAGGCTGTGGAATTTTCTTTCCTATTTTTCATCAATAATATGGTATTGTTAGAACTTTCAATGCTAAGATATGGGGTGTAATATATCAACCAACTTCCTTATGTTTACTTTAATTTCTTTACCTTTTCATTTATCCTTTCGTTTTTGTTCTTTTTGCCGCTTTTGTCCTGCTTACCATTTCTTTAATTTTCTTTGTTTCTTTTTCTTTTCTTTTTTTTGTTTGGAGTACCATCCCTAGAATCAATCGCTCATATTTCCTTTGTATTATTACATTTTTCTTATAAAAGCGTGTAATAAAAGGAATATTTTAATTGGAACCTTTTTGTTATTTATTAAAGGGGTTTTTAACGTATAATTGGGGTCCGGATTTTTATACTTCTTGTAATAAGTAGTGGGGTGACTTTCACACGGATTTACCCTTTACTGTTTCTTACTTTTTATTTACTTTGGGGAATTTTAATTAAACCCTTAACGATCAATCCACTTTCACTTTTAAGCGTAGTATTAAGAATCATTTTATACCATGGTTACTATTCAATAGGTGTTTCTTACTGTTAATTTTATTGAAAGGACAAGGGTTTACCCTGTTGCCTTGTGATTACTGCTCGTGTCGAAATGTGGTAACATTTCTGCACGTGACAGTACGTTTTTCTACAATTAAAATATGATTTTTTATTGGTATTGGGGGTTTTACTCTTCTTCTCTCGGTCCCATTTTTTCTTATTTTGATTGTTTAAGAATTTAGCTTATGTTAATTCATACTCTGACTATTTTGTTTTCTTTTTGGGTTTTGCCTTTCGATGCGGTTCCCCTACGCCTAGCTTTTCCGACCTCTGCCTTGCTTGCTTGCTTTTGTCCTATCACTTTTATTCATATTTTTTTTTTATCTCCCCTAATTGTGGGTGTGGGTTTTTTGTTAGGTGCTCACCGCCTGTTATGTTGTGAGGTTGGCTCTACCGTTCAGGTTCTGCGCATTGCTTGTTTCCGTACGAGGACGCGGGTTCGACGCCGGCCGAGGACGACAAGGATTTTTTCAGGGGAAAAACCCTGAGATCACGCACTTCCTTCGGAAGAAAAGTAAAGCCGTTGGTCCCGTGTAGTCGTTTGCCGGCTGCACGTTAAAGAACCCTTGCGAGGCAAAATTTGCGGCCCCTATAACGATGGCCTGAAATGACCGTGGCAGTTGAAAAGGACGTTAATACCAAACAAACCAAACCAAACCAATCGTTTCCGTAAGGTCTCGTTTTTCGGAAAGTATTTCGGCATGCGAGTATCCGGAAGGTTTTTGTTTGATCCTGGGACTTACGCTGGGCTTTCTTTGCGGGTTTTTTTAAGGGCTAGAGACAACTTCTTCGTTTAGGTCGTGGTTTTTTCTTAAGCACCTCAATTTATTTGTTTCCCCTTTGTTAAATTTTTTTTCCAGTCGAGATGACTTCCATTTTCGAACAGTGTTCCTTGATAAGGCCACCGCGCCGGTAGGGACTCGTGTTTGGGTCTCTTCACACTGTGTGGAATTTTCGGTGAGTAATTTTTTTCCCAAGTTTTCTTATGTTTATTTTGGTGGATCGGATTACCTTTTACGCTTGCAAGTTTGTGGAGGTTTTCAGTTGGCGTTTCGTCTCAACCGTTTTGAATTTTTTTTTTTCTATAAAAGAAAGGAAAAAAAAAAGGGAAAATAAATCGCGATTTTTTTATCTACGTTGGGGAGGTTGTTGCATACAAAAAAACAACGACAGCTTTGCTTTTTGGATTGACTTACTTTTTTTTTTGAGTCTTGGCCTTTGGTTCCTCGTTGATCACTTTTTCCTTCTGGAACCATTAAACCGCTTGTGATACGAGTGTCTTTGTACTTCTGTATTCTTTCCGCTTTTACCATTTATGCAATCATATCGTTTGTTTAAAGTTATCTCTACCATGAGTGTTCTTCGGGAGGGTACCATGGCCTCCTCCTTGGTTATAATTAAAGGGTTCACGTGACGCGTTCAGATGGCGTCAGTATTTTTCTATTGAGCCTCTTGGACGGGTGTGTTTCTCTCAAATAGCGGTGTTAATTTCTTTTAATCTTATCCTTCAGTGATATGTTCGAGTTGACTTTTTTCAACATTCTTTCTTTTGATTGCGGCAATTTTTTACAGATTTTAATTAATATTTTGTTGCCCCTACTAAATAATATTGATTTTTTTTTTTATTTTTACTAGATTCGCGATTGTTGCTTTTCTGCTAAACTTAGTGTTAATTGCTTTTACTTTTTCAATTGTTATGGTCTTGGCCTTTATAATTACGTATTTTGTTCGCTGCTCGGGTCAAGTCCGTGTTCGCCCCGGTCATATTGGAAGCTCTAGGGTTTCCTCGGAGGATTTTTGAAAGGCAGTTAAGCTCTGGCCTCAGTGGTGTCAACTTCAACGTTCCTGGAGTCGCCTTACCGTTTCTCTTAACATGGGTAGAAAAGTGCTTATGTGATCGGTTTGTCCAGCTGACCGTCCGTCCGTCCATCTGTAGACAATTCCCACAATGCATTGCCTTTCAATAGAAAGAGTGCATGTATTGAATTGCTGGAAGACACGATTTATACCAGCATTCGGGAAAAGGCGTGTTGAGAACATGGCTTCGGCTCTGGGCGTGCTCTAAACGTTAATGAGATGGTGCGCGTGCAGGATGCACGTGTTGGACGATTATTGAAAGGGCAGATCAGTCTCTAAATCAATAAAAATTTTATTATTCGTAGGGATTTTATCATTTATTACGATAAGCTGAAAACGAATTAACTTTTTCACATGCTGTTTTTACCAATCCATTAATGTGGGACAGAGTAAGAACAAGTACGAACGTGAGATAGCCGGAATAGGCACGTGGTTTAATGGTACCATTATGATACGCCCTTAAAAATTTCCTATAACCAGATAAGTCATGTAATATATCAAACAAATCGTCACAGCATATCATGAACGAATATATATGAGTAACCAGTAATAACAGAAATTGGTCTAATGGCACGTGTACGTGCAAGGATGTCTCATGAATGAATATAACGCGTAAATAATGATAGTGTGAATTGTTTAGTAGTGCGTGTTTTAATGGTACCAAATAATACCTTTGGAAATTTCAATGCTAATATATGGCATGTAATATATCAAATAGCCCGTAACAACGTTCTATGTGTGAATATAACGAGTAAATAATGATAATAGTTATTTTTTTGTAGCACGTGCCCTAATGGTGCCATATTATACCATATGGTACTATTGGAACTTTCAGTGCTAAGATATGTGTGACGTTCCTATTTATAATCATGCTTATTCAAATGAGAATAGAATTCTGAATATTAATTTATTCTTATTTCTGCTTATTACCACCATTGATTTGTTTATTGAGCATTATTGAACTAAAGACGAGTTACAGATGAGAATTTATCCCTCTTTTATTAAATTTCTAGAATTGGATAAATAATTTTGGTGGAGGTTAGAATCTCTTTTTTTTTGTCTGAAGAAATGTCTCCCTCTCTTTTTAACCGACTTCAAAAAGGAGGATGTTTTATGTTCGTCTGTATTTATTTTTTTTAATGTAAGTTCATCGATATTTCCGTCATTTATAAACCGATTTTAAAAATTCTTTTTTCATTGGATTCGGTTAAGCACCAAGTTAGTCCCATATTAATTTCACTGTTAAGTCGATTTAATTTTTTTTTTAATTTATTTAACTTGTATATCACATTGTTCGGAGTTCTCCTGAGTCAATGCAACAACAAAAGTTCTCCTGAGGTAATGAAACATTGATCAGAACTTATTTTTAACGACTTCAAAAAGGAGGAGGTTCTATGTTCGTCTGAATGTATTTTTTTTATTTATGTTCATCGATATTTTCTTCATTTATAAACCGATTTTAAAAAATCTTTTTACATTGGATTCGGCTTAGCACCAAGATGGTCCCATATTAATTTCATTGGTATTGGACCTTGTACTCCGGAAATACACAATTGAACTCCTCAAAATCAAATAGAAAATTTGAAATGATCGAGGTATTTTTAGGTTTATGACCATCGTATAACAAGGCAGGTACATAACTGTGGTCAAGGACGTGCTGGAATGGTCTAAGCTTGGACTACGAAGGCAGACATGGAACTACTTAACGACGAACAGCATGAATATCTCGTTTATGTTATTGTGGGTATTATGTCGGTTTTACAGGTATCTTACTGTAGAACGAAGCAGAAAGCAGCGTTCGGGAGTCAGCATCTCATGCTTTTGAGCCAGCCACAGCACTCATTAACGATTAGGAGTTAGGGGATAATACTGTGATTTTCAATTTGATTAACAACGTCGTCTACAATCGTTTTAATCTTGCCATTTCTTGAAATGCCTTTTCATTGTGTGGTTTGGTTAGTAATTTACTTGGTTCTAAATCACAAAGTGCAATGCCATCTAATATCTTCACATGACTTAGGGCAACATACACTTGACCCTTAGCAAAGCTTTTTTTTCCTAAGTCAATTACTGCTTTATTTAATGTACCCTGAAGCTTATGAACGGTTACAACCCAACTCAAGATTAATGGCAACATTCTTTTTTCAACATCCCCGTAGCCGTTTGTTGCTTGAAATGTTGCTGATACTGGTGCTCTTGCAACTAAGCCATCAGCGTCTTTCAGTTTAGTACCAATGGTCTCATCGTCAAATTTAATATAAACAGCATCAGGTAACTCTCCTGTTTCTAACTGATCGCGACGAAGGGCAGGCCACCTAAATTTGCAAATTTTTTCCATCGCACCGTTGACTAGACCCTCAGTAACTGATATGTTACGCCTTAACATTATTCTGGAACCAATGCCCACTTTTAATATGTGCAACAAACCACCACAGTTATTCACAGCAGCAGGAATTACGTTACATGGTGGTTGTTTTCCGTAGGTTGCGGCCTCTTGCGTCTCATCGGTAGCATGCATAGTGTAAACGCGACTTGAATGAAATAGTTTATCCGTCACTTTAGAATTATACTCATTTACCAATCTGATCGTTGGAAAAATTCTAACTGCAGCGCCATCTGCGAAATCACCAACCTGTTCAACTCTTCGTCTTTCACAAAAAAGTTGCAATTGTGAGAATGTAAGCTCACCAAATCGCAAATTCGTCATCGCTACTCTGACGTATGTTGATAGTGAGCTCACAGAAGGAGAACTCTTGCCATAAATGTATTTCTGCGCTTGATCACGAAGGTTGTTCGAAGCACCAATGCCCTTTAACCGGTGGTAACTGCATGATATCGCCAAATAACAATACACTTACACCTCCAAACAATAAATGATTGTTTTTGAATTCCTGTAGGCGTAAGTGGATTATACGCAAATTTTCGTAAGATACCATCGATATTTCATCAATTACTAAACATTTGGTATAACGCCATTTACGCCTTTCCCTTTCCAATGGCTATCCATTCATTTTACGATAAGTTATCGCAGTGCCTTTTTCGATGGTAAGTGAAAAAACTGAGTGAAGGGTTCTACCAAAAATTTGGCGTGCAGCAACATCCGTTACAGACGCCACTTCTGCAAATGTTGGTTTCAACAAAGAATCCACCCTTGGAGCACAGCAGTGTCTAATATGCTCAACAATTAATTTTAATAGAAAGGATTTCCCGCTACCTGCTCCACCCGTGATAAATAATAACAAAGGCTGTAAATTATCATGTAACGTAATGTCTCTCTCAATCGAATCCGATACCTGTTTTAGTAATTTTTTTTGCTGAACATTCAGGCTTCTGATTCCACTTCAGCTCATCGGACATAGCAGTGGAATCATTGTCTTTGATTAAATAATCATGATTATATACATTGATTTTGTCTTCGGCGTATATATTCATATTATTTTGTCTAGGGTCGTTGATGTCTGTATCTCCGTTCACAGTGTTGAGTGCTACAGCTTGAAAAAGACCTTGTTGTATAATTTGTTCGGCATGGGCGAACTGCTCTACGGATAAATTATGCAGAAGAGGTCTTAACTCTGATTGTCGGCGTAAGAAACAAACTTCAGCTGTTTCGCCTTCTCGAATGAGTTCGCTCTCATTACGAAAAGGAATGTGACACACAATCATATTGTTTAAAAACCCTTCTCGGTCACTGTTTAGAATATAATAGCGTGTGCGTAAAACTGCTGCTAGATTTCTGATTAGCATTCTTGTATTATCACGTAATTGGATGTATCTAGAATTTTCGTTCTCTTGGTCTCTTAACTCAATGTCACCGTCATCATCGTTCCAAAATGTACTTGAAACGGTTTCGTAACGAACCGCAAATTCAGCCAAGCTTATCTCTTCTAGATCGTTTGGTCTTTGTTTGTAGCGATCGAATATATTATCGAATGCCGACGTTTCATCTTCACAAAATCGTAAAATTTTATAGCGTTGATCCGGACGACAGCTATTTACGAAAACTGTTTTTCTTGAATACATCTTTAGAGACAAATGGCAGAGACAGTAGGCCCCTTCTGGTGCACTAAGTAACCGCCGTCCAATTAACGCTATTGAAACAGACAACAGCTGCTTCCATACATCATTACTTTGACGTTTTGCTTTTTGAACCGCTTCCCATACAACATCGCCACAATCACTGGGTTCACATTTGCTTGGATAATTGGAAATATAATAAGCAGCAGCTGCTACAATCCCACAAGGCTGTATATCCATGTTTGCTCCCCAGATTTTGAGAAGAACTAAATTATAGTTGTTAACCATAACTTCGTCTGCATTCCTTTGCAGCAAACAAAAACGCCCATTTTTACGAAAGGCGTCATCAGGTTCTAGGCAGTTCGTAGTGTTACTTATAGGCCTTGGAAATCCAAAACGACAGGAACCAGTATTTCGATCCTTATAGCTGGTTGTGGAATGTTTGTGAATTTGTTACCTTTTTATCAGTTCAGCATTATCACCGTTAAGTGAACATGACACAACCTGATCGATTAGTGTCTAAGCCCTGCAGGACTATCGAAATCTGGTACAGTGTTGCATCACAAAAGCATATTTAGATGGGGGCTTCCTCTGTTTTGGAATTCTATTCTGTACCAAAAATCTGTAATAGCTCCTCATTCATTCGGGATTCAGTTTCAAAAACCTGATCAAGGCGTTTACCCTAAGTGCGAACTGTCTAGCTATAACAACTGGGTATTTTTGTACTAGTTCGAGTCGTTCATCGAATGGTAAGTCTTCAACAGCATCAGGCATTGCATCACAGCGCCCATCTGCTATGAGTAATGTTTTGATCACGTCCGGCCAGTTCAGATCGTTACATGATAATGTAACAAACCAAGTTGGAGGAACAAGACTCCGCACCATAGCAATCAACTCAGCGCAACATCTTTTCCAGTATGCAGCCGATCCTCTTATATTTCTCATCGTTAAATGCATGTTATCTACGAGACCTTGAGGTGTATGTTCACCTTGCTTCATTCGACATGAGACGGAAACACTTGCCTTAGCTTTAAAATATTCTACAACAGACAACGCAAAGAATAAATAATCATTTCTTTGAAACCGTGTATCACTGCCCATAATTCGTGCTTGGAAATAATCAAGAGCAGTTATAGAAATGTCTGTATCTACACCAAAACCGTTTCTTCCATCAGGGTAAAGAAAATACCAACAAAGTTCTTCCATTCTTTTCTCCCGCTCAATATTAAGGGGTGGTACGGTTTTTCTTTGGATATCAACAACTCTTACTTGATCATCTAATTCTTTTTCCATTGTTAGCATTAATAATGGTATCCAAATTCAGTACGTTGATGAAGATCAACTGAATAAAGTAAACTTGTTAAAAAAAGATTCGTCTTTCTAAATTATTAGTATCTGAACTTAGAGTCAATATCGGAGTTGTAGAATTCAGTGACTTACTGTCAGTTGTATATTGAGGTGACACAATACTTGGGAAGTAGGATTAACCGGGATAATGCTTCAGGTATTGATATTGTCAGAAGATGTACAGGGTAAATTGACAGGACCTTTATAGCAGCACGTGTAAACAAGTGACTCTTGATTAACTACGTGCTCCACTATGGGATCGATATCTGAATTATTACATGGCAGACCATATAATCAAGTTCACTCACCGTCCAAATATTCGCATCTGATAATGCAAATGCGGCATGAGCGATCGCTGCAACACCAGTACACTGCTTTCCACGAGAGTCTATGCTAAACCGATCATTGCCTTGGTGAAACGAACCACGTAAAATAGATATATCGTTGTTTATGTTTACAAAACTTCTGGGCTGATTTTCTTGTATATGTTGTACAAGTATTTGCGGAGCCTGTACTTGGATATTATCGCACTCTTCGTGAATTTCAGTAACCTGAAGTATCTGTGAAAGATCTAGTCAAATATATTCGCAAAGTTTGGTATGACGTCTTGGTACAGCCTGTTATGTAGTAGTAGCCATTGTATAGCAGTTTTTACTCTTTCAATGTTTATATTATTGCAAGTTCTCACGTGTTTCTACTACTACAACCAATTTTGTACTACATAGTGGAAGCGGTAATTGCTCAGCAATCTCGACAACGTCTTGTGCAAATAAAACCACTTGCCCTTTAAACCAATTTTGGCTGAGCCTATTTTGTACCTTAACAATTTTTAAAAATGGAATTATTCTCGTAATTAGGCGTTGTTGTACATCCGTCAAACTGGCTATTTCTGGTGGTATAGGTGCAACATCCATTTTGTTCCAATACGCTTGGGGAGGCACTTTACGTTTCCTCAGGTTGGTAGAGCATCGCGAACATGTAACAATATTACTCATTTCTACCAATTCACTAGGCAGTAAATCTTGGCGACATGACGTTGCTAGATGGCATCTCTACTGAGCGTATAATAATTTTCTACATATACTACATGGAGTGTCAGCGAATTCATTGATAGCAGACAGAAAATTATATTCTCCGATAAAGCGTATTCTTCGCGATGTTTCACGCATACTTTCCAAGCGTCCTCTTCTTTGTTCCTTATTTTCAAGGTTAGCCTTTGAGTGCGTTGGTGAAGAAGTTCATTTCTAGTTCGTTGACGAATGATATCGAATCGATGTTTTCTTTGTTCAGGAGTCTTATTATTTAAACTGTGACGAATAATATCGAGCCGATGTTCGCTTTGTTGAGGAGTCTCTTTATTTAAACGTGCCCGAATAACATTGATGCGATGCTGGCGGTATTCAGTCGTTGATAATTGAGAACGTATGTAACTTCTCATCTGAGATAATCTTGCTTGAGGAACCAGTGGTGATTCTTGGGAACGTAATATAGCATTTCCCTTACAATTCTTAGACAGACGTTCCTTATTTTCTTTAATAGTTTCCCTATTCCCTATTTGCCCTCATGCGGGTTGTGCCTTTAGTTAGTCCACCCATGACGCTAATAAAATTTCCAATTAATACAACCAAATAGCTTTATAAAAATATGAAAAAAAAACTTTGGTAAACAAACTTCGAAATTAGTGACAATTTAATTAATACACTAGATTTAAACTAAAACCATTCACTACTAGAAATGAACCTACCCATTTGTATAATCGGGAAATAACCCTAGTTAGATTTTTTCTTTGTTGTGACAACGTCCACTGTCACTGATTTTATATAGCTAAATGATATATGATATAATCTACATGCATATTCACACAGAAGTTAACTATATTCTAACTTAAAGTTCTACTATATACATCACTTATAGTAGTTTGTTCTAATACCATACCTACTATATACGAATAATACACTAAAAATGGAAAAATAAACTAAATTTTCTTTAAAAAAATTAAACCGACTTCAGAAAACTACGAAAAGGCACTACAAAGCGAAAAATAAATGAATTAAAGATTAATTTCAAAAGATAATAAAATTACTTATTAATATACCTATACTACTACATACATATTATGATCCCTTTATATAATTCTAGAGTGACAATTCTTACCAAAACCTGTTACGTATTAATTTCAATAAAATATTATTATATACACTACCTACTGATCTGTTTGAAGTCGGTGCCAAGCCCGAAACGTAAAAACACATAGCGATATAAACAACTTAATTAGTAACTGAATATAATTCTAATGAAATACCTAAATATGTTTTCAATGATCATAGACCGACCAATAAATTTATCTGCAACAGTCAAATCATACAAATTTATCAACAATGTTATTCAAAAATTTAATGTAATTTGAGACATCCGTCAACAACGTCTGCCTGCACGTGTCTGCCCGTTTGGGTTGCGTTACTCAGAACGTGCTCTTGCTCACACATTTCGTCGCTTATGTACAATACCGATCGCGAAACATTCCACACCTCATTTGCACGGAGAGAATGATTGATTCACTCTTCCTGTTATATTTCTCTAATAGCTAAAGCTCTGACGTTTCTAGAAACAGATTAATCTATTTTTGAGATAGGGAGGAAGGTGCTACTGCGAAAAGTCGGAGCCATTTTGTAAAGGGGTGTTTGGTGAATATTCTGATGATTAAAAACTTTCTTCAAGTAGGTTGCATCATAAAATTAATTTCGAAATTAATACACCTTGAAATAGATTGTATAAATAACAGTAAGTTTTAATCCGCATGCCGATTAAAGGAAAGACATTGTCACTCATTTTAACCAAGAGGTATATATGCTAGCACCTTGTTTTGTGGGACGTGGACAATATGTAACTGTCTACTACCATATGAATTAAATTTTTTACAGTTCTCTATAAAAAGAAAAAAAGTGATTACGCTATATAAAACTTGACTTTAAAATCGTTATACTTTTGCTTGGATACAGAAGCTGTTGTTTTCCAAATCTTACAACGCGGACAACTGAACAAGTTCTAGGAGTGAGCAATCAATCAACATTTCCAATAGCGCAATATTGAGGTGGGGAATATTTCGTGAACGGTATAGTACCTGTTACCGATCTGGCTTGGCACCGACTTCAAACAGATCAGTAGGTAGTGTATATAATAATATTTTATTGAAATTAATACGTAAGAGGTTTTGATAAGAATTGTCACTCTAGAATTATATAAAGGGATCATAATATGTATGTAGTAATATAAGTATATTAATAAGTAATTTTATTATCTTTTGACTTTAATGTATAATTCATTTATTTTTCGCTTTTTAGTGCCTTTTCGTAGTTTTCTGAAGTCGGTTTAATTTTTTTTTTTAAATTTAGCTTATTCAGTTTGTTTATTGCCCGAGCTTGGACAACGATGACAGGTCCTGTGGGATAAGCTATTAGGGATAAACGCTTCTATTTGAGGCAGCTAGAAGCCTTTTGTAAATTACGACTGTTGACAGGAAGCGAGCCAGCTTGGAAAGGAGAACGAATCGCGGGGGTGAGATAAAAGACACCCTAGAAGGAAAGTTTACCCCAATGGCAATTAAGAGCAGCAGAAAGCTGACTAATGACCCTCTACCATACAACATCCACACACGTGAATCTTGCAGGTGGGTGCAAGACGTATTGGAGCCTAATTCAAGAGTCCAGAAACAAGCCTTTAGCTTTATTTTTGACCTTAGGTTGACCCACCAAAATTCCGGACATCTGACGACATAAGCAATTGCTGATTGGTTGATACTTAACCCCTTCCTGAATGATGGAACTTGTGATTTTGAGAGATTCAGTGTTCTCTGGGATCTTGCACCATCCAGAACACCAGCGGCTTTCTCCAATTCTAGCCCTCTCATGTGCGGGTGTACCGAAGCGTAAGTGACGGGGTTGGATCTTTGTAATCCGACTGATAGCAACTCTTTTGATATCTGTGTCTGACTCACGGGCGTCCGTCATGAAGGGAACATCAAAATTCGTTTAGTTTCATTCTTTATTTTGTTTTATTCCATTTCATGGTGCAGAAGCTATAACTTTAATTTTGCTCAATGACCGAGGCCGTTTAATGAAAGATAACATATAGTTGCGACCCAACTTAAATAATGACAGTTATCCCATAAAATTCAGTTAGTATTGTCCCAAAAATGATGCGATCACGTTCGAAGATTCCCATTTAAGCTAGAAACATCGGCAGAAGATCATAGAGCCCAAATCCCAAAGAAGCAAGACCATTTGATTCATCAAGAGAGTATGTATGATTAATATTTTCCCTTTGGCCATTAAAAAAGAGTTTCCTTTTTATAAAATCTCATTAGTTACATTTGGTTAATTATACTATGGTTCAGATTCATCTTTACTGTAACCTAATCAAGTTAGTGAAGCTAATAGTGCAAACTCATATTTTAATCTTCATTTTATTTTCATTCTATTTTTTATTTTGAATAAATTTCATTGTTATTGTTAATCAAAAAACTTGAGTCCCTCATTCTATTCTCGCCCTTCTTGGCACGGACTTGTGGGGAAGAATTACTATGTAAGATTCGGTATTGGGTTTAAATATTAATTGGTAATTAGTTAATTAACATTTTTTCCGATAGTAATCGGATGGCGCAGTCATTTTCTAATTATTTGGTTATGGTAATGAAGATAAAGTAAACTGGACCTTTACATAAATTGACGCAGTGCAACAGGATATTTAAGTTATAAATAGAGTGATTTAATGTTCTTTGTATTTTGAAAATTGAAGAGCCGGCATGCAAAAGCTCACAAGTCACAAAATTTTTTTTTTTAATTTAGCATTGGTTTCGTATTCACCATAACAAGAGTTATGTGTTTATTTGTGTCAAACTGAGAAAAACCACACCAAACCCTTTAAATAATCGTTCAAAAAGTACTGGTTCAGAGCAAACACTCACATGTCCACCAT
>JAHWFO010005664.1:851809-899143 GCA_023313115.1 Rhysida immarginata | reverse complement strand
CGGAACTCTAGGAGTGCAACCAGGCCGGGGACGCAAACGAATCAGGCAGCAACACGTTGAAGAAGTTGCAACTGCTGTTGTGGAACAGGAGATGACTACTGTGCAGGGTACCAGCACTGCAAAAGGCAATAGCACGCCAAACAGATATCCCATATTCGACGGTGAGGAAAATATTGCATAAGATATTGACATTTTATCCCTATAAACTCACACCTGTTCAACAATTGCTTCATGGAGATGAACGTACCCGAACTGACTTTTCGTTGAGATTTTTAGCACGTATGGAAGTGGATGATGTATGGCCATGGCAAATTTTATGGAGTGATGAGACACATTTTTATTTGAATGGTGATATCAATACCCACAACTGCCTTATTTGGGCTGCATCAAATCCACAAGTGTGTCTGCCAACTCCTATGCATTCATCGAAACTAACAGTATGGTGCGGCTTTACTGCTTCTTTCATCATCGGCCCGTACTTTTTTGAAGAAATCCGTCCCCGTGGACCGGTGACTTGTTACGTCAATTCTGCCAGGTATGCCGATATGCTTGAGAATTTTGTGATACCACGATTGCAGGAAAAGGGTTGTCTGGATTCTACCATTTTTATGCAGGATAGTGCGCCACCGCATATCGGACGTCAGGTGCAGCAGATCTTGCGAGAACGTTTTTCAGACAACAGAATAATTAGTCGTGCATTTCCCATGGTATGGCCACCCAGGTCGCCTGATCTCAACCCTTGTGATTTTTGGTTATGGGGATATTTGAAAAGCCTTGTGTATCAAGCACATGTTCCTGACCTCTCAACCTTAAAGGATCAAATAACGTTACATATCAGACTAATTAATGCAGATACGCTGCGAGCTGCCGTAGAAAATGTCGTGTACCGCATGCAGCTATTGGAACAGCACACTGGTGGAAATATTGAAACACATTTGTAATTAAAAATAAAACATTGTTTATTGTTGTTACTAAAGTTGGTTTGTACGGTATTTGTTCATTTGACAATTAGGTATTCATTGTTTTCTTGAAATAAGCGCCCCCTATGGCGACTTTTGGTACTATTTTTTTTTGCAGAAATCGAAACTGCATGTTCCATTAAGTATATACACCAAAATGTACTACATTTGGCCTAATAGAATTCCCGCTAGCGAGCTCTGAACACCTCACGTTATTTCTTGCCCACCCGGTATATTATTTCAAAACCTAATTTTACTTTCTTTATTTTTCAGGTTACCAGAACTGTGATCATTATACACATTTCCAATTTTTTTTTATCATTAATTCCCAAGAATTTAATTATTGATAGTGTATTTTAAGAAATATATTATTTCAAAAACTAATGTTTGTGTTTTCAGGTTACCACAATAAAATTTTTTTCTAATTTCTTCCACATATTAAATATCTATTATGTTTTCTTTGTATATATACTTAATGCAATAAACTTTGATATTCATATACTTTGTTTGCTGTAGATGCTTTACTGACATAAATGATAACGACAATATTTTACCAAAGATGTTTATTTATATTTTCAACTTTACACAAGTTTCAATAAATAGAATAAATGGAAATAAATAGAAAAATAAAAAGTTTTAATTTATCAGGAAAGAAAAATAACTAACTATAATCAATGCAAGGTCCTGATAAAATAATTGTGTGATAATACACACACACCATTTCATTTTTTTTACCTGTGAAGTAGGCTGCTGGGCTATAATATCCTCAAGACTTTGAAATACAGACCTCTCAAACTGCAACACTTCTTGGTAATTTAAGCACTTCCTATGCTCACCCACCTGAAGAAGGAAACCCTTATGTGGATTGTTAAGTAATGATTGCACAATTGGATCCACTTCAGGTGGGTTGGCAAAGCGCTGCTCTAATGAGGTTGTCAATTTATTAAAGTTGACAACCACATCAGAGAGTTCAGGCTCCTTGGCTTTTCACTTCTAAAAAAAATGAAATTGCATCTTCTAACAGTAGGGTCGGTCATTTCATGTCAAGTGACCAAGAGGTGTTTTAGGTACCATCTTCAATTTTGTTGAAATTTTGCGTACTTAATATTGGATGTATCTACTGATATTGTGCAAAATTTACTCTCAGATGTAAGGGTGCCAGAGCCTCCTGAAAAAGGTCCCCTTTAGAATGTGTGCATAAATAAATGCCATGTTTCAAGTGTTGCTGTATTGGAACTACAGATGCTACTATCCTGAAAATTGGCAATTCAGGATAACTTTTTATTATTTACATATTGTTACAGTATCAAGATTTGGAAGTTTTTATTTTTCCTGCAATGCCATTGCAAAGTGGGCAGTTTTTCTTTACAGGAGTCAACCCCCAAGCAAAACAAGATGATTCTTGAAGAAAACACCTGCTCTTTCCAATGATAGTAAAAAGAACTTGATTGGAGAAAAGGGTTTTGTACTATTTGTCTTTGAAAATTAGGAAAATTGGCTGCACAAAATTTGAATGGCAAGTTCAAAGACACATCTCTGAAACTTAGCAAGCCTAGTAGCTGATACTTTGGAATTGTAAAGCCAGTAATGTGCTTGATTGGAAATGAAACCCTCTGGAAGCTTGTAAAACTAAAAAAATAATCGAAAATTAACAATAAAAAGAATTAAGAGAATGACTCAACAAATACAAAAAGATCAGAAATAAAATCTTGTAAACATTCCAAGTAGGAGCTTTAGCAGTGAAGGAGAAATACATTTATACAATTATTAAAAAATTATTCCCCCCCTCCCCCTCCCTCCGAGTAGGGTAAGGCAAGTAGCAGATCCTGAAGTCATCTATTTTTACCCATTTATCTGCACTTTTTACCTCTCCCCAAGCTTTTTAATCAAAAATTAATTTTCTTGAACGTAATATGTAGAAAATGTAAAAAAACCTTGTATTTTCTTTCCTTTATCATCATTTCCTCGTGGCATAGTTTTAAAGACCACGTGACTACCACCCCCGCAAATCCGACCCCAATGAAACACCGGGGCCTAAACTTCATAGTAATGAAGATCTTGCCTAGAGGAATCTGGAAACTGGATTTTACGCCTTTACGTACCTAAATAACACATATATATGTTGCCCTCTCTGAATCCCACCCCCGTAATTCTGACCCCCGTATACCAATCAAAACCAAACTAAATAGTGCAGATGGACATGCCCGTAGTAAGCTACATTCCGAATTTCAACCTTCTACCTCAAAAAAATGTAGAAATTATGAAGGGGTACACAGTTAAGACATTATAAAACCAATCAATAACTGAGTAATTACCATCCATTCTTTCGCTACTGAGTAATATAGATTATGAGCACTTGAGCAATCGTGCGTCGACAAAGCAATTTCACGTGCGTGCGCCGATGTCAGTAATGCTTAAAAGATGAACAGAAAGTAACAATGGATTCTTGATAAATCGATTGTTATATGACATGCCATTAGCTTGGTATTCTTTACACTCACTGTTTTAGCACGTGAATTCGACTTGAAGGGTTCCACGAAAAATTCTGAAAACTTGATACGGCCGAGCCAAGACTTTGGTGGTCATATTTCTGAAAATAGAATTTAAAAAAGTTAATCCGTTTTCAAGTTATCGTGCAAACGGCGGACGGCCGGATAAACGTACAGACCAAGGGCGCATTCTTATAAGTAGCTTTTATGCTAAAGCTCCTAATAAAAAGAGCAGAATATTGAGGTTATAATAGAAAACCTTGATTAATTCCATTTACCTAACTAAAAACATAATTCTGGCACTCTTACTATACTGCATCTGAGAGTGAAATTTTGCATAATATTAATAGATACAGCCAACATTAAGTATAAAAAATTTCAACGAAATTGAAGAAGATACCTAAAACACCTTTTGGTTACTTGACATGGAATAACCGAGTATGCTTTAAAACATTTAACAATTACTCAATGTTGATCATGGGACATATTAGGGCATCCAACTTCGTTACTAATGGTATTCGGTTTATTATTAATAAGAAAGAACAAACTATAATAACTCCTTTAATTAATCAAAGAATAAACTTATTACTTTAGGACGGCGATGCTCTTCCTTGTCAAACGAATTGGGGGATGACATTAATTTTTCTTTTTCAGGAAGCAGATGACACTATAGAGCTTATTCATGAGCCTTACAATATGGCGGCAGTAGCTTCAGCTCCGACTTTGATTGGCGGCAGCAGCTTCAGCTCCGCCGTTGATTGGCAGCTAAAGCTGCTGCCACCATGTTGTATACCAGTTTCACGCTGTGATTGGTTGCTGCGGAACGACGTCACTCTGATGAATAAGCTGTATAGTGTAAATATGATTTCAAAACAGGACTTATGGAAATGATAACACGTGAATGTTGAATAATTAAAAATTGTTAATTTGCTAAACTGAACTTCTGGCTCCAGCGGGGCAACAACCGTAGCATCCGTATCATCACTTAAAAGCTGCCCCTCTGAGAGAGAATGGAAAATAGCTTCGGCTTCAGATACTTGGGTGTCATTTAAGTTCCCGGAAGTTTTTATGGATAAATGACAATTTTTTAATGCTGATGTTTTGTGAGAATTGTTAATCGGAAGGTAATAACAGTCAGTTTCTTACGGACAATAGTGCTGCGTGTGCGAGTAGAAGGCAAAATACGGAAAACTACGGCCAGTCATCTTCGGCTAAAGGGTCAGCTGCAGCCGAGCCGCTAGGTTTGTGGACGATCTCCCTCATTGTTCTTTTGTATACATCTTTTAAACATCGCCAACGGCGTTGACATTTTTGTACTGCAAAAAATTTTTGCCCTTGTTTTTTACATAGTATTTACTTATAACAAAGTATTAGAAGAATAGTAATTCCCTTTTTAATATTATGCTTATAGTAAACGTACGATCTTGATTCACCAAAAGAAATTGCATACCGATCTCCGCCCACGCTGTCTTCAACAGTTTTCTATTATTATAGTCCTTGTGCTTGAGATTATAGAGTTGTTCTCTCTTTTCAATCTCTTCCAACAGGCCCACACTAAAACTGAAGTCTGATCGGCCTGCCATGATGAAAATGTTTGACTTTAAAAAATGGTGGGAATTGTATACGCTTTCGCGCTTGGGCGAATACGTCACGTGATCGAAATCGTAGGATCGGAGCTTGGAAAAGTTTGAACGGTTCAAACTACTGCGACTAGCGATTAGTCGCCTCGATTTCAGTCGGACCTTGGAGTCGGAACTGAAAATCGGAGGAGTAGAAAATCGGTTTACATAGGCTCGACTCAGTCGGCAACAATTATCGTAGGATCGGACCTGAAATCAGAGCTATGGGAACCAAGCTTTAAAAGGACAATTCAATGACGACTTGAATTATACGGTAATATTTTTATTACTATAAAACTCCATCGCACATCGTGCTTAAGCAGTTAGAACTACACTGAGTGAGCATATTATTATGACCACCCTGTCAGTATCTCGTTGGGCCACCTTTTGCCTTTAATACTACGGTGATTCTTCGTGGCATTGATTCCGGTGAGATGTTGGAAGGTGGTGGGAGGAATCTGACACCATGCCTGATGGATAGCACTGTCTAGTTGTGCTAGATTGGACGGTGGTGGATCCAGCCGTCTGATGGTTCGTTCGACTTCGTCCCACAAATGCTAAATTGTAGTAAGATCTCCATTGGGGTACGTCATCAGCATGACAGGGTGGACTTGATCGGCGACGATACGGAGGTATGCTGTGCCTTCAACACGTATTAACGGACCCAACGCATGCCAGGAAAACATTCCCTAGATCATAATACTGCCCGCACCGGCCTGAAGGGTTGTACTCATCATGCGGGGTCCATGCTTTCGTGCTGTTTCCGCCAGATTCTCACGCGGCCGTCTGCATGATGTAACTGGAATCGTGACTCGTCACACCGCATGATTTGTTTCTACTGCTCGATAGTCCAGTCCTTATGCTCCTGAGCGAATTGGAGTCGTTTCCGCTTGTTGGCTGCAGACAGCAAAGGTGTGAGGACAGGTCTTCGGCTTTCGTATCCCATGCGATGCAGTGTGCGGCGGATAGTGCATTCAGAGACCGTTTTGGAGATCTCCTGATTAAGGTCAGCAGTGATTTGATGCACAGTTGCCCTTCTGTTATCCTTTACCAGTCGTGACAGTCTCCGTTCTGTCCGATCATCAACCATCCGCGGCGTCCACAACGCAAACGTTCAGACCCCGTCTTCCGGCTAACCGTCCAGTCTTTAAATACTTTAACGACGGCTGCTCTTGAGCACCCGACGAACGCTGCTGTTTCGCTGATACTCGCTCCATAGCTCCGAGCATCTACAATCATCCCGCGTTCGAAGGCTGTTAAATCGCGTCGTTTACCCATAGTTGAAGAATGGAACACGTTTACTGTTATCGACGACACTCAGCTTCCCTTTTTATATTGGTCCGGCGCGCTAGCAACATTGTGGCGACATCCGTGCGCATTTGCATAAACATGTCAGGCGGTCATAATAATATGCTAACTCAGTGTATAATATTAGTTTTTGATATTATTGCAATATATGTATTCCTTGTTATTTAAAGGACAACTCTACGCAAAAAATCAAATACAATTTTTTTTACAGAATATCATTCTTTGATATAAATATAACACATTCCCGTTGAAATTTTTAAATTTGGTCCATAATTTCAATATAAGTACCTGCTTTGAAAAGTGAAAAACGGAGCTTTTACACTCCCCTTCCGCTGGCCATTTTTTTCCGGAAGTGGCGTAGTTTGAGTCAAAGGAGGCCAACGAAAAATACAGGCCCAGACATGGAAAAGTCACTTGTCCATAGTAAGAAAGGCCCTGACGCGAAAAAAATCACCTGACCAACAATCCAGCCTTCATTGTTTTCAACAAATGAAAAGATACTGATTGTTAAAATCCAAGACGGAAACAATGAAAATTACATTGTTTCTCGGTCTACATTGTTTTTCTACTTTTGACTCCAACTACGTCATGGCCTCACCCAAGATGGATGCTTCCCAATTTCAAATCGAGCTCATTATTTTCGTTTTTTCGCACATTTAGAGTTCGAATTAAATTTTTTTAAATATGCCACGATGTTATTAATTGAAGAAAGATTAAATGGAACATTTCCCTTCGGTTTAAGGGCCTACATTGAAGATAATTTAGGTAGGTTTTATTGCATATTGATAACTTTAAGATACTAGTATTCTACAGTATTTGTGTTTTTTATGTGTTGTAAAGTGATATTGTGGGTTATTCTCTTTCTAAGCATTAGTGATCTTCAAGTGTGGCGATGTCGTGGAAAAATAACAACTTCTCTATTCTGTAAATATGCATTGGTGTGTCCTCTTTTCGCCAGATTTTGTGTTCATCATTCGGCAACAACTTTCAAAATTATCATCAGGCAAAGGTTCCGTCCCCAGTTTCAAATTAACGTTCAACATCACAGTTGCTTGAAATACGTTACAATAAGGATTTACTATTTATTTTTATTTTTACTTTTATTCTTGTTCTGTGTCTGACATCATGCTGCATTTCCGATTTCTGGTTAGCCTCAGTTTTAATCATTTCACACACTGGCAAAACCGGAGCTGGCAATGCTACGGATTCGCTTTAATCAAGTTACAGCTTTCACACGTAGCCCGATCCGGCTGCCAGCATTGAACTCGATAATCGGATGCCGGGCTGATCTCCGATTCAATGTCACTTTCAATGTTTTCTTCGGGCAATTTCACGCACACTGGCAAAGCCGAGCCGAACACGATAAGGAGAACAAACGCTGTCTTTAGATTGTTGATACTGTTTCAACCACAATAAATGAAAACTATTGGTAATCATTCCGGTGTAATTAAAAAATTTGTTATCTGCTCTAAAAGCATATAGAAACTCCCAAGTATCTCACAGTCCAGAATATACCCAGTGCTGACCATTTTTGAAACTGTACTAAAGCTGACCGGAAATATAATTTTCAGTTTTGGTGCTTCCTTCTAATAGCCCAAAAAGATAACGTTTGCTGAAGAGATCTTTCTTTCAACACAGCTAAAAACCTACTGCACTAATAAACGACACTGAGAGAATGCCGGATTGCCAGTTTGTGTGAAAGTATGGTTGGTAATCATTTTATGTTGCTAATTCTCAATTTGGCGAACTTTTAAATGTATATACAGGGTGACCCAAACTTATCCAGCATAATTGTTTAGGAACATTGTATGGTTCAAATAGAACAAAAAATGCCCTATAAACATTACATCGAGTTTCAATCGTGTGTGGACTATCGACGTTTGTCTATTTTCGAATTGTCTCTCTGGGGATGGCTATTTCGGCAGAAGCTCTTTGCACACATACACGTTTTAGGGCGCAAAAGTATAATAATACTAACGATATCTCCTCTACGCAGGACATGATTTACCAGCAAGATATGCGTTACCAGCAGCAAGCCCATAGTAAAAATGAATGTCCGCATATTCTTTATTTATGAAAACAAACGGCATAATGAACTTCATGTTGTGTTGCATAATATGAGCAACTGCTCAAATCAACCGCCAAGTCAATAAAAAAACTTTCAGACATGTTACAAGTACGACGGTTCCTCTTCCTGTTTGGCATATGCAAAACAGGAAGAGTACATTTAAGAATAAATAGGTAAACCTACGTTTTTTTTAGGGAAAAAACTCTAAATGAAAGAAAATAAATAAACGTTGCCCTGCATAAATACGGGAACGCTTTTTTGCCGTGCACTTTTACCTGTGTTAACGTGGACGAATACGCATGAAACCATATTTAATGGTCTGAAAGTTCCTGTACTATAGATGTGGACAATATATTTTGTTTGCGTATTGTTCACGTGAACACAGGTAAAAGCGTTTCAAAAAAGGTAGCATTAACGAACATGTTGTGTGCCATGTTTGTCAACGCATGTAGCCTTTGTTATTGTATTTTTTTAAATATCAAATATCAAATTAACTCAAATCATTGTTGATGTTCATTTGAAAGCATTTTAATTGTTGATTTGTTGATGTTCATTTGAAAGCATTTTAATTGTTGATGTTCGTTCTAAAAGCATTGCTTGCGCGTCATTTTTGAAATTGTGAGAGAATAGTTTTATTTATTTCAAATTGCTTTGTGAAAAATTTGCTGTTTTAATTTGGTAAGTTAAATTGAGGGGTTCAGCGCAACAGTGGTCTAAGCCACTTTTTTATAAAATGGAGAAAAAGCAACTTAAAGTTTTTCAATTGTTGGTTTTCAATTATGGAGAGAAAGCAATAAAGGCTTCAAAACAAACTTTATAATGTTAATTGATATCTTTTTACTTCATAGGATGATAGTTCCCATCAAAAGCAACACATGGCATCAGTATTTAAATTTTCGACTCGGAGAGGGTTAGACCACTGTTGCGCTGACCCCTTCAATTCTTTTGTTCTCTATTTAAATGACATTCACTCCAAATTGATTTCAAATGTAGTTCAAAAGAAATTTTTTATTATTTCAAAGGTAATTTAAATGCCTCGAAGAAGAACTTTGACAGGACTCACTGTGGAAAATTAAGGTCTGTTTCGGACCAAAAATGGATAACTCTTTTGTTACTAAAGATAGAGTGTTAAAATTTTGCAACAAACAAAGTATTATATGACGCTTATAATAAATTGCTTTTATTAGAATATTTGGTAATACAAAATTTTTAAAAAATAAATAAAAATAAAAAATTCAAAATTGGTATTTATTTTATTTTTAACTAAAAATATTACTTTCAAAGTGTATGAGAATATCTTAAAATAGCTTAGAAAACGACGAAAAATACATAAAATACTTACCTACTAAATATAGAAATATTTTGAATAGTTGGTTAATAACAATTTTTAAGCAGTTGTTTCTATGGAATAATGTATAGGTACTATACCGATCACGAAATATTCCCCGCCTCAATATTGCGTTATCGGAAATGTTAATAGTTTGCTCACTCCTAGAACTTGTTCAGTTGTCCGCATTGTAAGATTTGGAAAACAAAAGTTTCTGTATCCAAGCGAAAAGATAACGGTTTTAAAGTCAAGTTTTATATAGCGTATTCACTTTTTTCTTTTCATAGAGATCTGTAAGAAATTTAATTCATAAGGTTAGGTTTAATTTCAGTTTCAAATTGTACACGTCCCATAATGCAAGGCGCATCACAATGCAACGTAATACTATAGTCTAAGACATCACAATGCAACTTCCTTAGACTGTAGTAATACACAAAAAGTATTATTTGTGAAATAAATATATTAGTACTAATTATTCATACTTACTTAGTATTAATTGTAATGAATATACAAGTTATTTATACAATCTATTTCATGGTGTATTAATTTTGAAATTAATTTTTTGATGCAACCTCATTGGATGGATGGATGGATGGATGGATGGATTTTCAGCCTGCATCTCCACTTTAATCCAGGAGACTAGCTGTTTGGGATGAAAGGATGATGGTGAAAATAGACAAACACAAACATCCATGCCCTCGGAGGGATTCGAATCCGCGACTCGCTGTTTCGAGAGCGGTAAGACCTGCTCTCGGCCATCGAGCCGGCCAACCTCATTGAAGAAAGTTTTCAATCACCAGAATATTCACCAAACACCCCTTTACAAAGTGGCTCCGGCTTTTCGTAGTAGCACCTTCCTCCCTATCTCAAAAATAGATTAATCTGTTTCTAGAAACATCAGAACTTTATCTATTAGAGAAATATAACAGGATAATATTCAATTGCCTTTAGAGAATTATCCTTTTTGCTTTGATAAAGGATAGTCTCGATCCGAAACGTCAGCTTTTTATTTTATTTATTTCTGGTTTTATTTTGATTTTATTTATTGTTTATTAATTATTTTGTCAATTATTATTTATTTTTTATTTTTATTTAATAATTATTATTTATTATATTCCAGGTTTTTTGTGTCTCGTCCTTTTCTCTTATAAATATCCGTTCAGAAATATAACAGGAAGATTTGATCGATCGTTCTCTTCGTGCCAGACAGGTGTGCAATATTTCGTGATCGGTACTGTACAATATGTACTATATTATACCAGGGGATCTTCAGATTCTGAAATCAGTTCGTTGACTTTCAAAAGCTGCAGAGTATCTTCATCAAGTTCCTGTCCATATTTGTTATGCGGTTTTCTAAAGCTTGTGATGTGAAAATGGTAGAACAACAGCATATTATAAATTGTTTTTACTAATGTCGCTACTGACATTATATTTCAATTTTATTTAATAGTTTAATAATCAGTCTTTCTATAATACAGGAATTTCACATAATTTTATGTAAAAAGAAAATGTTTGAAGCCTTACTATTTATTACTATTGTGGATGTCCAATTCAAACCTGTTGGCTTCATCACTGTAAAAGCTAATTTCCTTTAAAACTTTATAGGTATAGTTATAAAGTATTATAAATTCCTGAAAAGCTCATCTTATGAAGAATTTAGGACAATTTTACGTTTTTAATTTTATGGTTCAGTTTACGAGTAATTAATTGAACAATAAAAAAGAGGAAAAAAATATTCTTCAAGTTCATCGAGATTTTCGGCAGTCACCCACGCTTCCCCACGCTTTACATTTAATATTGATTTGTAGCCTCTGTATTCATTAAACACATTTCTAAAATATAGCTGCTAAAATGTGCGGTTTCCGAAGATATCGGGAAAAAAAAAGTGATAAAAGTCAGAAAACGGGAAAACCGCCATCTATCGCGGTTTCACATTTTGATTATTTATAACAACAGTTTGGTGTATATTTTTGTATTTATTATCAATTATTCATTGATCACTCGCCCTTTTGGTTTATTTGCACTCATTTTGCGGTGAAAATGTTATCGGCAATTAATGCACACTGCCCTCATTTTGCAAATAATATATAAATAGTTGAAACATTTATATTACAACAACAAATCCACAGTGGAAATTTTCAGAAGATGCCCAAGAATCGCTTAATAAGGATTATAAAAAAATTTCGCCTTCATCATGCCAGAAATGCTCTCTATCAGCTACAAATGCTCTCTGTCATACTCTTCTGCACACTTCCGATCCGTACATCACCAGCATTAGAAAACCGTATAACAAATTTGGGCAGGAACTTGATGGGGATACTAGCAGCTTTTGAAAGTCATCGAACTGATTTCAGAACCTGGAGTTCCCCAAGTTTAATATAGTACATAATGTACCTATAGAAATAACTGCTTAAAATTGTTATTAACCAAAATTGTTATTATTCAAAATATTTCTATAATAAGTAGGTAAGAATTTTAATTATTTTGCGTCGTTTTCTAAGCTATTTTAAGGTATTTTCATACACTTTGAAAGTAATCTTTTTAGTTAAAAAAATAAATACCAATTTTGAAGTTTTTGATTTTTATTTATTTTTTTAAAAATGTTATATTACGAAAAATTCTAATAAAAAGCACTTCATTAGAAGCGTCATATACTACTTCATGTTTGTGAAAATTTTTAACACTCTTTCTTTAATAACAAAAAAAAAAAGTTATCGATTTTTGATCCGAAACAGACCTTAATTTTCCACAGTGGGACGGGGGAACAATTTAGCGTAAATATAAATATTATATATAGATAATAATTCTATAGATATATTAAAAGATACCAAATTTAAATTATGCGGAAATTGGATTGTCAGAAATGTCATGCAAACCATTTTGGATATTTTTAACCGCGGAAAGATGTTAATCCTAGTGATATGCCAAAATTACAGGGGGGCGCGGCCTTAAGAGCATTCATTTCACCACGGATGATTCAGTCAAGTTGTCGTGAGTTTTCCGCAGTTAAAAATTCAATTACTGCACAAACTGTTTTAAACGCGTTGACATAGCAAACACAGGCGTGGCCGTGTCAACGGCTACCGCCAAAAAACGAATGAACGGAATTCAACGCATCGTGGCATGTCTTTAGTGGATGAACGTAGCTACTATACAGCAGCATACGCCTTTCTGACCCGTGCGACTGTGCATTACTTTTCAACCGCCACTCGTAAAATATTTAGGACATGGTAGAAGCAATCCTTGCTGAAATCGTCGTAATGAAATTTTCAATTATTTTCGTACCAATAAAACCTACATTATCTAGCAAACGAATACATAAGTAGATGGTTTGAAGACGTTATCTATTACAGAAGAAGCTTTTTTGTTAATATTTGTCTGAAGAATTGTACGGATAATCAGTATGAACTGAGTATGAATTTACTATCCACTATGGTAAAATCATAGTTACTATTGCTAAACGATTATACTGAAAAGAAAATTTGAATGTTACCAGTGCTGGACATTAAAGGGGCGATGAAAACTGCCTGAAACTGTAGAAGTTGAAAAAGTCCTAAATAAGTGTATCATGAACTGTTTTGCAGCATATAATAAACACAAAGCAGAGACAGGGAACCAGAAAAGCAGTATATTAATTTAAAATATGCCGAGCACATATTAAATTGCCGTATTGCTTTTTAGGGTTTCCCTCTCTGCTTTTCTTGAGCTTAAATTGTGGCTACTTTATGTACAGCCGAAAACTATGAAAGCATAGATTTGAACTCGTTGTTTTTTAATTGTGGCAATCCATTTACAACATATATGCAGTGTTTTAAACCAATCTTATTGTTTAAAAGTGATAAATGTTGAAGCTTCCAATAAAGTTAGCATGTGGTGTGATATTGAAAAAGCAATTATAATCAATTTGTTTTTCTCTATCTATTATTTTCATAAACATAACTACGGGATCAGTTTAGAAAAATTATATCTATTTTTTTTTTATATGTTGAATGTTGCTTAATGAATACATTAAACAGTTTCACATAAAATTCTGTAAATTAGTTTAGTTTATGAAAAATTGAATTCTTGATCGTAAAGACGTCTCATATAAGTGGCAAATTATGCCCACAATGACATTTACTATTACGTAAATAAACGATTGTTTATCTCTTTTTTTATTTTAGTTAGACGCACCTGGCGGCATTAATAGCACACCGCCCTCGATGGGCATCGTTATTCCAGTGATAAAGGAAGCTTCGTCCGATGCTAAGAAAGCCGTCGCTTTTGCCACTTCTTCAGATGTTCCAATTCGACGTAGAGCGTATATTTCAGCCATGGCACTGAACAACTAATGAAAAAACATAAAGAAGGAAGAATACCTTAATTTTACATTTAGCTATATCATTAAATCACTGCGAGTACTTATACTTAGAAACTTACTTTTGGTAGTTCTTCTTTCGGCGTGCCATCTTTCGCCCAAATTGGAGTGTCGATAGCACCGGGACTATAGAGTTGAAAATGAGACAGTTATCACCAAAGCTATCATTTTTATGAAACTTATTTTGTTAAATTTGAATAGCATTTTCGAACCTTATAATGTTGACTCGGATACCTTTTGGGCCCAGTTCTAAAGAACATAAAATAAATGGAAAATGTTTAGTATATTTAAATTTCAATGTTCGAATCGGTCATTGAAAGACAATGCTATAGAAAGATAGTTTCTGGAATAAAATTCTTTTAGAATTCTAACTTAAGTATTAACTAAAATGATCACCTGAAACTAGTATGCTCTTCCATATCTTTACATAGAAAGCACATGTTGACAGAACTAATAAAAGCATACACAAATACTGGAAGCTGTTCGATAACCGACAATCCAACAGCGCAGAGAAAAACAAAACCAGAGTTACGGGAGCAATGCTTTCACTGCCGTGCCCTCGTCCAAGAAGTAACCAAAGGAAGTACACTGAACTAGGAAAGAAGCCAGATGATAAAGAGGGGTCATTTCCTATCAGAACGGTAAAGGAAATTGTAGATTGACGAGGGACAAGGAGAAATTAGGAAATACAGTACTCTGGAAAGATGGCCTTTTGAATGTCGTCGAAGTTGACGTCTATGATTTCACGAGGCCTGCGTTGCCTGGAAGAACTTCTAAAAGATGACCCAGAACGTCGCAATTAAGAAATTGGGATGTTCTTAATCTTCGTAATAGGCTTCTTCAGGGACTCTTGAAAGTGATTTCCAATGGGAGGTACAATGAAATCTTCAGAAATGGAAACATCAGTTGCAACTCTTCTGTCAAATTGGGCAGTGGTCCTCAGGTAACGTTTTGGAAGGTTTGGAGGCTCTTACATCTAGACTTTGCATATTATAGCCCAGTCAGGCATGCTATAAAGCAGGATGGTACGGATTACCATTTTGTATAACAATAGTTTGCAGTCCACTCGAAGGGTGCTTTTACACTCCAAAAGAGCAACAAGACTAAACTTTGCCTTATTAGTCTAATTTATAGCATAGGATACATGATCGCCCCAATTTAGCTTGGTATCCATCGCCACTCCTAGGTATTTGTAATTTGTAACCCATTCGATCTCTTTACCAGAAAGGAAAAAGGGATTAGGGGGATTTCTACACTATATGGTAATGAACATAACCTTGTATTTATCGACGTTCGGGGTTTAACCTTCATTTAGCAAACTATTTCTCGCACTGATATAAAGCATGTTGTAACCGAGATATGACGTGAGCGGGATTGTGCGCGCAAGTCATGATGGACGCGTCGTAAGCAAACAAATATAGCACTTAGTGAAAATTGCGCATGAAGAATTTGAACAATGCTGGACCCAGGACAAAGCCTTGGGGGGGGGACCAGCATTAACGTCACAAGGGTTAGAAGTGGAGCAGCCAACTTTGACGCGAAAAATCCTGTTTGGTCAGGAAGGAGTTAATCAAAGCAACCAGATCGTCAGGAAAACCAGATGTAATCATCTTAAAATAAAGCCATTATGTCAAAAACACCAGACCAAACAGGTTTTTCGCCACACCAAACATACACCAAACGAAGCTAAAGAATAAATTAAAAACTGACCTTACGAATCTGTGGATGCTAGAATACATGAGAGAGAGAAAGGAGACTCCACTTGTCCACAAGAACATTTTAATACACCATATATGTATACATTTCGGTCACAATGTGGCCTTCTTCAGTATGACTCAGGTTACAAAAGTTCAGATACAAGTTTATATAAAGAGGAGGGACCAATCAGAGTGCAGGGCATCATGTTTGGTTTACAAAAGAAGGGTAATTCAGGATTGGAGAGGGTCAAGTGTCCAATGACAAAATACACTTATGAACCAAAAAAAAAATTCAGAAGTAAAAAAAGTAAAAAATACAGAAGTAAAAACTTAGGAACAAAAAAGATACTATAAGTGGAGAGGCTCTTATATCAGGAGTGTGAAGTAAGTAAGAACATTTCAGCTTGGCTAAAGTTTGGAAACCAGTGAAGCCCACTGTGACAGGTCAAGTGGGCCTCTTTCATGGTTTAATAAAATATCAGGCGGTACTTTAGCTATTTCAAGAGATTCTAAGAAGTTAAGCTTTTTACGTTCGTCAACACAATGTAGTATCCGATAATTATCTAATTTCCCAATGTGCCCCGTGGATAAAATATGCTCAGCGAATGCTGATTTTTCGGGTTTGTAATTTTTGATATAGCTAAAGTGTTCTTTAATGCGGGTACAGATCCTTCTTCTGCTCTGACCTATGTATTTACAGTCACACGAGGAACAATAAATTTCATATACTCCAGACTTATCTTCTTTACCAATTCTATCTTTCGTGCTGCCTAGTAGGTGTTTAAGGCTATGGCTACTCTTATATGCTACCTTGAGGCCATATACCTTACATATCTTCTCTAAGCCGCCAGTTAATTTCCGATTGTAGGGAAGACCGATGAATTTTCCTTTCTCTTGGTTATTCTGTAGTGTCGTAATGTCCTTTAACTTCTTTTTGAGAGCATGTTTTTTAACCAATTTGTCAATCATAACTTCTTTGTATTCATTGAAGATGGCTGCCTCTTTAATCCGGTGGATCTCCTCTTGTTTTTTATCTTGTACCAATGGAGTGTTCATCATTCTATTGATCATATGGTTGAAGGCTGATAGTTTGTGGCTAAAGCTATGGTTGGATTTGGCATTGATATACGCAGGGACGTAGTTAGGTTTCCAATAGATATCAAATTTGAGTTTCCCTTCATCTCTCAGTATAACTAAGTCCAAGAATGGTAAGCTCTATCTTTCTCTTTCTCAACAGTGAAGGCAATGGAGGGGGATAACTTGTTGAGACCTTCCACAAGCAAATCTAGTTTTTGTATATCGACTATGGCGAAAATGTCGTCCACATATCTATACCAGATTTTGGGGAAATAAGGTAGAGTGGACATTGCCAAGTTTTCTAAATGGTTGAGGAAAAGGTTAGCAAGGAAGGGACTTATGCTGCTGCCCATTGGGGTTCCTTTCTCCATTTTGTAAAAATTGTTATTAAATTGAAATAAATTATTAAAGCAGCATAATCTACAAAGGAGCATCAAGTCTCTAACATGGGCAAGGGGTAAGTCATTTTCATCGAGGCAATCTTCCAAGATGCTAAGGGTTTCTTTAATTGGTATGCTGGGAAACATCGATACTACATCAAATGAAACGAGGATGTGGTTGTCAAGGATGGAGATAGGCTGTAGTTTACTGGTGAGTTCCAAACTGTTCTTAATAGAGAAGTTATGGCCACAAAGTTTCAAATCTTTAAATTTATGATTAAGGATCGCCGCAATAATACTCGTTGGGGAACCAGTATTATCGATTATCGGCCTCATGGCATTGCCAGTTTTATGCGTCTTAGGTAAACAGTATAACCTTGGCAAGCGAGGATTACTGGGAATTAGATTATGAGTAAATCTATTTTTGAAGATTGACTTACAGTTTGCGATGCATTCTTTAGTCTTCTTAACAAGAGAATCCAGAGGGTTTTGGTCGATTTTATTGTATGGTCCTTGTGCGATGAATTCTTCCACGCCTTCTACATAGTCGATAGTCGATAGTCGACATTTTCGCCATAGTCGATATACAAAAACTAGATTTGCTTGTGGAAGGTCTCAACAAGTTATCCCCCTCCATTGCCTTCACTGTTGAGAAAGAGAAAGATAGAGCTTTACCATTCTTGGACTTAGTTATACTGAGAGATGAAGGGAAACTCAAATTTGATATCTATTGGAAACCTAACTACGTCCCTGCGTATATCAATGCCAAATCCAACCATAGCTTTAGCCACAAACTATCAGCCTTCAACCATATGATCAATAGAATGATGAACACTCCATTGGTACAAGATAAAAAACAAGAGGAGATCCACCGGATTAAAGAGGCAGCCATCTTCAATGAATACAAAGAAGTTATGATTGACAAATTGGTTAAAAAACATGCTCTCAAAAAGAAGTTAAAGGACATTACGACACTACAGAATAACCAAGAGAAAGGAAAATTCATCGGTCTTCCCTACAATCGGAAATTAACTGGCGGCTTAGAGAAGATATGTACGGTATATGGCCTCAAGGTAGCATATAAGAGTAGCCATAGCCTTAAACACCTACTAGGCAGCACGAAAGATAGAATTGGTAAAGAAGATAAGTCTGGAGTATATGAAATTTATTGTTCCTCGTGTGACTGTAAATACATAGGTCAGAGCAGAAGAAGGATCTGTACCCGCATTAAAGAACACTTTAGCTATATCAAAAATTACAAACCCGAAAAATCAGCATTCGCTGAGCATATTTTATCCACGGGGCACATTGGGAAATTAGATAATTTTCGGATACTACATTGTGTTGACGAACGTAAAAAGCTTAACTTCTTAGAATCTCTTGAAATAGCTAAAGTACCGCCTGATATTTTATTAAACCATGAAAGAGGCCCACTTGACCTGTCACAGTGGGCTTCACTGGTTTCCAAACTTTAGCCAAGCTGAAATGTTCTTACTTACTTCACACTCCTGATATAAGAGCCTCTCCACTTATGGTATCTTTTTTGTTCCTAAGTTTTTACTTCTGTATTTTTTACTTTTTTTACTTCTGAATTTTTTTTTGGTTCATAAGTGTATTTTGTCATTGGACACTTGACCCTCTCCAATCCTGAATTACCCTTCTTTTGTAAACCAAACATGATGCCCTGCATTCTGATTGGTCCCTCCTCTTTATATAAACTTGTATCTGAACTTTTGTAACCTGAGTCATACTGAAGAAGGCCACATTGTGACCGAAATGTATACATATATGGTGTATTAAAATGTTCTTGTGGACAAGTGGAGTCTCCTTTCTCTCTCTCATGTATACACCAAACGCTTTGCGGACATCCATAAAGACCAGAGCACCATAGTTAGAGCAATTTAGAGGAGCATTTAGTTCAGCAACAAGCCTCCAGAACTGAAGTTGGCAAGAATGAATTGAGCGAAAATCGATTTGCTCCTCACGAACAAGATTGTTGGCCACACAGAAATTGTTAAACCTCTTTAGAATGACGTGTTCAAAGATTTTCGACAGCGTAGATAGGGAGATAAACTTATGGGCCTGTAACTGAGGGCGAGAGCAGAGTTTATACCAGAGCAGAGTTTATCTTTGGTATGGTAACGATAACGGACTCCTACCACTTGTCGGGAATAACTAAATTTCTAGCAGTCATTCATGGCCTTGGTAACAGACAACATTAGAAAACAAGTTCTTGAGAGCACTGTTGATGACGGAATCAACCTGCTGCTTTTTTGAGGCTCTAACAGTACCCACAGCGAGTTGTCTTGGACTGATAAGGACTTCAGAATTTCGCTCCATCTTTGATTTGTAGAGCTTTAACCTCTTCCTGGACCTTGCGAGAAAGCCTGCTGTACTTCGTATTAAAAAAGGATAGTCGTTTTCGCTGCCATAATCTCCTGTACAAGCTACTTTCGAGAATAAGAACCTCATGGAAGGAGGAAGATCGAGATGTTCAGAGCGCTTTCAATCGATAGCAGAGGCACTGGAATTAGTAGCATCGTTGACGAAACGAATGATATAGGAAGCTGTTATTTGTTGTAGTAATATATATCAATATACCGTCGTCCAATTAGCTCGGCACTTCTAAAAGAGGGTATGCCATTTCGGAAATTGGAACATGAGTGTTATGTGGTGCAATTTGATCCTGGCCTATGCATTGCGGCTAATATCAACTCTACGATGCTACAGGAGCGGAAACATGATGCGATGGCGATGTTAGAGCATACACGGGTCGTTCATAAAATTTTTACAGTCATCATGGAAATCCGAGGGCAGCAGTGAAACGATAATGGCTGCTTGATGATACTTTTCTGCACTTAGGCCCAAACCACTTTAAGCTGTATTTCCTGGATTCACGAAATCCAGGATGGTGCAGTCCATTGTGAAAATCGAGAAGTCGGCTGTGATAGTTTTCTATACCTATAGGAAACAACAACATAGATCATTGATGTGTTGAAAAGAGTGGATGGGGTCAACGCTTCATCGCATGAGGTTGTGACCATAATAGCGACGCGACTTCCAAAAGTGGCTGATCAACCTGGAGAACGACCCTCGTCCTTGTAAGCATAATCCACATGAAAAACATTACCGCAAAATAGGTAGCCACATTTGCTAATGCAGCATAAGAGAGTGCGACACTAGGTGGAATTACTATCTGAACCGAGCTGGTATCCTGCGAATTCCTCTTTACATGCATGTATAGGATGCTGCGTGGACGCTGTTTCAACCTTTGACGTAGGGCGATTCCTCCAATTCCTCTTTTGACCAAATAAAAGACCTCTTCAAGACAGAACTGCGGGAACTGATTCATCGTTGGGAAAAGTGTGTAAGGCATACGTAGACAAGGACTAATCGCGCTTTTGCGACGTGGGTCAGAGGTTCTCTTTCCTCATGAAGATTGTAAATACAAGAAATCCCCTTCACATCAAAAAAGTATTTAATATTTTTGAAAGCTACCGTGTTTAATAGTGCTAAAATGAGCCCTTCCGGAGACATTCGAATTACTTTTGTTCCTTGTTATTACAGCGCCATTTACCGTAAAAAAACAATGATAAGAAATATGAAGACTCTGAATCTACAATAAAAAATAAGGGTTCCATTTAAAATTTCAAAGTTGCCCACGTCCTCGTACAGATTAACTGATTAACCACTGATTATATATTTTGTTTCTATATAACTAAATATGTTTCTGTTGCAACCTCTCTTTTGAAGGAGCTTTAGCTAAAAGTAACTTATAAGAATGCACGCTTAGTCTGCATGTTAATCTGTCCGGCCCTTTGCACGATCGGATTGCCTTTTTCAAATTCTGTTTTCAGAAATATGACCATCAAGGTCTTAGCTCGGCTTTATCAACTTTTCAGGCTTTTTCGTGGACCCCTTCAAGTTAATTGCATGGGTCGATAGCTGCTAAAAGAGTGACCGTAAAAAATACCAAGATAATGGCATGTCATATAACAATCGACCCATCAAGAATGAATACACAGTCACTTTCCTTTTATCTTTTAAGCATTGTTGTCACGGACACATAAGCCGCTTTACTTAATCTCTAGCGGCTTTTGGATAAAAATGGCTAGTATAAATAGTTTAAATGGGAAATAACGGATAAAAAAGTACAGTATGTTACATATGAATATTCGCATATTTTTCACAGTTGTAAATTGTTTAGTAGTCTAGTCTAAAATATTGTCAGCAAAATTTAATGTGAACGTAAATTATTGTGCATATTACCTAATGCTGCAAATCTTGTTAGATGATCCATAGCTGCCTTGGCTGTCCCATATTCTACACCTTTTGCATAATACTGAAAAAATAAAATAATTCATCTCTTTAAAAAGCTGTACATAATATAGTAATAATAAGTAAATTCTTTGTTAAAGTGTTTAATTTCTATGATATATCCATTAGAAATTGCGGTTTGTATTTTTTTTTTTAATTTCCTTTGTGCTATTTTCATTCGTCATGGAATGCCGAGCCATCAGAATACTATAGAAATGATCGCAAAATTATGATAAAAGATAGAAGATATTGAAGCAATCACTACTCTAGGAAAGTAAAAAAGAAAAAGATAAAAAGAAATGCACCTAGTGAAATGGCTTGAAGAAATATGCATTTATCTCGGGCTTAAGGTCATCTACAAGAGAAGCTCTGGCTTAGAAGATATGATAGCAAAAGAATAGAAATATTGAAAAATATATTCAACATCCCCTGAGTGGATGCCCCCTTACCGTGAGGGGTTTGGGTACTTCAGGGATTCTGTGAGCTGTGCTGGTTGTAGCACTGCTACTTTAGGTTCACCTTTACCAGTAAGGTCATGGTTGAGAAGTGAGACGAAGAGTATCCAAACAAAGATATATCTCATGATGTCGACGAATGAGAGAATTCATACTGCATCGGGAATGGCGCAGGTTTTATGTCACCCACGTTTGGGAGTTAGGCAGAGGCTCTCGTTCGAAATATAGTCGACAGTCTCCCGGCTCTTATCTCGGAGCAATGCCTCCGAGAAGCCCCACCAGTGCACTCGCTATGCGCTTGGGGAAACGGTCGGGGGCAGCACATGCCTTTACCCAGGAGGAGAAACGGGTAAAGCGACAACGGGATCGGGTGCTGTCAATCGGCACTTGGAACGTATTCTCCATGACAAGAAAGCAATCAGAGTTAGTGGAGGAAGCTAAACGGTATCGACTGGATATCTTAGGTATTACCTCTACGAAACGTCCGGGTTATGGAACTGTGGACTTAGAAGGAGGGTGGAAGCTTTTCTACTCTGGTGTCGACCCTAACATGACTGCCCAGGCGGGACTGGGGATGCTGACAAGTCCCCGGCTGGCAGATTATGTTGCAGATTGGACCGCCTTAGGTGGAAGACTGTGTCTCCTGAGGCTTCAGATGGGGAAACGGTTTCTCTCTCTATTCGTTGCATATGCTCAGAATGCAGTCACAGAGTACCAACTTTTTCTAGATGAAGTTGATGCTGCTCTTAGCAGGAGAGGGAGTGCAGATTCTGTCATCCTGGTGGGCGATTTCAATGCACACGTAGGGCGTAGGGGCTGATGACCAAACGTGGAAAGGCGGGATTGGGAGGAATGGTGACCCCAAATTAAATGCGAATGGGAGGTGCTTGTTGCAACAATAGACTTTCCATCACAAACACCTTTTTCCAGCACAGGGATGTCCATAAGTGTACCTGGTACAGGGATGCAATGGACCAGAAGTCACTGATTGATTTTGTAATCGTTTCAGCCAACTTATTCCGATCAGTGTTGGATACTCGTGTGAGAAGAGGGGTAGAACTATCAACTGATCACCACCTTGTTGTTTGCACTTTGCGGTTCTCTGAATCCATGCCAACCAAGCGAAATGCTAGATTCAGACAAACTTGGCGCATCAAATAGGAGGCATTGGAAGATAGAGCTGTGGGGAAGACCTTTGCAGATAACATATCTTCAAGTTTCAAAGAACTACCCAGTGATCGTGGTACTGTTGAAGAGGAGTGGCAGTTGTTTAAAACTGCTGTGATTACTTCGGCTGCATTGTGTTGTGGTCGTAAGCGGCTGAGTGTTGCGCAGGGCGGTGAGAAAAGGACTGCATAGTGGAACGGTGAAGTCCAAGAAGCTGTCAAGGCAAAGAAGGAAGCCTATTTGCTATTGCTTGCAAATAAGTCAACTTCGAGTCGAGTGCGGTACACTGAGGCGCGAAAAGCAGCAGCAAAGACCGTATCATCAGCTAAAGCCAAGGCTTGGGAGAAGTCTGGGGAGAAATTGGAGGCAGACTATGGTTCGGCAAACAAGGTGTTCTGGCAGACCTTGCGCCGCCTCCGTGGAAAGAAGTCTCTTTCATCACAAACTATTAAGAGTTCAGATGGGAGGCTTCTGAAAACGGAGGAGAGCGTGTTGCATAGGTGGAAGGAAGACTTTACATCTCTTCTTAATCCGGTGACAGCAACAACTGAGGCACATGAGGTGCACCTTGGAGCGGAAAATAGTCACAGTGGTATCACTGAAACAGAAGTCAGATGGGCAATTAAGTCCATGAAGACTGGCAAAGCTGCAGGTGATGATGAAATCCTGTCCGAGATGTTATAGGCCTTAAATCAGGATGGTATCCTGTGGCTGACTCGAGTGTGTCAGGTTGCTTGGATATCTGGACAGGCCCCTAAGCAATGGCAGACAGGAATTGTGATCCCTATCTTCAAAAAGGGAGATCAGAGAGATTCAACAACTATCGAGGCATCTCTTTGTTCAGCATTCCTGGGAAAGTGTACGCTAAGTGTCTGGAGAAGAGAAGTCGGGAAATAGTCGACTCCAACCTGTCTGGTGTGGTTTCCAACCTGGCCGAAGCACGACGGATCACATCTTTGCTCTAAAGCACGACGGATCAAATCTTTGAGAAATCCTGGGAGTATGCAAAAGAGGTCTACACTTGCTTTGTGGACCTTGAAAAAGCATATGACAGAGTTCCTCGGGAGAAGCTCTGGCAAGTGTTGCAAGAGTATGGAGTTTATGGGCAATTACTGGTTGCTATCATATCTCTGTACGAAAGCTCTGAGATGTGTGTCCGGATAAATGGCATTAAGTCAAGACCGTTCACCGTGGGTGTTGGACTCCGCCAAGGGTGCGTACTGTCGCCCCTCTTGTTCATTATCTTTATGGACTGGATAGACAGGGGCAGCCGAGGCGATGAGCGTGTTTGTGTGGGCGACTGCCTGATGGAGAGGTTGCTCTTTGCCGACGACCTTGTCCTCCTTGGGTCTTCTCGCACGAACCTTCAGCATGCACTAGACCGGTTTGCAGCCAAATGTGAAGACGCTGGGATGAAGACCAGTGTGGCTAAAACTGAGGTTCTGGTCCTTTCAAGACAGCCTGCTTAGTGCGCTCTCCATGTTAGGGGAGCCTCATTGAGACCAGTGGAGAAATTCAAATATCTCGGGATTGCATTAACGAGTGATGGACAGCAGGAGAAAGAATTGGATGCTCGGATCGGTGCAGCAAGCTGTGTCAGACGTGAACTGTGGCGATCCGTGGTAACGAAACGCGAGTTGGGTAACAAAGCCAAGCTCTCCGTCTTCAAATCTATCTTTGTCCCTATGCTCACCTATGGTCATGAGGCTTGGGTAATGACCGAAAGAGTGCGATCGCGGGTACAAGCGACCGAAATGAGATTTCTGAGAGGTGTGGCAGGAGTTACCCTACTAGATAGAGTGCACAGCAGCACATTAAGGGAGTCTTTAGGTGTTGAGCCGCTACTTCTCTGCACTGAGAGATCTCAGTTGCGCTGGTATGGCCACGTGGTACGGATGCCGCAAACTGGTCTTCCTAGGCAGTTATTATTTTACAAGCCAGTGGGTAAGAGACCAAGGGGTCGGCCTAGAACCAGGTGGCTAGACTACATGGAGAATCTGGGTTCGAGTCGCTTGATATTACCAGGGAGGACATGCTCCTGATGGCGGAAGATCGCGATCGCTGGAGATCCTCCATAGGGCTGCTGCCACCGCGACCCTAACGGATAAGCGGGTTTGAAAAGCAAGCAAGTAAGTAAGTAAGTATATTCAACATGTAATTCCATACATCCAATTACTAATAAACTTAGTTATAATATAAAAATTGATCAACACCATAATGTCCAATATAATAATAATAATAATAATAATAATAACAAACAAGTAAATACAGTGGTGTCAATATATTAAAGGATTTTCGAGAAAGAATTGTTCGGGTTGTTCGAACGGATCCAAACTTGGTCGGCGGCTGTAGAAAGTCTTCCCAATTCCATTCCACTAACAGCTGGATGGCATAAAGAGCGTTCAAAATAGCGTATAAGGTGCGTCACATAAGTATAGGACCACCCATATTTTCCCTTGTCTGCAAGAAACAAAATAAAATAATTAAAACAATGTCACTGGATCAGATTCTCACAACTATTATTTATTGTTTCCAAAGAAAATAATGAAAAACAAACAACAACAAGAATGAGAATTTATAAAAATAGAAATTGAGCTGTCCCATAAGTATAGGACCAGTATCACTTAATGCCCAATAAGTCATCCCTTTTTTCAATATTTTTGAAAATTCGGTTTGGCATAGTTGTGACCAGGTTTTGCAGATAATCTGAATTAATTTCTTCCCAGGCATTCAACACAGCATATTTTAATTCTTCTATATTGCGGTACTTTTACCACCTGCGTAAACAGATCTGGCTAAAGCGCCCCGTACATTTTCCACTGGATTGATATCTGGAGATAGGGCAGGCCAGTCCATAATTTGCACCCAATTTGCTAAAAACACTCATATGTGAACTGGGGCATCATCTTGTTGGAAAATCCATCTGGACCCTCCAGTCTTCTCCCCAAACGGTAAAAGATGAATATCAAGCAGATCTTGATAATCTGAAGTCTTCATTCTTCCACTAACAATAGCTAAATTGGTTCTACCATTCCATCCGAAGCCATCCAGACCATAAGTGATCCTCCTCCCTGATGCCGTATGGAATACATTTTTTCTGACCTCCTGATGTCATGCCAGTAATATTGCCAGCGGTCTGGCCCATCTAAATTGAATTTTTTCTCCCCTCTCTTCCAATCTTCTGTCCAGAACATCACTGACTGGGCAAAGGCCAACCGTTTCTGCTTGTGGTGCAGTTGGAGTGCAGGTTGCTGTTTTCTTTTCGTGTACACAACAGATGATGCCTGCTTCACAATCCGTTGCACAGATGATTTTGAAACTGGAACATCTTCAGAATTGGCCACCGCACGCAAAGAAGTTGTGGGGTCTTTCATTTTTTTAATAATCGCCCCTTTTTTGTCGATTAGTCGTCTTCTGAGGTCTCCCAAGTCTCTTTTTCTAGCCATACTGAGCACCAGCTTTCAAATAATTAAGTACAGCTTTATGTGACCGACTTATAACCTTTCCTATACCTCGTGCATTCACTCTAGAAGCTTTCAAAGCATCAATTTGACCCCTTTCATAGTCTGACAAGGTGGTGTTAGGAGGCATTGTGCTTAAGTTGCTTGTTTACAGGCAATTGAATGTTTTGGTGAAGGCAACCCTATTAGGTAATCACCAGTGTCATCTATTGACTGATTAATCACTGCTTTGTTAATTTTTCTGCTCGAAAAACGGCATTAAGTGGTGCTGGTCCTATACTTATTGGACAGCTTAATTTCTGTTTTTATAAATTCTTATTCTTGTTGTTGTATGTTTTCCATTATTTCCTTTGGAGACAATAAATAATAGTTGTGAGAATCTGATACAGTGACAATGTTTTAATTATTTTATTTTGTTTCTTGCAGACAAGGGAACATA
This sequence comes from Rhysida immarginata, assembly GCA_023313115.1. Taxonomy (NCBI): domain Eukaryota; kingdom Metazoa; phylum Arthropoda; class Chilopoda; order Scolopendromorpha; family Scolopendridae; genus Rhysida; species Rhysida immarginata. The sequence goes on along the minus strand of JAHWFO010005664.1, from coordinate 872,023 downwards.
TGGGTGGTCCTATACTTATGTGACGCAACTTAGTCCCCCTGCCCAACACACGCAGCAAAGCTAGCTGCGCAACGTGCTGACATACAACGAATCAGAACATCATGCAAGTTTTGAGTGATAACATCCCATTCTTGAACTCGTGTAGTGTTCATAGTGTGGAATGCTTTCAGCAATATGTAGCCCCAGAGCATCTCATGCATGTTCAATTGAGTAAGGTCTGGAGAACGTGCAGGCCACTCCAAGCGATAGATATTCTTATAATGCAGGTACTTTACACCAAAACGAGTCATATGTGGAACGTCGTTGTCCTGTTATAATTTCCTAACTTTCCCTTTCCATTTTCAACGGCCTTAAAAGGCTCGTTACTGAATTCTATATGAATTCTGTCCATAATGTTTTTATGGTATCGGATATACACCTATGTTTCTAAAAATCAGAACACCTTGGAAGAGTTAGCTACAACTTTGCATTTTCCAAATTATGCAAATCAAACACTACTGTAGAAATGATTAGCATTTCAGTATCATCAGTCTACGCATACCAGATCTAGAGCAATCTTACTATGCATGCCACCAATCAAATCACCTCTAGTTAGAATCCTTACCATCATATCGAGTGTCAATAGTCATTAATGACATTCTACGGCTAGTCGTCCTTCCTTATCTGCAGAAAGTTCCAGGGGAACGTGCATGTTGCAGCAATGACACGTCTCCTTCTTCAGGGATACCAATATTCCACTTCTACCGTGGCTGTTAGATCGCCAGATTTGTAACCTATAGAGAATATCTGGAGCATTGTCAAACGACAGGTACAGCATTATCACTGTCTACCAGCAAATCTTGACGAACTTTCAACACCCTGGATTGTTAAAGCATTATTTGACTCCATGCCTCGCCGTAAATAGCAAGCAATACATGCTAGAGGTGGCCATACAGATTAGGAACAACATTGACACACATGACCCCTCTAACACCAATATGCTAGTGGTTTAATCTATATTGTTCATATATGTGTGTCCAAAACACTCAAAACTACTCGACCGAATTCGCTAAAATTTTCACAGTTTGTTCTTATTAGTGCTAGTAGTATCCAGAGTGGGTTGAAGGAAATCCGACAGATAGATTAGATTAGATTAGCAGGGTTTTCCTCAGGACATTTTGAAGCTGAGCTGATTTTGGTGCCCGTCCAACTGAATACACGAAAAGCTGCACAACACTGCATGATGTTTTATTTGTTTTTAATTGTTGTCCACTCGGCTATTTTATCTTACCACCCGCCTGATAAAATATTCACGTTGGAAAATCGAAAAGACTCTTTAAAATGCTCGTATTGGAAATTTGTGTCCAATTGTATTTGCCCAGGAAAATTCGACACTGCATCCTTAACATTTTAGAATATCAAAGAAAGTCTGAGTATTGAGTTACAGCGCGTCTTAAACATATAAAGAAAGTTAGTTTTGCAAAACCTATGAAAAATATTCTTATGCCAGGGGATGACATGTTAGTAGAATCCAGGAGGGGTGATAGTCTTTGCGTTGCAACAATTATGCAAAATTTATTCAAATGAGAATGAAACGTAGCGTCTCATAGGTTTAAAAAAAGGTATCAGATCATTATTATTCAAACTTTTTGAATAGGGAATCAGTAAGAATACTTCGCATTCTGGGTATTTAAGTGCGATTAATCGATTTCGTTTCACTATATTTGAAATCTTGCTTCAAAAAGCAACGTCTTTGTAGGTCGACAATGACGAGAAATAAACAGTTCACAGCCACTGAAATTGCCTACTTATGGCGCCTAAAGACGCAAGGACAGCCTGTTTCAGAGATTTGCTTAAACTTTAGGAAAATCATTATATAAGAGTAGGAGTTGTAATAATTTTAATTAATTAATTAATTCAATTTTAATTTAATTTTAATTAACTTTAAAAAATATATTTAAACAACCCGCGAGTTATCCCCCAACAGGCCAGAGCCCAACACGAGGTTTCTATAATAAAGGACAAATACAAACATTCATGCCCCAAGCGGGATTCCTCAGTACTCTTTGATACGGAGTTTCACACCCCTATACCAAATATTCGCTTAGAGAGAACAGAAGCACACCTAGTATCTCGTAACTTTCCAAGAGTCTGACGGCATCATGACGGAAAATTGTATAAAATAATTTGTACTGTGAAACCTGGATTTTGGCTTGTAGCACGGTCAGGCACTGCGTGCTACTCGCTCGCAGAAATAATAGTCCTACCGTAAATTGTAATAGCCGCGAAGAAACGCCTCATCGTTTTCCGTGAATGGGCGTATTCCGTTTTCTGGCGTAGCTTCTCCCGAGGTTGAAGGTAGTTCGTCAGCGTTCGTGAAAACATTAGCCGTGGCGTGCGAAGATACAAATGAAATAAAACCTCTTTTATTATGCTTACAATTTGATCTTGCTGCTCGGCCTGGTCCGTTTCTCGGTCTCAACCACGTTGACGGTCGTGGTCTCGCTGCCAGATGCCTTGGTCGCGTTGCTCACTGACCGTCGTTGCTGTTTTACAGCTGAACGCCCCGTCGCTCATAAACTCGCTCGTCGGCGTACCTCTTAATGTATCGGAGGCGTAGCAACCGTTGTACGCTCACTCAAATCCTGTGAGACCATTTGACGGGCTTTTTCCATGCTGTAAACCTTTGCGACCCAAAACTCTCTTCTCACCTCGTCGCCTCCATGTTGCTTTCTGTCCCTCGTCTTTTCCCCGAGCACGTGATCCCTTTGGGATGACATCGTCGACGTCAAGCGCTCTCGCTACGTCATCCACCTTCTCTCTCGAGGGCCACTTGTGTTGATGAAATGACACGATGCCAGTAAATTTTGCTTTACTTGTTCGATTCTCCTCGAGACAACTACATGACTATTATTTCCCCAGATATTCCACACTTTCGACTTCAGCGATTTTCTAAACTTTCTGGATCACATCATCTCATCTACAAGTAGAGTCACCTCTGCGTGCTGTGCGGCCTGCCAGTAGAGCTCTAGTGAACCATGACATGGTTGCCTTACCGCTTGTTTGGATTTTCGTCAATCTTTAACTTCTCTCCCTGTGCTATGTGCGTTTGGCTGTTTCGTCCGAGTCTCTATTGTGAGGTCCGTTATTTTTAGATTTTTTTTATCTTTTAAGGTTTGCTTTGCCTTCTGTTCTCTGTTTAGTTTTGTAGTGGTGAACCGTCAACCCCTCTACTGCGCTTGTTCGAGAAGAAGGATCCATTGTGACCTCGGAGTTATGGAACCACCCATTTCGCTCTAACCCCTACTACGTGGTGTTTTCTTTCAGTTCCTGGTGCCATTCTAATTTCGTCCTCCTAGCTAGCAACATGGACAGTCTGTGCTTTATAACTTCATCGGACTTCTACCATTAATGGCAGTTTTTGGAACTTCTGTATGACATTCTTCTGAGAGTTCTTTGGTTTTTGACTGTTTTTTCCATCTTTCCTTTTAATGATATGCTTAGTCAGATTCTAGTTTAATTTTAATGCATTAATTACCTTTAACACGCCTTGTGGCGTTAGTATCCGCGCATAGATTGTAATTTTCTTTTAACTGCATATCGTGGGGCTCTACTGTTTATTTCTTCTGTGTTTATTCCACAGCTCACTCCCCTTGCGTCACCAATATTTGAGAGTTCATTTAGTTTTCTTCAGGACAAGGAACACCGTAGTCAGTTAGCGAGATTCTTTGTATTATTCCTCATCGATCATTGTATTAAATAAAGGAAAAACAGAAAACACTACTCCACATAGATAAATTTTACTGACTCAGATTCAAAAGTAGAATTACTACTTAAATAAATTCAAAAATCCGAAATGTACATCTGAGTCAGTAAAATTTATCTATGTGGAGTAGTGTTTTCTGTTTTTCCTTTATTTATTTAAGGTATCCACAATTTCGGCTATTTTTCTATTGATCATTGTATTGTTAAATTTAAACTTTTGCTCTTCAGAAAAACACTTTAACTTGCAACCTAATAAAAACCATCTGTACCTTGCCCTTTCGAAAAACGTGTTCAGTTTCTTTCTGTTTTTCCTCTCAAACGTCCTGAACGCACACTGTTATCTTCGGCTCGGGGTCTAATAGGGTTATAGTTTTGTCTGATCGAGTTGAGGCTACTTAATTCTTAATTGTTAGTTCTCTTAGATTTCTTCACGGGGCTATTGCAATTGAACCCCCAAGTTGCTCTGCATTATATACTGTATATAGATTAGCAGGCATGCCGGGCATTGCTCGGGCTGTTTGTTTGATGAAAGTTTGAAATATCTGGATTTCAATATAAATAAGAACACATGAAAAATCCCTAAGAGTTAGTAAAGTAAATATTCACTTTGGAAAAACGAAAAGAACTCTTTAAAATGCTCGCACTGGAATTTTGGGTCCGATTGGGAGTATATAGGGTCTATGCTGATAATAGTTAAATAAGTTTTAATGCACATTTGTATTAATAATTATGATAAAAACTTTTACAACCCAGGAAGACACTGACGATATTTCCTAATTTCATTGGAAATGATAGATGTCTGAAATTCTAAATGAAAGAAGAAAATATTCTACAGTATGGGTACGACCAAGTACTTTCATTAATCGCACAAACACTCTAACCAAACAAGCCAGGCTGGCGTGGAAGCATCAACATCTACCGATCCATCTAGGCACCCATCTCGGAAACCAGTGGACGTATAAGCGCCTAAATTGGAGAGATTAACTGGCTGTCTGCTGGCAGTGAACCATCCAAGTTTGGTGCAGGTAGCTGGCATAGGAGCCAAGTTGCCAACAAACGTTGTTTCGTTTGCTCTTGCAAAACAAAAAGTAATCATCTAAAAAAATAGGAATGAAATAGGGATCTAAATGGCTGCCTGCAACAATGATTGTCCATACTATCTTAATACAGTGATTTAGGTGCGGTGACTTTCATTGCCGGGGCCTGTCTGTTTCGTCGGCTGTGGCATATAGTAATTTCATCAACCATTGTGGATGCAACATATAAACACGACCAGCTGATTGTTGACGCAAACACCACGGGCTGATTGTTCAGACATGCAAGCAAAGATACAAACAAACCCAAATTTATTTTATATAGGGTAGATGTACTAGTAATTGACAGTTTAAGACATTAATGTGAAATGAAATTGTGTACGTAAATCAAATTGCATTTTGAAATTTTTCTATTTATATCATGAAATTGCAAATATAGTGCAGAATGTGCTAATTTCTATACAATTATTATATCTTTAAAACATATTAAGTAATTAAATTTTTTCCTAACTAATGCATGAATCACCAGTAGTTGACAGTTAATGCACCAGAAGTTGACAGACAGTTTCACCAGTAATTGACAATATTTTAATTGACCATTTTTATTAAATATTTTTACAAAAAAAAATTGATAACGTTCAAAAGTAGCTGATTGTTCAGTAGTAGCCAAGCATTTTTAAGAATGTCTAAAGTATTTAACATTAACTAAAATTATGCTTTTTAAAACTTAATTTGTTCATATAGATCACTTATCTTTTTCCTTTTGGAAATAATAAATAAAATCAGTCCACTCCCATGTAGAGTGCAAGAACCATAGAAAATGAAGGCGTTTTCCAGCAGTGAAATATCAACAGATCTTGGCCAACAAATTGTTCGTAGAAAAACTTGATATTTGGCGATTGTTCTCCTACTTGCAAAATTCATCTAATTCATCCTATGCTATTTCTAATCATAATAAACAGACTACCAGTAGTAGTTTTCTTCTTGGAAAGTAACTTGTCCTGGTCTATCTCTTGATCATCTGTGACAAGATTCAGGACCAACAAAAAGAATCGGCGAATAGGGCCTAGAAGATTTATGCCAAAGTGGCTGATCTACAAATTGACAATCAACTTCCTGTAATTGACGCATCTAGATCAATTACTGGAAATTAAGAAGTTACACTTAAAAACAACACGTTTCCTTAATTATTACCCTACATTCTATATCACATTAGTATATTTTTGTTCGTATTTTCTCAAACACAGAAATTATCAATAATTGAGAGGTTATGGCAATTACCAGTGACACTACATATCTGAGTTCTAGTAATTGACGGTGGATTAAAACATTTAACAAATTGGTCATCAGAAATTCTGTTACTACTAGAAGTAATGTCCACTGATCACACAAAAAGGTTCACGTAAAATTAGTAACAAATATTGCATAACATTCATGATATAAATTTAAGTAATCAAACCCTTGCGTACTGGTGCATTGCAAGGTTTTTTCGACTCGGTAAGGCATTGAACAATCAACATGTGTTTGCGGCCATAATAGTTTTTTGTTTTTCTGGGAAGCCTAATACATTGTTTAATAAGATGTGGCCACACCAGTCTTTTTTCTTTCCTTGTTTCTTTATTAAAAGCCTTTAAATCGTAAATTGTTAATTACTGGTGCACTGTCAACTGCTGGTACATCTACCCAACATAGATATAAAGATTATTATGAGCTTTAGCAAAAAGCTACTTATAATAATGCATGCTTGGTCCGTATGTTTATCCGGCCGTCTGTCAGGCTGTCCGACGTTTCCACAAAACTTGAATACAGATTAACTTTTTCAAATTCTGTTTTCAGAAATATGACCATATCAACTCGGCCGTATCAACTTTTCAGTATTTTTCGTGGACCCCTTCAAGTCGAATTCACGTGCTAAAACAGTGATTGGAAAGAATACCAAGATAATGGCATGTCATATAACAATCGATTTGTCGAGAATGAATGTATTGTTACTTTCTGTTCATCTCTTAGGCATTATTGACATAGGCACGCGCATGTGAAATCGCTTTGTCGATGCACGATTGTTCAATTTCTCATCTTTATATATAAAAATTCATGTTCAGAGTGCGTCCGTAAATGTTCTAAAAACTTTTGATCCAATTATCCGATTGAGCTCATATTCGCACCATATATTCGTTAGGATCAGAGTAAAGTTTACATTTCCTCAAAGGGAGGGGTGGGGGTAAATATAATATTTCTTGGTTTATGTTTGTGTTTTTCCTCAAGAGATGGTGCTAGGGAAACTCCATCAAAATTTCATCAAAGAAACAGACCGAGCAACACCGGGCATATCACCTAGTAAATTATATTAAGTAGCGGAAGAAAGCAGCTATACTGCGACCAACCCCAACTTTGGCCTAACTCCTATTGGTCAGGCACATCACCATGCGTAAAAATACGAAAGCGGCTTCATTGCCTAGCAACGAGCCACCGATGTAAACAAATGTTAAAGCATGAAGTGAAACTACAGTGACTAGAATAGAAACTATTCCAGGCACTGTAGCGAAACCATAGTTTCAGCCATTATGGCAGGGTCGCACCGCATTCCAGGCAAATACCACATTCGTGAGGTTTTTCCCGTTAGTCTTTTCCTCTTACTTTAAGCCAATAAAAAGTCAACAATCGAATGACATGAGCACTATCTCATGTTGTGCATTCATTATTATCTTTGGAAAGCGTTGTTCGGCTTCAACTAATAGCAGTTAGGCCAAAGTTGGGGTTGGTGGCTGTATAGTTATTAGTTTTATATAGGGATCCCAGATTTTCAAAACAAAAAACTGGGACATTTAAAAAAGTGTCCCAATTTGCAAAACAAAAAACTGGGACACTTAAAAGTAACCTGAGAAATAAGCACAATGTTAAACATTTTTAATTTTTAAGCCTTTTTAATTTTTACGTACAGTCTCCACGCCTAAATGTTTCAAGTATGCAGTTTTATTCTACTAAAGTTAATTTTTTATTTTTATTTGCACTGTGGATAATGCCATATTGAATCTGGCATTCTGCGAAAAACTCCGAGCGATTCGAGAGTTATCAGAGACAAATCCTGGTAAAATCTGGATAATAAACAAAAATCACTAGCCTAGCATAGAAGCGCGTGTATAGAGATGATACATCAGCTGAAAGTTTTACTACAGAATGCTAAGCATGCTACATGATTAGGCTTAGCTATACATGAATATGATCATGACTAGGAACGCGTTTGTTAACAAAATCATTAAATGACCATTTTCATTCAAAAATTTACCTGATTATGAAAACACAAGCAGTAATTTCTTTCATGCTCGACTGTTTATATCAATCTTTGTGGCAACAAGCATGTGTTTCCTCAAAACTGCATCAGCTGACGCGAAGTAAGCACTAAAGACAGCTGACATTTTTCTTGCTAGATCAAGCAGGAATCTCTCGGTTGGTCCACTCCTTATCACGCAGAGAAGTGTGTATGCGTTGGTCTTCCAGTTAGTCAAAAAATAATTTAATCATGTTTTTCTTTTTTTAAGATGCAAATAATTTTAACACATACCGGGACAATTAGCATCCCCAATAAATATTTTCGGGACACTGGGACAACTTGTGAAAAACTGGGATCCCTAATTTATAATGTCCGTCCGTCTCCTTCATAATTTCTGCAGTTCTGTTGAGGTAGAAGGTTGAATTTCGGAATATAGCTTATTATGGGCATGTCTGTTTTCATTATTTAGTTTGGTTTTGATCGGTATACTGGGGTCGGAATTACGGGGGTGGGATTCAGTGAGAACAAAAGATCTATGTGTTATTTAGGTACATAATAGGAGTGAAACTCAGTATTCAGATTCCTCTAGGCAAGATCTACTTTACATTAAGATCTAGGTAAGATGAAGTTTAGGCCCAATTGTTCCAGTTGGGTCGGAGTTGCGGGGGTGGCAGTTACATGGTCGTTAGAACACTGGCAACATATGGCATGTGATATGTCATTCCATCAGAAATGATGAGAAAGGTAAGAAGATACGAGCTTTTTTACATTTTCTACACAGTACGATCGAGAAATTCAATTTATTGATTAAAAAACTTAGGGGGAGGTAAAAAATGCAGATAAAGGGGAAAAATAGTTGACCACAGGGTCTCTACTTGCCTTACCCTACTAGGGGGAGTGATTTCTTTTTAAGAAATGTATTTCTGCTTCACTGCTAAAGCTCCTCAATGGAATGTTTACAAGATTTTATTAATGTCTACGTTTTTAAGAGTCTTGATTCTAGTTTTAGATTTTTTTCATCATTGTGGTAGTATTACAGAGCTGTTTGTTAAATTTCAACTTTATAACTTACTTCCGAGTTGAATTTTAAAACCGGACAAACATACAAACTTTGTGCTTTATATATATAGATAGACTATTCACCAATGCACAAATTTGTATTTATTCATACACATCAGTCAGAATTTTATACAAACCTAAATCTCTCACCTGTACGTTATTCATGTTAATGAATACATTTTACCCATTCATACTTTCTTCGTCCACCAATTGCACTTGCGTTTATTTGTTTGAACTGCTTTGTTATTTAGATCTGCTTGTAGTAAAGCGTAGTGCACATTTGAATTAATGATTTCTAACATGGTATTTACACATTGTGGATCCAGTTAGAGTAGGCAGTAGAACTCTAACTTTTTTCCAATCAACGTTTTTGAAATCTTAGATTGTCTTTCTTCCTTATCATTTAGTCTATTTGTTATCGATTGACTTAGAAAACGACATATTATCGCTTTATGATCACATTTGGATAGAGTTTCAGTTTTAACGGTAATGTTGGTCCACTGCGTTGGTACAAACACTTGGTCAAGTAAACAGAATAGTTATAATATAAATAATATAAATAAGAACAAGACTGACCTTGTCGATCTGTGGATATCTTGATGAGAAAGAGGAGACGATGGATTCCGATACTTCCACAAAGAATTTATTCAACATATCATACTGTATACCGCGTGTTTCAAAAGTTCCAACTGCCCCTTCGGTATGTAGGGATAGTCTAACCTATGACCTCAGGAGTAATGTTCGGCCAACCACTAAAATATACCATGCGCTGAATTAAATTACATACAATTAGTTTTACATAGTGGCAAAGTTTCTCAAATGTGTTTATTTTATTTTTACATTCCCAAGAGAAACGGTACATGTAGAAGAACCATCTGTGCTCGTTATTGCATACTGGTCATACTGTAATTTCAGTTATCCTTCATTTTCAAAAAATAATTAATAACTCTATAAAAGTATTGCACCAAGCTGATCACATATAAAAAATTAACTTATTATTAATTAAAAATTAAATAATACATAATATTAGAGAATAGGACAATAATTTAAATTCAATCTAGTCAGATTGCATGTCCTACACCCTTTAAAAATTTTGGACGTAGTCTAGGCGCACTTTTGTGGGATGCTAGAGGGCCATGGATTTAATTTGTCTGTTTTCACGAAATAAACGCTCTTTAAACTGTTACTGTACCGGTATAAGCTTAATACCTTGTACCTTAGATTTTATAAATAAAACTTCTAGCATTTTTTACTTTAACCTTTTATTTCACTCTCATATTAGCATATTTGCATTTATGCAAAATAAATAGCGGGATTCGTAATGACTGGGAGCATCCATTAATTGAAAAAAAAGAGGTTGAGAGACAGTGGCTCCTGTCTAGCTACCCTTCAGCTTACCTGCACAACAGTACGTTATGCAGGGAAAGTCATCTCCTGCGTTTGGGAACTTGTAAACAGGAAGAGAAATCGTCGTACTTGTAACATGTGTGAAAGGTATTTATTGACTTGCCGGTTGATTTGAGCAGTAGCTTATATTGTGCAACACAACGTCGAAGTTTATTATGCCGTTTGTTTTCTCAATGAAGAATATGCGGACATTCATTTTTACTATGGGCTTGCTGCTGGTAACGCTGAAGAAGCCAGTAGGTTGTACGCGGATGCATATCCTCATAGGCACCATCCATATCGGGGGGTGTTTTCGAGGGTAGACCAAATTCTAAGGAAGACAGGATCGTTCAGATGTGGAAGGGATCAACAGGCCCATCAGGACCTGCGTAGAGGAGATATCGTTCTCGACCATTTTGACAGCGAGCCCTCCACAAGTGTGCGAAGAGCTTCTGCCGAAACAGCCATCCCCAGAGTGACAAGAAAATAGACAAAATTAGATATCTCACACTCGATCGAAACTAGATGTAATGTTTATAGAACATTTTTTGTTCCATTTGAGCCATGCAATGTTCCTAAACAATTATGCTGGATAAATTTGGGTCACCCTGTGTATGATATGTTGAATAACTTCTTTGTGTAAATAGTGGAATCCATCGTCTCCTCCTTCTCACTTGATCAAGTGCTGAGGTTGTTGTAGAAGTAGCAGGAGTGGTCGTCATAATCGTTGGGTAGAAAGTGAATGCTTGACATAGTTCGATGATTGCTTTACCGTTGAGTGACTGATTGCCGAAGTCGATGTCAAAGTCCCCAATGATGATGTTAATGTTATACTGCTGATAAGCTGTTTGTTAGAGTGTTAGTACCTCGTCAGTTGGAATGCAGCAGGGACGATATAAGGCCAGAAGGTTTATATCTATATTATGAGTCTTTTTATAAATGCAGATATATTCCATACTAGCCTTGAATTTCTTTCTCTCTATCTGATAGACCAGTCGTCTTTAACTATGATCGTAACTCCTCCTCCCCTGATCTCCCTCTCTTGTTAGATAACGTTATAATTTTAAAGTTGAAAAAAAGAGTATGAGATATAGCTTTAGTCAGCCAAGTTTCAGTTATTATACATATATCGGGATCGTACATTCAAATCCATATTATTATGTCGTCAAGTTTATTGTTAACTGAACGCGCATTAAGATAGCTTATAACGAAGGGCCGTGAGGTTACATCTTGTGTATTAGTCATGGAATGTCGTCGGAGTTTGGTTGGTTTGGTTTGGTATTAACGTCCTTTTCAACTGCTATGGTCATTTCAGGACGGCGTTATAGGAGCCGCAAATTTTGCCTCGCAAGGGTTCTTTAACGTGCAGCTGGCAAACGACTACACGGGACCAACGGCTTTACTTTCCTTCCGAAGGAAATGCGTGATCTCAGGATTTCCCCCTGAAAAATCCTCGTCGTCCTCGGCCGGGATCGAACCCGCGTACTCGGGCATCAGAGGCGATCACGCAAACCACTGAGCCACCGAGGCCGATGCATCCTGAATGAAGGTATCCGGATTATGTCCTATATATGTTCGAACACTTAGCTCTTTTGGCCACCTAAAAGATGTTAATATGTCCTTATCTTGATCTACTAGAACTCTGACAAAGAACATCCTTGAGGTTGTGCCTGATTTGGTCGTCCATCTTCCACACTGAATTACTTTTAATCCATGATTAGCTAATGATTTAGTAAGTTGTTGTAAAGTTACAGATTCAGCAGGGTTTCCTATGCACAATCTACTAGTATCATATTTGCGTAAAGGCAATCCCTACGTAGTTGATGTGTTATTGTGCATTAGAGGAGTTGGATGTCTTGACGATTGGACTTCGAATCTGTGTGATTTTTCTGGGCTCGATTTAGTTGGATCTGTGAGCAATATTGGTTTATCTATATCCTTGTTCACTAATGATGTTTCATTATCCGTTGTGCTCAGACTTTTAGTTAACTCAGCGGAAGGAGTGGAGCGACTTGATATTACAGGTGTTTCCTGATTCCTAATCAGAGCTGGTAACGGTTTTATTGTATTTTTAGCCTGACGAGTAATGGATGGTAATATTGCCGAGATTACTTGCTTGGTTTCAAGAATTAGTATGCCAATTTGTTCTCTCACTTTATCAACTAATTCTTTTACAACTGTATTTAGGGACTCCATGATTCCCTTAATAATGGCGTTCGACACAGTATTATTTAAATCATCTAGCTTGTTGTTTAATTTTGTGGTCTCCATTGAGTACTGAAGATGATAAAAATCTTGCAACTTTATTAATAATTGATTATGTAAATTAGTAATCGTGTGTGTATACTTATCAGAAGGTTGATATTGTACTTCTTCCGTCGTTACATTATTCTGCAGGTTACTTGCCGTTATATTGTCGTCACCGTCAAGTAGACTGGATTCTTCCTGTTAGCAGTTGTGCATTATCCACAGCTTTAAGTTTTGATGAAAAAGATCGATATTTTTCTTCTGATCCTGGGTAGAAGTTTTTTTTTAATATCATATTAATGAGATTTGATGGTCTTCATTAATAGTTGTAGTGTCAGTTCTTGAATGGTAATAACATCTGAATCAGTGGAGCAATATGAATCGTGTGTATGTTGGAAGCCGCCATTTTTTTCACGATTTGTTTGAAGAATATCTTCAGAATTTTATTATCTCCTCATTGAATCACAGTTTGATGCTTATCCACCGATTGAGAAAATTCATCAAGTTTACCTGACAAATAAGACAGCTGATTCAAAGGTTATTTATCATTAGGAGGACAATCATCCAGATTATATAAGTTGATAATCATTCCACTTCACGCGTTTATCTTTGCAGAATGTTGATAATCACTAGGAGAAATTACCAAACAAACACAATGAAACAATCGATTACATAAGTCATCACATTTCGGACCTTGCTCTTCGTCCAACAATTTTTTCCTGCAACGGGGACAGGTGGTTTTCATTATAGGAAAGACATATCATATCCACAGCCAATAAGAATAATAAAATAAATCAAATAAACATAACAACTTTAAGCAATTTTAATAAATTCTTCATAAATAAACTAAATGAAAAAGAAAAAACTCTCAATTCCACTTCAACTGGAGCTACCGGAGGAGCTCAATTAATACGTCCACATTGTTCCCAAGGAGCTACCCATTGTTGCTATGCAAATAAATGTTTATATTATTTAAATAAATATAAAATTTTTTACCTTTTTTAAAATATAAAATATGACAGTTCAGGGTTTTCTCATCTGGCATTTGTGCATTTGTACCTTTTTACAGGGTTGGCGCTGTAACGACGACGACATCATAGTTTCGATTATAAGTTTCGCTAGATGTTCAAAATTTAGCAATGATCAAATCGACGAGCGAAAAATCATCATAGAACTTGTCAGATTGTTTTACTAAGACATGTCTGGTCAGCTGCGTGCTGCAAAATTTTGTGCCCAACGTCGTGGTGTAAAACACCTTTAGTTCTTTAGATTTCAAACGGAGCCTGAGAGGTACGTTTATTTACAGTAAATATCTTATTTATAAATTGTTAACTTCCATAGTGCCTAACAACAACCTAACCTTCATTTTTCCAACAAACGAAAAAACACTGATTGTTAAAATCCAATATATTGTTAAAAGCCAAAAACATATTGTCATCATAATTTTTTACTATAGTGGTTTTTCATTGACGTCATCAAACGTCAGCTGTCCGCCATATTGGTGCACCACTGCTGCTTTCTTGACTACGTAGGATTTACGCTCGCGCTAGTGCACCAGCATGGCCGCCTTATTGTTGCAACGTCACATGAAAACTCTCTATATCGATTTTTTAAAAAACGCGCCAAAAATTTTAAAAAATTAAATTAAATCCTAAATAAGCAATTTTACCTATTATAAATTACTAGCAAAGGTACCCGGCGTTGCCCGGGATAATTTCACTTCTAGGTAAACAGAACAATCTCAAAAAATTAGATTAAATTTTACAATATCTTAAAAATAAACACATGAAAATGCTTAGAATTAATACAGTAAAAATTCTAAATTTAAATTCGAAAAAAAAATTTTAAAGGATGGAACTCTCCAATAATTTCTTACTCAGGTAATCTTACTTCAGATGTACACTCGATGTTGTTGCAATTTTACTCTTCTCTCGATGTCTTGAAGCAAAACTTGGCCTTTCATCACTTTGTGTAGTCTAGCGCTCGCTGATTCTTCTATTTACTTGCTTCCCATTTGCTCAATACAGCACGGAACTAAAGGAGTGCTTCCTCTGTCGTCTTTCCACTCTTTCTCAATAGTCTGCTATCTATCCATTATCTCCAGTTACTGATCATTTTTAAAGATTTTCAAGAAATTGTTAAGTACTAAGAACTCTCTTTTCTAAGAAAAGCCTGAATAACAGGAATTCTATGCATTGTTACAAATTGAAACTTATCCATATTGCATCATCATTTTGTGCTCATTGTTATTGGTGAATTGCGCGTTGATACCATTGTTGATATCTATTGTTAGACAAACTTTTTCTTGCATTGTTGGTCATGAGATATATATTATTGGTCCGTGCAGAGTGTTTGTGAATTGCGTGTTTATACCATTGTTGATACCTATTGTTGCACAAACATTTCCTTGCATTGTTGGTCATGAGATATATATTATTGGTCCGTGCAGAGTGTTTGTGCATTGCGTGTTTATACCATTGTTGGTACATATTGTTGCATAAACTTTACCTTGCATTGTTGGTCATGAGATATTTCTCATTAATATGCCTTGCCATAACCATGAATATCGATTTTTTATCGATATTTATTATTTTTCCGAAATCTGAGGTAGACAGTGATCTTCCTCATGCTTTGAAGGTCATGTATGCGAAATTTTATCAAGATCGGAATAATACTGTAGATTTGTATAAAAAACATATACACAGACCCACAGACAGACCCACAAACATCCTTCTTTATATATATAGATAGATGAAATTCATTACATTATGTTTATGATTCTTATTTTTTAATTTTAATAAAGATAGTAAAAATCCAAATAAAAATCTTTTGAAATTGATTAACGAAATTTTTCAAAAATAAATCAATTCCTGTTTTTTTCATTTTAAGATATTCATTACATATGCATAATTATACTTTCTTAGTTTATTGCTGTCGTTAACTTAAAGTTTTTATATTTTTGACATTGTTAGGTGCAAAATATGGTTAACATTCTATGGAAAAAGCGACCTGCTTACTGAAACTTTTGAAAAATTCAGTAAAAGTTACGTACTATATGCAGCACATTTCACAATTGAACAATTTTATAATGCCAGCAAGAGAAGCCGTCTATTAAATCAGCAGTTGCCACCATTTTTGTAAGAACATGGAAAACATCAACTCATGGTGCCACATCCACTTCACAACATCAAGAACAGATCATCAATGCCCCTTCCGCTCTTTGTACATCAGAAGTGCACTATGAAGCATCCCAAGATGATCCCAAAGAGTCACTTCAGGAAGAAAGACTGCAAGTGTCAAAAGAAAATTACCATTTTTCAACACATCAAAAAAGCAGGAAAAAACAAACAGCAAGAGAACTAGCTGCCACCCCGAAAAAAGCGACTACGAAAGAAGCTAAATACAGAGTAAGTTTGCAAAGAGCCAGAAAACAATTAACTGTAATGCAGGCAAAGTTTATATAACAGTGTTATAATTATCTATAGTTGATATTCGAGATTTCTGTAGTGATTACATTTTCACTGTTCGTACTTCTTCCTGATCGATTGTTTGTCTTTTATAAATTTGTACATGTGAGATTCATTAGCATTTGTTTATTTCATTTTTCGCATAGTTCAATTTTATCATCTTTAGATTCTGATAATGGGAATTATAAAATACACATTAGGAATTATGTAGATAGTTTTGCATGATAAATGCACATAAAGCAGCATTTATAAAATTTATTTAGCAATTTAAGTTTTAACAGAAATAAATGAGTTTGCACTTTTGTGAAATTATTTTCAACACAAAATAAAATTGCTTGAAATTTAAAATGTTTTTTTGCCGTTTCTGTTTAAATATAAGATGTCCAGAAAATAATTTTAAAATTAATAAAACATAAGTTAAAAAAATGTTAAACTGAAAAAAACTTTGTACAACGAAAGTTTTACTCGGCGTGTTCAGTTAAATTTCCGATTTCAATTGTTAGACATGGACGGCCTGAGTGTTTCATTGCAAATGTTCAGAGGGCGCCTATTAACAGCATATTACATTTTTTCTATGGGAAAATAATGAAATGGCATGTCTCTCTATTGAAAATCTCTGGTGTAAAAGGTGTATAGGTGAGAAATCTTATAGTTGTATAGGCCTATTTGTGTATCTCTACCCTTCCACTATGTAGAAGATGGAATTAAGCATTTGTAATGTACACAGGAATATTTATGTCGCAGCAGAAGAAGCCCTAACCTAACCAAGAAATCGACGAGTCCTTTTAACGTAAATACGTCTTACTTTTCGAAACTCGGATTCTACACGAAAAGTGTTGACCATGAAACATTTAATAACGTGAAAACTGTTAAATGATAGAAAAATGAACGATATTGCATTCGATAGAGCATTAAACAAAGCATTTTTTAGACCTTGATTGCCTTTGCTCTGACGTCAACGATCATTCGCTTTGCAAAGTTGAGTCACAAAAATGTACATAATGGCAACATTATTTAGTCTCTCACTAACCATGTAATCATTGTCTTGTGTAATTGCTGTAATATCTCTTATATGTAGACTTCAAAAAGACGAGAATAAATACCGAAACTAGTCGTCAAAAATTTCTTTTTGCACTATGTTGTATTATAAGGCCTTTATTTATCTCTTTAACATAAAAAGTCCATGGATACCCCTAAAACAAAGCCTTGTAGCATCCTCCGTCTAGTTTTGTAAACTATAGGCGATGTTTGGTACCCGTGTGCCCCTCGCACAGAATCACACGAAGCACAACGTCCTGGCATACTCAAAATCAGGATATCTAACAACGGTTGGCGGAAGGCATCCCATTCTTTGACCATTGACGTTCACAGGTCCTGCAGTGTTCACAGAGGTGGTACTCGAGCCGCAACACGTCTTCCAAGAGCGTCTCATGCGGGCCAATCCATGCGCCGTATGTCCTCATGCTCCACATAATGT
The DNA here is from genome assembly GCA_023313115.1 of Rhysida immarginata. Classification (NCBI taxonomy): domain Eukaryota; kingdom Metazoa; phylum Arthropoda; class Chilopoda; order Scolopendromorpha; family Scolopendridae; genus Rhysida; species Rhysida immarginata. The sequence continues at coordinate 854,338 of JAHWFO010005664.1, read as the reverse complement.
TACAAAAATGGAACGCCGTAAGAAACCGAAAGTGAAAGGTCCCGAGATGCTTCACGGCGGAGCTTTGGCGCGGGACTCAAGGAGAGACAACAAGGGGAGAAGCGACTGGAACTCGATGCGTAAGGATGGAGGAAAACCGAGTTGTTGGAAACGTGGCAGCCAAGATTGGAAAAAACGCCCACGTACTGAGAGAGTTGATTCGACAGCAACGGACGTCGTGGGAGACGGTGGTCCGAAGAACACACGGCGGGAGCTGAACTCCGAGGCCTCAGCAGAGCCGGTATCGCCCGAGCAGCGTTCATTGAAGGCGCGGTCTTCCCGAAAACGCGCGGTCGAGAGCGTGCTAAACGACTCGTACTCCATTCCGCCCACGCTACGAACCAGTTCCTGTTTCCAGCTGACAGCAATTGAGATAGAATTTTGGATAGAGCAGAGCCACGTCGACGAGGGAAAGAAAGTGCTGGAACTTTTTCACACCAAAGTAACAGGTGTTTTTCCGTCGGGTGTTATTGCATCATAATTTGCTAATTTAAGTCTAGTGTGATTTCGCTTTTAGACTTATAAATCTTTATTATTCTAATTACCATTTTTGGTAACAAGATTAGAATTTTCGTAAGGTAACGCGGGCCGCAGTCTTTCGGGCCTAGCTAAGCTGTTTTCATTAAAGTACTCTTTTCTCTATTAACGTGCGCTCCGTTTGTATTAGGATTGTATATTGTTAACCAATTCTCGTCACACGTTCAATACGCCAATTAATTGCCGAGTGGCTTTTCTTTCAGTTAACATATTGGTAATTATGTAGATAACGGCCTCCACCCCAACTTGCGTTTTTTCCTACCATGCATTGTTTTTTAACAAACATCTTGGATTGCTTAGTGTTTTTGAGGGGTGGACGAAAATTTTAGTTTTTATTTTTGGTGGGAACGTGTTTTTTTATTTCACTCAAAAGCGATCTCCTTTAGCTTTAATGGCGCCGACTTCCTTCTTCCAGATACGCAACGCCATCTGGTGATAGCGGTTGAAGTCAGACACGGAAAAGGAGACGATGGTGAAAATGATGTTAGGTTAGGTTAACTCATAAAATAAGCTCCCGTAGCTTTCTGGCAGCCATGTCTGTGACCAACTGAAAAATACTGACCATTAGCCTCCTGCAACTGGCCGGGGGGAAACGTAACTGCCCCCTGTGACCAAACCAGTTGGGGTATATATCATTAACTTACCCCTGGAGGGGGACTACATAGACAGAACGCCGGAGGCGTTTCAGTAACGGAAAACAGTGACCAATGAGCCTTATTGAATGAGGCCCACAAGGCCGATGTGAGGGGCGGAGCGCCGAGAGTGGTAAAAGTTTGCTAAAATTTAAAGGTAGTTAATTTTTTTCTGAGATAACCTCTCTTAACAGATGGCTGGTGGTTCGTCACTGGAACTACTTTCAAAGCAAATTCAGTTTCTAAACTAATTGCTGTCGTCATGGTTTCTTAACTGAAGGAACCATGGCTGTCATCAAAGCGAGGCCTAGCTTCAAGCGCTGTCGCTAGATGGCGTGGCGTGTTTGGAAAACGGAAGTCTGCGCCATTAAAGTTAGCGGAGATTGCTTTCGAGTGGAAAAAAACGGAATTATTCGTCCACCCCCTCAAAGAGACAAAGCAACCTGAGATTTATGTTAAAACACGACGCAAGGTAGGAAAAAACGCGAATTCGGGTGGAGGCGGTTATCTACATAATTACCAAGATGTTTAGCGTTAGTAAAATTACGCTTTGGTTCACGTGCACATCTATTGTATTATCATTGTATGATTTCAGGAGTTTTCCTAGTGCACGTTAATTTCAGATATGAATATTGTTACCGAGAATCAGAGTCCAGGCTGTTCCGAGACTCATCCGGGAACATGACCTGACTCCATGATCCGTGTATCCAGGCGCATGTTTGGTGTAGTAAGCCAATTATATCCTACGGTGTCCCTGGGTCAACGGCACGTATGGCAAGCCGTTTTAACATTTATTCTTCAACTGTGAAAATATCTGAGCTTTTTCTTTTTGTGCAATGTACAAATTCTCGAAACATATCGATAATTTCTCTGCGCCGTTTTAGCATTTATTCATCTTATTGTGCTATGCACAAATTCTTTGACAATATCATTAATTCGAATTAAGGATATGTACAGTCATCAAAGGGAAATAATCCATACTTGAAATATACTCTAAGTTTTACAGTTTCAATATTAATTTATTTTTAAGAATTTAATATTACATTTAGAATTAACATTATTAAGATTATTAAATTTAAATAATTATAATTAAAAAAGCTATTAAAACAACACATTAGCATGAAATGTAATATTAAGTATTAAACTCGTGTGGATTATTTCCTTTGGTTGACTGTACATTCGAATTTGTTATATGTAAAAAAGAATTAATGAAATCTTTAATTACGCTTCATTTTAAGATATCATTAATCCAATTTCACATATCACAAATTCGGATGTACAGTCGGCAACAAAAGTACTTAGCCACCTTCCATTAATTTTC
>JAHWFO010005664.1:777926-851799 GCA_023313115.1 Rhysida immarginata | reverse complement strand
GACGTCCAGAAAATATTTGTTCAAATAAAACGTTCAGAACGTCGCGTCCCTAGCGTCCGCAGCTCTGTATGGCAGCTCTAAAGCGAATAGAGGAGGATAATTTTTGGACGCGTAGCGTCAGTCCTATCTGTCTCGTCCGTCGCGCTGTGTGTGTGTATCCGCCCCTAATCTTGGAATTAACGATATGTCAAAAGAATGTGTACACTGCACAAAAAGAAGAATAAATACTAAAACGTTTTGCCATAGGGACGCACCTCATCGGTCGTCGAGCATAGAGGCTAACTGCATGGAGTCTCCTGTATACCGTTTGCCTGGAAACATTAAACCCCAGTGTCCGGTGACAGCTCTCTGACAATGTCCCTGGCTGTGCTTAGCCAGTTCCTACGGGCAGACAGAGCAAAGTAGCGGTCTTGTCTGGGCGTGGTGACTCTTGGACGACCCTGAATGAAGTGCCTGATCTTACCGCAACCGCATCCACAGGCGTGAAATGACGCTAGTTGACACGTTCAGCGCTTGAGACACTTTAACCTGGGAATGGCCTGCTTCCAGTCGTCCAATTATTCGTCCTCTCATTTCATTCTGTAAAAGGACACGATGAACCTGAACCAATAGCAAAAATTTTCGAATGCTCATTTGCCACTGAAAGTTAAAAAAACACGTTCTTTATGGCACGTGCACTATGACCTATGTCGCAAGGTCAATGAGGTAAGTTGGTTCCATCATTAGTGGTGTGTATTTAATGATGGAATGATGTTCACAGGATCTATAGAATAGCCTGAATGTTAATAATATTTTATTCTAAATCTAGTGATTTGAAAATCAATTAATTATTATTAAACAAAAAAATTACGGTTCCTTAATTTTAGCGCTGAATGCATAATATCAAACGAGGGATTTGAACATTATATGAAAGCGTGATATTCGGTGCAGAAGGGTTTCATTCTGCAAATCCCTTAATTTATTGACACCAGTGTATTATTTTCGAGATTATCCCATTTTTAGTTGCAATGTTCGAACTAAAGATCAACTAAAAAGATTCAAAATTTTATACGTTAATTAATTTTGAATTGCTGAAAATTAGCAAAGGATCCTTATCATCCACAATTTTGATTAAAATCGACTACTCAATGCAACATAAAGATACTAGGGTCTATAATACATATAAGTTTGCAAGAGGAGACTTTCGTTCACTATAGTTGTATTTGAAAAACTTTGATTGGAACCCTATATATAATCTCTCTTCTGTCGACAAAATTCTCGAATACATCGTGAATAATATTACGACTGGTATTGAATTTTTTGTTCCTAATTTAGAGCTCGACAAATCCTATATTTTGGTAGCCAATTCGCTACCAGAAATTCCTTTTTGGCTACAACTTTCAAACAGGTGGTAGCCACTTGGCTACTGGCCAATGCGGCAGCCCATTGGAAGGCCTAATCACATTACTGTATCGTAACCACCGGAAATTTTATGTCTTTTATTGCAATTTAAAGCTGAACAACAATTTGGCATTATGTTTGCGTGTGTTTATCTACGCGAAATTGCACACGTAAACATCGATGGCCACCATTTTTTGCCCCCAAAGCAATGGCTGCCGGGCCTTCAAATGGGGACACGATGGTGGCGCTGTAAATTTGTAGTGAAATTAGCTCTTGCATAAGATTTTTTGTGGAGGCTCCAGCTTGATCAATACTTTAATTCTCCTAAGTGACACTAGTGGAACTGCATGCCCAAGAAGTTCAAATCTCCACTTATTGCCAGCCTCCAAGCCCTGCCTCAGTGCGAGTTGGGCGGGCCTTTCTTATCGGTGGCCTTCTTTCCTGTTTATTTACGTGGCCGTGGCGAAGTCGTCGTCCTCGTCCGTTATCGCTCATTCGATTCGGGCATGGATTCTGTAAAGGTCGGTCTCGGTTTGCCCTAGCTCGGTCTCTGGAGCTAGGGCTTGATGTTGCTTGCCGCAGCGAACATCCTAATAACGGAACTTTAAGAACGGGGTACTCATGCACACATGCCTTAAGAGTCGAGCAGCCCCTTAATTAAGGGCTGCATTACTTAATTAAACGCCTCCAGTGGAGATTCGTTCGCCCACCAGTAGATTATCAGAAGTCCATGGGGAACGTAAAAAGGTGTCCATAGGTGTTATGGCCCCCTTGGATGACCACACAAAAGCATTTAGATGACGTATAACCGTCTTTTAAACACAGCTGGGCCTAGCCGATGCCATTCGAGGAGGAGGAAGGACCTTAGATGTACAGCTCCTTTCCTCTATACCACTGCAGATGTCAGGTTTATCCCATTCATCCTATCGACTCGAGCAAGCCACAGTTCTCTATTCATAAATGCGATGGAGACAGCCAGAAACAGCTTCAATGCAATTCCGGTGGAGTTGTCCATCAGGAATAGTACTGCCTGGTAGGAAAAATTTGGCAGCCTAAATTGTAATCCCGTTTTAACTGGGCATCGGAACCCCTGTTCGTGATTACTCTGTCGGTACATATTGTTATGCTAGATTTTCGTTCCTCGTTGATGAAATATTTGTTATGTATAGTCAGCCATGGCTTGTAGCATCTGTGAAATGTGCGATGCTACAATTCGTCCAGTTCGTTATTCTTATTGGTGGAAGGCATTTCAATTAGCCGCATGGCTCATGTCTTGTGCCCTGATTCGAATCCCATGTGCGTTTTTTTAGCTCTGATTTTTTATTATCTTATTTTTTCAATAAATAAAGTATGTTTTATACTCGAGCTTTATTTTTTTAATACTTCGTTTGAAAATTCATCCAGTGACATTGAATTGCCCTATATAAAAAAATAATAAATAATGCTTAATTCAAGAAAACGCACAAGTGCCCCTGCCCTCATAAGTGCTATTGGCAACCACCACATGGCTGCCGATGGGGGATGAGAAGTGCAAGGCAATGTCAAGTTTCGATGTTTAAAAAAAATCTCATCAGTACAGAGTCAGTATGTGATAACTGCGTATATATTCTACCAAGATGTACAAATAGTAAGCTGCTTTCAATAAAATTGCCATATTTATTCATATCTAAGATTCAATTTTTGGCTATTTTAATATTCCTGAAAATCAGGTGTGGTCATAGTTCTCTCTAAGCTGCGCAAGTGTGCATGTGTGTAGGGTGGGGGGTTAGGTTAAGTTATATCATGTTTCGGTTTGCTACCATGAAAATTGCAGTGGTAGCCAACTGTCTATTCAGATTTTTGGAATTTGTCGAGCCCTGCTAATTCTAGAACGATAAATAATCGAGGTTAACTTTTGCAGTTAGGAAAAACATCACATATCCAGTTTGATTCTACAGTGACACAATAAGATTACTATGTTTGAAAAATTATTGGCATTCCCAAAATAAGAAATTCCCAAATATTTTATGATAATTTTATGTATTTTAGGAAATTGTTGAAACATTCCGTAAAACTTTCATTTAAATCTTACTATGTTGCCATTGAAAGTTCAGTGAGTAATACTGAACTTTTTTGGAACATAACTGAAAAGCTTTTTCGGAAAAAAATTCAAAATCTTCACAATCTCTTCTTCATTCGAACTTGAGAATTTCGAATCAAATTTGGGTAATGATTGCCTTCTTTCTCCTAATCTCGATGATGTCTATAATCGGTGGAAATCTAATGATATTAAATTTGATGTGCCAGCTAGAGCTAAGGATTGTTTTGATATACCCGATTATATTTATAAGGGCTGTTTTGAGGCTCCCAAGACTCCATTCTGTGTCCTCTTCAACGAATAGCTTACACAGGGTACGTATCCTTCAGTTTGGAAACACGTTAGAGTATGGGCTATTCACAAGGTGAGTCTCCAAATAGTCCACCTGACTATAGACCGATTACGTTGAAGGTTTTGGAAACTTGCGTTGCGAAACATCTTGCCTGTTTCATCGACCCACATCTTTCTCACGAACAACATGGTTTCCGACAAGGCAGCTCAACCCAGACAAATTTGTCAGTGGTAATGCATCATCTTACTCGCAATTTGGATCAAAGGAAGCAAGTCGATGTGATATACGCATCATCTTACTCGTATCTTGACTATTGCAAAGCGTTTGATAGAGTTAACTCTAATCTTCTCATTCAAAAGTTAAATGTGATGGGATGGTCTGGCAATATGCTAAATTGGTTTTCATCGCTTCTTTTGAACAGGTCTTTCTTTATAGACAATGTTATTTGTAAGTCAAAGGTTGAGAAAATCCTAACCGGAATCCCTCAGGGGTCACCGCTAGGTTCTGTGCTTTCTAACTTGTTTATCGCTGATATACTTCCTATTGTTTCCTCTTCCAATGAGATAACAAAAGCTTCTGTGCTACTTTACGCAGATGATATAAAAATCTTTTCTTCTGTGTCTAGTTGGGCAGATGTTAAAGAACTTCAATTTGCTTTGGATCAGATATCGTACTGGTCGCATCAAAACGGATTGGATTTAAATCCAAAAAAATCTTTCTTCATCATATATTCAAGGAAATCTATGGATTTTGTGATTAGCTATACCTTACGTAGTACCCCTTTGGAAAGAAGATATTATGCAAGCGATCTTGACATAAAATTTCAACACAATTTGTCTTTCACGGTCATCTAATAAGTCAGTCATGTAGCAGATTAGGGGTACTTAAGAGGTGTGCAATTTTTTTTAAGAATGTAAGGACCTTTAAAAATCTGTACAAGTCTGTAATAATCAACAAAATTATTTGTGCGATAGTATGGTTTTCGGGACCGTCTCACGCTTTATGTTACAACATAAAGTTCCCAGTTTTTTAAGAATTTCTTTTAAACAAAAGCAATTTTAGTTGTTCTACTAACATTATTTCTGAGGATTGTTTTAATTTGTCTCGGATTCTGTTTCTTAGTTTAGAGAATTTGCTTAAAAAAAGATTTTGAATGGACAGGTATTTGTGCCCTGTATACTGGAGTCCATTTACATCTATGTTCCTAAATGTAATAGACACGGTAAAACATTGTTTAAAATAGACAAATGGTGTACCTAAATGGTCAAACATAATCCTTCATTTAAATTTATAAGCATGTTTATCAATATAGCGATCCTTATGCGGATGTTTTTATTGATATTTGTAGATCCTTGTTTTAACTTTATTTATTCAGATTTTCTCGCATTGTTTTCTCTTTTATTGTTGTGATGTCTTATGACTTGACTTCATTTGTTGCCGTATTTATTTATTTATTTACTTTTTTTTTCTTTCTTCATTGTTCTTTTTTAACAGTTTTATTCTTTAACTATTTTAATTTTTATTTTTGATCTCTTTATTTTTACTCTTTTATTAACCCCGTTTTGGGCTTTCGCCTGTTGTGGGACAACATTGGGTTTCTTCTCTGGTTTTAGCTGGTTGGGTTTTTCCAGTTGTTGTTACATTATTATTATTACTAGGATCTCCCAATGATCGAAATTCGATCACATTTCTGAGAAAAAAAATATATGTGTAATTGTTCTAGCCTCAATCTTGCTTATTAATAAACTTTGAAGAATGAAAAATAGATAACACAATAAATATCCAAAATGCTTTGCATGACATTTCTGACACTCCCGATTCATTTCACCGCAATGATAACTTTGAAAATTTCTCGGAAAAATATTTAAAGCACATCTAAAGGTATCTTTTAACGCATCTAAGGCATCTGTCGAATTATTAAGTACCGAAAGGTGCTTTATGCTTTGGCCTTGTCCGTCCGTCCGTCCGTAACTCGATTTTCTCAGAAAGTATGAAAGATTTTGAAAATCTGTTTTCACCAATCGATAGATATGGGAAATGGCACGGACGAGTTCGAAGATGGTCGAAATTGGTACAGTGGCACGCGCTCTAATTGTACTATTGTGATACCCCCCCAAAATTTTTCCATGTTAAGATATAGTAAGTAACATATCAAACCACTCGTAACGACGAGCTATGAACGAATATAAAGTTATTAAATAGTGTTTAGCCGATTGATAAATTTAGTGTGAAATCGGTACAATTGCATTGGAGAAAACGCGTAATAAGCATATAGGTTCGGATACAGAAGGGATCATAATACTGTGCTTATTTACAATGTGTGTAGTGGCCTTACAGTATAATAGAATTTCTCTTATTGGCCATTTGCTATGTATCTTATTTTTACGCTCATTGGTCCATCTGTACCATTTTTCTGTATATAAGGCCTGCGAGCCTCTTGTTGTGTACCTTGACAAAGCCGGGAATAAATGGCGAAACTAGTTGGTAATTCTATTGTCCATCTCTTATACTGTAAGGCCACTACACACATTGTATATAAGTTCGGCTCAGCGCGTGCTCTAAACGTTAATGAAATGGTGTGCGCGCAGGATGCACGAGATTGACGATTATTGAAATGGGCAGAACGGACTCTAAATCAAAAGAATTTTATTATTCGTAGGGAGCTTATTATTTATTTATTACGATAACTTGAAAACGAATTAACTTTTTCACACTCTGTTTTCACCAATCCATTAATATGGGACGGAGCACGAATAAGTACGAACCTGAGATAGCCGGAATAGGTACGTGCTCTAATGGCTCGTGCTATAATGGTTACATTACAATACCCCCTTAAAAATTTCCTCTAACCAGATATGGCATGTAATATATAAAATAAATCGTCACGACGTCTCATGAACGAATATATGAGAGTAACTAGTGATAGCACAAATTGGTGTAACAGCACGTGTACGTGTAAGGATGTATCATTAATGAATATAACGCGTAAATAATGATAGTAGTAATTGGTTTACTAGCACGTGCCTAATAGTACCACATGGTACCGACGGAACTTTCAATGCTAAAATACGGCATGTAATATATCAAATAACTCGTAACAACGTGCCATGAGTGAATATAACGGGTAAATAATGATAATGGGAAATGGTTAAGTAGCACGTGCCCTAATGTTACTATACGATACCATGTTACCATTGGAACTTTCAATGCTAAAATATGGCATGTGATATATCAAATAACTCGTAACAACGTGCCATGAGTGAATATAATGCGTAAATAATGATAGTGGGAATTGGTTTAGTAGCATGTGCCTAATAGTCCAAATGTTACCATATGGTATTGTTGGAACTTTCAATGTTAAGATATGGCATGTAATATATCAAACAACTCGTAATAACGTGTTATGAGTGAATATAACAAGTAAATAATGATAGTGGAAAATGGTTAAGTAGCACGTGCCCTAATGGTAACGTGAGGTACCATATGGTACCAGTCGAACTTTTAATGCTAAAATATGGTATGTAGTATATCAAACAACTCGTAACAACGTGTCATGAGTGAATATAACAAGCAAATAATGATAGTGGGAGTTGCTTTAGTAGCACGTGCCCTAATATTACCATATGTTACCATATGGTATCGTTGGAACTTTCAATGCTAAGATATGGCATGTAATATATCAAACAACTCGTAACAACGTGCCATGAGTGAATATCACAAGTAAATAATGATAATGGGAAATGGTTAAGTAGCACGTGCCCTAATGGTAACATATGATACCATATGTTACCGTTGGAGCTTTTTATGCTAAAATATGGCATGTAATATATCCGACAATTCGTAACGACTTTTCTTGAGTTAATATAACGACTAAATAATGATAGTGGGAAATGGTTAATTAGCACGTGCTCTAATGGTACCAATTGATACCATATAGTACCGTTGGAACTTTCAATGCTAACGCTGGAATTTTCAATGCAAAGACATGGCAATTAATATATCAAACAACTCGTAACAAAGTGTCATGAGTGAATATAACGAGTAATTAATGGTAGTCGGAATTGTTTAGTAGTACATGTTTGAATGGTGGTATATATATTGCCTTTGGCTTAATGGTATATAAAACTAAATACTGTGAGATATAATGCTAGATAATAGTAGTTAATCGCTTGCTTCAATAGTAGATGATTACGTAGAAACACTTTAATAATTGAATATGATAAGATGATAGATGGTTATACATAACGCTTCAGCAATTAAGGCTTACTTCGTTTAACATTATGTGGGAATGTCTTACAAATTATAGAACTTTTATTTGTTCAAATATATAAAGAATAAGTTCACTCTTCGTTTAATCCTTCAGTTCTTCAAGTTAATTCTTTTAAATTCTGTTTATACATTTGTTTACTTAAATAGTAGTTTACAATTTTCATGTTTATATATTTTCTCTAAAGTGTGTTAAAATGTTGGTTAATCTATATATATCTATGTATGATGCTATAATACGAAAATGTGCTCCCTTTATCTGCTCTGGCGGTAAAGTCATTTTTGTTAATTTATTTCGTTAATGACTTTATTGCTTTATTTATGTATCGGCCTCGGTGGCTCAGTGGTTTGCGTGATCGCCTCTGATGCCCGAGTACGCGGGTTCGATCCTGGCCGAGGACGACGAGGATTTTTTCAGGGGAAAAACCCTGAGATCACGCACTTCCTTCGGAAGGGAAGTAAAGCCGTTGGTCCCGTGTAGTCGTTTGCCGGCTGCACGTTAAAGAACCCTTGCGAGGCAAAATTTGCGGCCCCTATAACGCCGTCCTGAAATGACCATAGCAGTTGAAAAGGACGTTAATACCAAACAAACCAAACCAAACCTTTATTTATGTCATTATCTTTTGCTCTTTATTTGTTTTTGTGTTGTATTTATGATTATATTTAATATTTTTAAATAGGTTTTCCCGTCCATAAATAAATAAATAAATAAATAAAATATTATATGTCGACTCTTCGAGCATTGTTTAAGCTAGCTTGGAACATTCGCCCGTTACGAAGGGATTGTTGTAGCACGCGCACACATCCTTAGCTTGAGCGCGTTCGTTAGCTCGCGTCTGCTTCATTAGCTTGCGGTCGTTCGATTCCAAACAATGAAAAATGACTTAGGAATACTTTCGAAAGTTATAAAAAGAAATTTAGTCATAATTATAAGCTGGTTGAAATTTATTCACAATTTATTCACAAGTACAAGGAAGAAAAGTGCGGAACAGAATAATATAAACGTCGCATCTATTTGCAAACAATAGAAGCGAGTTGTGGCGTTTTGTCGACGAATTCATAATGTAAGAAACGAATGAACGGATAGGAAAACGGATAGGAAAAGGAAAGGATACGTAAATTGCATAGCTATCATTTCATAATGACGATTCACGAACGAATACAATTTAATATTTCACTCATTGTTGGCGCTAATTTGATGCACGGGGCTGGGATAATGTAAATCGTATTTCTGCCAATATTAAGCCCGAAATTGTCCCTACCGTAGAGGAGGCAACAATGTATGATTTTTCCTTGAGCATGCTGTCTCTCTAGGCGGTATTGATTGCACACGCCTCCGTTACGACCAGTTTCGTCATTTCAAATATACACAAACTACAAATTAGAAGTTTTTCGGGTGGAATATATAAACGACGCAGTTCTTCAATGGCTTATATAGCAGTATTCATTTAGCCTTTCGGTACTTGATTATATCATTCATTAATGGTTTATTAAGTACCGAAAGTGTGGGGAAACGTGTCTGTCTGTCCATCTGTCTGTAACTCTAACTCCTCCGAGGTTATAAAAGATTTTCAAAATCTGTTTTCGTCAGTCCATGAATATGGTTCATGGCATGAACCAGTTACAAATATTATCTAAATCGGTTCTCTGGCACGTTCACAAATGGTACCTCTATTTTCCCACCTAGTAATTTTCAATGGGAAGATATATTGAATAATATATCAAACAAATCGTAATGACGAGATAGATGCGGTTATTCATTATTATTTTCGTCACTCGATGAACATGGTACATGGCACGAATCAATCACAAATATTATCTAAATCTGTTCAATAGCACGTGCACAAATGGTACCTTTACGACCCCATCTAGCAATTTTCAATGGAGAGATATATTAAGTAACGACTTGGAATGGTGTGCTATGAATGAATAAACGTAATATTAATGATAGTTGAAATTATTTCAAAAGTACGTGGTTTAATGGTATCATTATGGTCCATTAGAAACTTCCAATGTTAACATAGGGCGGTTTAAAAATATAGTTTCGCGAATGGTTTAGTCTAACCTTTCGGTACTTGGTTATGTCATTCCTTAATGGTTTATTATCTAAATATAATATTTATATTTAAGCTAAATTGTCCCTCCCTATCGCTGCGTCTCTCCCCCCGTCCCAGTGTGGAAAATTATGGTCTGTTTCGGACCAAAAATCGATAACTTTTTTGTTACTACAGAAAGAGGGTTAACAAAATTTTACAAAAATAAATAAAAATCAAAAACTTCAAAATTAGAATTTATTTTATTTTTAACTAAAAATAGTACTTTCAAACTGTACAAAAAACCTTAAAATAGCTTAGAAAACGATGAAAAATATATAAAATGCTTACCTACTAATTATAGAAATGTTTTGAATAGTTGGTTAATAACAATTTTTAAGCAGTTGTTTCTATGGAACATTAAGGGAACTATATTTATACTTGGGGACCTTCAGGTTCTGAAATCAGTTCGTTGACTTTCAAAAGCTGCAGAATATCTCCATCAAGTTCCTGCACATATTTGTTTTACGGTTTTCTAATGATTTCAAATGAACATCAACAATGATTTGAGTTAATTTGATATTTATTATTTAAAAAAAAAACAATAAAAAAGGCAATGCTGCCTGCGTTGACAAATATGGTGCACAACCTGTTCCTTAATGCTACCTTTTTTGAAACGCTTTTTACCTGTGTTAACGTGAACAAATACGCAAACAATATACACTATATGATCAAAATTATCCGGACACCCCTCACAGATCATCGATTGGCCCAATGTCACATGATAATGACTTGCACATCATTTAAATAGCTTCCCACACCTTCAGAAACAACTCTGCTTGAACATTGGCAAGAATGGGTCGTTCGGCAGAGCTCAGTGAGTTCCAACGTGGAACCATCGTTGGATGTCACCTATGCGGCAAGTCCGTGCGTGACATTTCCAGCCTTCTTCAGATACCCAAGTCAACAGTAGGCGATGTCATTATGAAATGGAAGATCCGGGGATCAACAACAGTTCAACAACGAACTGGTAGACCCAAGAAACTAACAGACAGAGACCGCCGAGTGCTTCGTCGTGTCACCCGCAGCAACCGGAAGTCCTCGGCGGAAAAAATTGCCACAGAGTTTCGAAACGCCTCTGCAAATGATGCCAGTACCATGACAATTCGTCGGGAACTGCACACGATGGGATTCCATGGCCATGCTGCTGCCCACAAGCTCCACATCAGCAGGGTCAACGCCAAGCAACGTCTGGAGTGGTGCAAAGCCCACAGAAACTGGACAATGGACCAATGGAAACGTGTAATGTGGACAGACGAATCTCGCTACACACTCTGGCAATCCGATGGACGAGTTTGGGTTTGGCGTATATCTGGAGAACGCTTCTTACCTGAGTGCACAGAGCCCACAGTCAAGTTCGGAGGAGGAGGAGTCATGGTGTGGGGCTCATTTTCTTGGTACGGACTGGGCCAGCTCGTTCCTGTGCAAGGAATCATGAACTCCGACCGTTATCTGAATGTTTTGGACAACTGTGCACTTCCAACTTTGTGGCCATTTTTCGGAAACGGGCCATTTCTCTACCAACACGACAATGCTCCGTGCCACAAAGCGAGGCGTGTACAGCAGAGGTTTGCGGACTCAGGGGTCGAAGAAATGGGTTGGCCGGCACAAAGTCCCGACCTCAATCCTATACAGAGTCTGTGGGATGAATTGGAAAGACACTTGCGGGCCAGATCATATCGGCCAACTTCTGTACCTGAACTGATTCTCGCTCTTCGGGAGGAATGGAGGAACATTCCGGAAAGTACCTACCAACATTTGGTGGAAAGTCTTCCCCGAAGGGTGGAAGCTGTGATTCGGGCAAAGGGATGTGCAATGCCCTATTGATTTCCATGAAATCGTGGCTAGAGCACAAACGTGCATGTGTCCGGATATTTGTGATCATATAGTGTATATCTAGAGCACAGGAACTTTCCAACCATATAAGTTTCACGCTAACACAGGTAAAAGTGGATAACAAAAAATGTGTTGCTGTATTTATAAATAGATTATTATTATTATTATTATTATTATTATTATTATTATTATTATTATTATTATTAATATTATTATTAATGATTTTCTTTTTTGTTCTATTCAAAAATTTAAAAAAAAATGCTTTTTTTTTTGTTTTGAACATTTCATAATTGAATATTTTTTTTATTTTTCCTTTACCTTTTACATTATCTAAGCATTTTGTTGTTCATTGTTTCTTTGTAAACAAATAATTAAATAATTAATTAAAACCATTCATATAAAATTAATAATAATTAACTTTTTAATATTTAATGTGGTAAATTATTTAAATAATTCGAAAAATTTATATGTAAAACTTAATTACCGTTCGTAATCCTCCAACACTAGAAATGTTGATAATGTTGCCTTTTGTTTTAGCCAGATGTGGAATTGCAAGTTTTGTGAGATGAAATGGAACACTAAAATGATTGAAAATATGTTGAAAATTTAATTGTAATTCCCCTTAAATTTGGAGAATGTATAAAAGTACAATGTATACGAATATGTATATGACTTATAGTGATGGTCGATACCGATAAGATGCTAATCATCGATACTAGCGCGATACTTACAAAACCGATGCTAGCGCAAAACCGATGCTAATCCTATACTTATGCTAACATTCAGAAGCAGGTTCAGAAAAGCTTTGGAAAAATTGAAGAGGTTAGATAATATATTATATTGGTTGTGTTAAAATTGTGACATTTATTTTACACATTTTTGCAATATTTCTTTAGAGGCCAACTTCTTCGCTAATGCCATATTACTTGATGGAAAGCTGACTTCAACAACATTATTTAAGAAAGATGACTCCAACAATCATTTGGCAGTCAATCAGACAATTTACAGGCTGTCAAGTGTAAGGGTCTGGTTTACTTTATCTTCATTACCATAAACAAATAATTCGAAAACGACTGTGCCATCCAATTACTATCGGAAAAAAAATGTTAATTAACTAATTACTAATTAATATTTAAAGAATAGTGAGAACAAAATGGGGGACTCAAGTTTTTGATTAACAATAACAATGAAATTTATTCATAATAAAAAATAGAATGAAAATAAAATGAACATTAAAATATGAGTTTGCACTGCTAGCTTCACTAACTTGAATAGGTTACAGTAAAGATGAATCTGAACCATAGTATAATTAACCAAATGTAACTAATAAGATTTTATAAAAAGGAAACGCTTTTTCATGGCCAAAGGGAAAATATAGATCATAGATACTCTTTTGATGAATCAATTGGTCTTGCTTCTTTGGGATTTGAGCTCGGTGATCTTCTGCCGATGGTTGTGGCTCAAATGGGAATCTTCGAACGTGATCACGTCATTTTTGGGACAACACTAACTGAATTTTACGGGAAAACTGTCATTATTTAAGTTGGGTCGCAACTATGATATCTTTCATTAAAAAACCTCGGTTATCGAGCCAAATTAAAGTTATAAATTTTGCACCATGAATGGAATAAAAGAAAATGAAATTTTAACTAAACGAATTTTGATGTTCCCTTCATGACGGATGCCCGTGAGCCGGACACAGATAGCAAAAGAGTTGCTATCAGTCGGATTATAAAGATCTAACCCCGTCACTTACACTTCGGTATGCCCGCACTTGAGAGGGCAGTAATTGGAAAAAAGCCGCTGGTGTTCTGCACGGTGCAAGATCCCAGAGAACACTGAATCTCTGAAAATTACAAGTTCCCTCGTTCGAGAAGGAGTTCTCTGGAAATCCACCAATCAGCAATTGATTATGTCGTCAGAGATCTGGAATTTTGAGGTTCAATCATGAGGTCAAAAATGAAGCTAAAAGCTTGTTTCAGGACTCTTGAATAGGCGCCAAGTCGTCTCGCAACCATCTGCAAGGGGACGGTGTTGTCGGGGAGAGGGTCATTAATCTGCTTTCTGCAACGCTTAATGTTGTTGGGAGTAAACTTTCTTCCTTAGATGCTTTAACCTCACCCCCGCGATTCGTTCTTCTTCTCCAAGTTCGCTTGCTTTCTATAAACAGTCGTAACTTATAGAGACTTCTAGGTGCCTCAAATAGAATGGTTAACCCAATAGCGTATCCCATAGGACCTGTCATCATTGTACAGAAAAAAGGGCTGAATGCTAAAAGCATTCTAAGCTAAGGCAATAAACAAACTTGAAAAGAGAGGGAGACATTTCTTCAGACAAAAAAAATAGATTCTATACTTCCAACAAAATTATTTATCCAGTTCTAGAAATTTAATAAAAGAGGGATAAATTCTCCTCTGTAACTCGTCTTCAATTCAATAATGCTCAAATAAACAAATAAATGCAGGTAATAAGCAGAAATAAGAATAAATTAATATTAAGAATTCTATTCTCATTTGAATAAGCATGATTATAAACTCGAAAGCCACAATGCCCCTTTTCTTTAAGAAATGGATTTCCTCTGAAACCATTTCTTCCCACTTCCTCGTTGTCTTCAGCCTGTTTCTGCTTCAGAATGTTTGTCGCAAGAACAATATGATTACCTTTGGACCATGACAGAACCATCTTATTGGATATAATAGTTTATATGATCTTAAAATAGTTGTTATACAATCGCAAATAATTTGTAATATAAAATACATGAAAGTGACTACGTAATTATTTTGGAAAAAATTCAAAGTCTAGTAATATTCATCCCAATAATGGATAACATAAACATTACTAAAAGAGGGGATTCATAATGAGTATAGTAAATATTAGATAGAATACAAGATTCCAGTTTAAAAAATAATAATGAATAAGATTTTTAAAAGTATAAGATAAAACTTTTTAATAACCTATTTCAGGTAGGATTGGAGAATAGCAATTATTATAAAAATTAATTTCATATGTCACATGTAATCATAACGTATTAATCATAAAGGGTAATATTCAAAATCCAGAAGATTATAGTAGTTGCAATTGGCTTAAGTCCGTTGTTCAAAGCAATTTATCCACGCACAGTTCTTTGTTACTTTGTGCAAAAGTTCATCAAAATATAGTCCTTAAAATATAACATAGACACTCTAAAAACTAGCAACTTGGTCAATAAAAGAATGCGAAAACTTTATTAATATTGACCTTTCGTTGCCTGCATTAGGATTTAAGTAGAAATTTTAATAATGAAGAAGAATGTGAATAAGAATTTTATAAATGCACTTTTCACCAATTTAAACCACTTGTTAACATCAGGTCCATCCATCTTAAGCCACCAAATCAGTCTGCTGATTTTAATGTTCACCAATCTGTTGCACACACTAATTAACGAACTGTCACTGGTTAATTTGTAACTGTTCACTATTACCTTCTTACCGAGTCGGGAGGAAGAAAAAGAAAGGGTCAGTTCCGTTGTCATGAGTTCCTCTAACCGTCTGGTTATCCTGCTCTAATCAGTACCAAAGAAATTGGCTGGGAGCGGAACCAACTTGGAATCCGTCTGGTGGCAACTTCCGTAGAATGGTTGTAACAGCTGAGGGAACCTGGAGGCCTGGAGATGTATCAGTCCTTATAGTGGGGTCGTCTTTATCGTGAATGCGCTTGGAGATAGGTGGTCCAATGTCTGCTTCCTACAGGCTGCAAAGAGAGTGATCTATTTCCCAAAATATGGCCAATCCTCGATATAAATTTTACTCTATCAACTGAACTACATATGAAACATGTTGTAATCGACTATGTGGCAAAGGAATTCTAATTCGAGTCAAGCAAAAATGTTTTGTGTAACTATGTGAATTTATATTAAGAGTCAATGGGTTTTTGAGGAAGACAAGAAAAAGTAATTCTAATTTTCACTAGGGTCATACAGTACTCTTGCTTGTCCAAGTATCAGATTAGCACTATCTCTGACCGAAGTGACTTGAGTTCCAGTGGGGGACTCCAGTTCCAAGGTTTCCCTGGGGTCGGAAAAACATCAGTCCCTCTGCTGAGTGAACGAGACTTAGTACAGGACAGTGATTGCCTTTGCAACACTTAATGCCTATAACAAGAATGACACCAAAGAAAATAATAATTGAGACAACTATCCCAGCTATGCTCAAAGACGACAATAGACTGGGTTGATTTATATCGGTGTCAATAACAGCCTCCAAGTCATGTGCTCTTTGCTTTATCTGTTAGAGGGACATTCCTGCCTTCTTCAAGTTTTGGTCACCATTTTCATAAAGTAATTCTAGGAGTGATTGATCTTTAGCGAGAACTTTGACATCACTAGTATTAATAAAAGTGGAAATGTCAGGAACAACCATCAAATCTACACGAGCTGGGCTAACTTCTGTTCGTCCACGAAATAAAGGAGGTAAAAAGAAACCTTTCCCTATGCCGACGCAAGGTTGTTCCAGCTGGAATTCACCAGCATCTTCAAGTTTAACAATGCTTTTATGTCGAGGATCCGTTCTAACCTTCGCATGACATCTAACTGTAACACTAGTACGTTGTGGAACACTATAGTTCCAGTGGCCTAAATTATCATTCTTAAAGAATACGGGAGCTGGATTTTTTTTCACAAAGATTATGGACGCTACTTTCTTCACCTATAAAAAGAGAATATATACAATTTTGAAAGAGTACAGTATAGATGGCGGATGGAGGTGAACAAATATGGTGCGGAGATTCTATTAGGCATATGTCCCAGTCGGCCTGACTAAACATAATGAACGACTGACGGTTATGAGAGACCGCGAAGTATGGGGACGATGAGGGGAAATAGGCAAATACCTTTAAAGACGGAATCTCTATTGGCACACTCAAAATTCGATAAAGATCAAAGTATCCCTGAGATACAACCAAAGGAATTTGAATGAATAACCTGAGCTTTCCGACCATTGCTACAGCAATGACAGAGGCCCATCTGTAAAAACTGTATAATGTTTCCCAAGAGGGTGCAACAATGAGCGCAATATTTTCAGGTAATTGTTTGTCGATTTCCTTTAGAAGCGCTAGCAACTTGCGTTCAGGGAGATGTCTAATGATCTTGCCCTGACTTAGCATGTCAACAGATTCTTTCAAATTTAAAACGTTATATCTAAATTCAGCTAAGACGCTATCCATGTATATGACTTGGGTAACGGCTGCATTTTCATGAGTAGTCCAATTTCGTAATACTGCAAGTTCATCAGCCAATACCTTTTCTACCCTTCTAGTAAAAAGAGTTTCCTGAATGGTTTGACTTAAAAGTGTAGCATGTCGATTTACCAAATGTATAATATCTTTGCTAACCGTTCCCAATTGATTAATCCTGTTATTTAGAGAAGCAAGATCGCTAGTTGTAGCCACTCCAAAATGCGCTCAAAATAAATCTCCACCACATAAAATGAGTCCACGCTTGGTTTGCGCTATAGTAAGTAAAGCAACCAATCACTGTACATCTTTGTTTGTTTGTACTGCTGCAGCTTCTAAACGTGCCATTTCCTGATGTATCTTTTCACTGTAACCAAAGAGAGTAGCATATTTGCCTCTTCTTACTTCTTTTAAGAATTGATTTCCATCCTCAATGAATCGTTCCATGGGAACATCCATGATCAACGTCCATTGTGTAGCAGACAACACGAATACTAATCGCAAGCTTGCATATAAGGACAAATAGAACAATATATGCTGTAACATCTTACATTCAACATCATAATAGCTGTGTTAATAACTCAGCTCGTTTATATAATTTGTAATATTATATCTTCAACATTATGATCTAAGCTTTCCAAAGGTTTCACTTAAAGTATTTGTCTATGGATTATTCCATGGAATCCCTTATTCATCACCATGTAAGAAACACTATCTTGTAATCCCCAAAGAAACAAATCTTATTCTGAATTCCTAACCTCAATTACTAAAATCAACAATCTATCACCAGTAAATTTGGCACACAAACATCAATGTACTAAACTAATCTGGAAATATAGCCTGTCAACTTGCTAACATACATAATGCGTAATATTCTAACCTAGAATACAATTCCTTTGATCCTTTAACGTCAACTTCTATTTCAGCATAACAGAATTTTTATGTCTAGGTCTGTATCATTCATCTAACAACAATTATTCAATCCAAAAAAAATTTTTTTTTCAACATCTGTCAGCAAAATGTCTACAACTCGATAAATGCAAAAGTGAAATGATGTATATACTCCAACAAATATAACAAACCTGTATAAACTATAGAGTAATTATCAAGATATAACCTACTTTCAGGATTGCATTCTCACAATAAAACACAGATAGCCCAAAACTGTGTCCATAGCACTCTATTTATTATGCTTCGTGATTATGAGATTCAACCAAAACATAAACTAGACAGGTCTTCATCATTTTCAGTGTCTGCACACTAAAGTTGAGGACTGAAAAAATTTGTTTTCATCCTGGCTTTAATCAGTTACAGAGAATTAGGCTTCTAATCCACAAATATGACTATCATGTGTTGATAAAAAAATTTTGTGCCAAAACGTTCTGTTCTGAATTGTCAATACTCTTTCAGTTAAGAGCTTAATAGTACAACTACCTTATACCAAAATCATGAATCAGTGCAGCTAAAATATGAAACATGAGCTGTTGTGCTCTCTTACAACACTATATAAACATTAAACAGTCTTTGTTCTTCAAATCAAATTTATTTTCATTTACAGATACTCTGTATATAATATCACAATCAAATTGTTTCCAGAACAAACTTTAACTTCTATATAACAATGCAATCTATCCACTGTAACATTACCTTTAGTTCAAACTCTGAACCATTCAAGCCTTTAAAAACAAAATTGGCACTAATATCATTTTTAAATTTGTTAGCATCTGCTATGATTATCAAATAACTTTATTGCAAGCCTCTGATCTAAAGCTTAGTCGGTAATTGATTTTTAACTACTTCTAAGCTAATGTCATTAAATCATCCATACAACTTGTAATTTATTCTCAAGATTAGCCATTAAATTTATTTCTCTTCATTAAAACTGAATGGATCCTCTTAATAACCTTCCTTTCAAAATGTTTCTTTGAATTCATAAAATTTAGAAGCAATATGTATAGTTTTACAAAGAACTCACAGTGGGGCGGAGGGAGTCATAGAAACAGTTGGCATAGATACAATGGCGCTGGCTGTTTCCTCTGTGATTCAGATACAATGAGTGCCATTTGTTTACCATATGTGGCCAAGCATTAAAACCAAAATATATATACAATATTTCAACAACTAATGAATACTTATTTTTATACGAACCGCATAAGCTTTTCAAAAGAATATATTCCAAAAGAGAAAGCTATCCATAATTACAACGTATTATCATAACCTAAATAGCAATTTCTATCATCTACGTCAAATATAATGATACTGTAATAAATCGACTAAAACCTGCCCGTATTATGACAAGGCAAAACTAACTTAAAAGTATTTGTTTATAAACGACAACAATAAAATTCATGTAACGATAATAAATCTTTATATAACAGTCTGTTTCAAAATTTCACCTCAAGAATGAATCTCTATTAAACCAAATTCACAAAACATGCTCACATTTTGCTGATAACAACATAGGAAACTGGTAGCAGCAAGTAGTTTTGGTGAAGCCTTAAATTCGGGAAATAAGTACGTTCCACGATGTTAATAATCTAACGCAATCACATCAATAGTTGTCTACAATTCAACAAAACTAAACTCTGCGTTTTTCAAATACGATAGTCAATGGCTGTTCCTAACTTAGTAAAAACAACTTCTTCTATCCAAAATCAGTAATAACATCAGAGTTAAAACAATGAGTCGAATCACATGAATCAATAACACATTTTGTTAAAAATTCAGTCAGCTGTATGAGGCTACCAAACGTGCGAATACATCCAAAAAAAAACATTATAACCAACATAATAATTAATGAGGTGTGTTCTTGCTCATTAAAACAATTGTAGTTCAATCCTTCAAATCATCTGTAGTGACTGAGGGTACATTTGGAACATCAATTCAACAATTTACTACAACTATGTTATCATATTTAATCTTCTTGTTTTCAAATTTTTATATCAATAAGTCATCACTTAAAATTATTGCTAGACATACTACATTTCTAATGTTTAATTTACTAAAAATCATAAAGCATCCACTCTAAATTAGCACAAAACATAGCACATATGACACTAAACCAACAAAGTTTTCCTAATCCTCTTCAACATATATGTGAAGGAATTTCCGTTGCAAAATATGCAAACGTCTAATATACGTAAGTCTGTAGTCACTCACTCTATTACTTAAATAGTCGCAAGAAATGTCTTCTTATATTCGCAACATAACATCTAGTCATCCGTAAAATATTGCAACGATCAATCGAAGCAATTAATAACTTTTCCAGCAATATACAACATTAACTTTCTTAAACCATTCTTTTAATAACAACGAAGAGGTCTTATTCCTGTACGCTTCTGTGGTTTGCCTGTATAACTTGTTTTTAAATGGCAGAACTAAAGACAGGAGAATGGGAAAAGAAGAGAGGAGGAGGGGGGTTCTGGCATCTCTCACTACAGTAACCTATGCTGCTCTGGTTTACAATAAATTTCTTTATGTTAAATCTACTATACATTCTCAGCATTTAAAACAGACAAAACAATGTAACACTAAGTAATCATTTTTTCAAAATTTTAAGGAGGATTATATCTTCCCCTCAGCTAACCCTTTAACAACCAGCTATCTAACAATTCTTGATCAATAGTTGAAACAGGAGGCAATTTATATCCACCCATAAATCTGTTTCCTTCTTTCTTCCACTATCTGTTTTACAAATTGTTTCTTAATATCTACTGCTTTTACCTCACTTGCCAAACCAAATGATGCTTGAGCCATCTTTTAAGATGTCAAATTTCATTTGCCACTTAATATACCCTCCTAGGTTTTAAATTGATAATTTTTTTTTTTGATTTACGTAATTTTCAAAATACAAAGAACATTAAATCACTCTATTTAATAACTTAAATATCCTGTCGCACTGCGTCAATTTATGTAAGGGTCCGGTTTACTTTATCTTCATTACCATAACCAAATAATTCGAAAACGACTGCGCCATCCAATTACTATCGGAAAAAATGTTAATTAACTAATTACCAATTAATATTTAAACCCAATACCGAATCTTACATAGTAATTTTCCCCACAAGTTCGTGCCAAGAAGGGCGAGAATAGAATGGGGGACTCAAGTTTTTGATTAACAATAAAATGAAATTCATTCATAATAAAAAATAGGATGAAAATAAAATGAAGATTAAAATATGACTTTGCACTGCTAGCTTCACTAACTTGAATAGGTTACAGTAAAGATGAATCTGAACCATAGTATAATTAACCAAATGTAACTAATAAGATTTTATAAAAAGGAAACGCTTTTTCATGGCCAAAGAGAAAATATAGATCATAAATACTCTTTTGACGAATCAATTGGTCTTGCTTCTTTGGGATTTGAGCTCGGTGATCTTCTGCCGATGGTTGTGGCTTAAATGGGAATCTTCGAACGTGATCACGTCATTTTTAGGACAACACTAACTGAATTTTACGGGAAAACTGTCATTATTTAAGTTGGGTCGCAACTATGATATCTTTCATTAAAAAACCTCGGTTATCAAGCCAAATTAAAGTTATAACTTCTGCACCATGAATGGAATAAAAGAAAATGAAATTTTAACTAAACGAATTTTTATGTTCCCTTCATGACGGACGCCCATGAGCCGGACACAGATAGCAATCAGAGTTGCTATCAGTCGGATTACAAAGATCCAATCCCATCACTTACGCTTCCGTACGCCCGCACATGAGAGGCAGGAATTGGAAAAAAGCCGCCGGTGTTCTGCACGGTGCAAGATCCCAGAGAACACTGAATCTCTGAAAATTATAAGTTCCCTCGTTCGAGAAGGGGTTTGGAAATCCATCAATCAGCAATTGATTATGTCGTCAGAGATCTGTAATTTTGCGGTTCAATCATGAGGTCAAAAATGAAGCTAAAAGCTTGTTTCTGGACTCTTGAATAGGCGCCAAGTCATCTTGTAACCACCTGCAAGGGGATGGTGTTGTCGGGGAGAGGGTCATTAGTCTGCTTTTAACTGTTGTTGGGGGTAAACTTTCTTCCTTAGATGCTTTAACCTCACCCCCGCGATTCGTTCTTTTTCTCCAAGTCCGTTCGCTTTCTATAAACAGTCGTAACTTATAGAGACTTCTAGCTGCCTCAAATAGAAGGGTTAACCCAATAGCGTATCCCACAGGACCCGTCATCGTTATTCAGAAAAAAAAGGCTGAATGCTAAAAGCATTCCAAGCTCAGGCAATAAACAAATTGAAAAGAGAGTGAGACATTTCTTCAGACAAAAAAAAATTATATACTTCCAACAAAATTATTTCTCCAATTCTAGAAATTTAATAAAAGAGGGATAAATTCTCCTCTGTAACTCGTCTTTAGTTCAATAATGCTCAAATAAACAAATCAGTGCTGGTAATAAGCAGAAATAAAAATAAATTAATATTCAGAATTCTATTCTCATTTGAATAAGCATGATTATAAACTGGAACGCCACACAAAGGAAATGAAGGACTGGGACAACTTTTCTTCATAAAAGGATGTTCCAGTTCAGCAACTTGAAGATGTCAAGTCATTTTGGAACTTGCGAATACAGAAATTAAAAGTAACGACTGACACTGCAGATGATGATAAGGACATCCCATTTGAATTTCGCCATTATTTAAACTCAAAATATGCAGATATGCTCACAGATCCTCTTAAGTACTAGAAACGGTATCAGGACATTTATCCTAATATGTCAAAGTTAGCTTTAAAGTACTTGACTGTTTGTGGCACATCAGTGCCCTGTGAACGTTTATTTTCACGGGTAGATCTAATTATGACTAACAGAAGAAATAAGCTGGATGGAAATCGCTTATCAGAATTGTTGTTTCTAAAATATTTAACAAAGGAAGAGTTAGGATTTGATTAAAAGCAACAATTCGAAATAAATTTTAAAAGAAACATTCATTCTTGTGTGAAATCATTGTGTAATTGTGTATTTCAACTTGGTATTGGTCGGTATCGCGATACTTAAGTTCCTTAAGTATCGAAGTATCGGTATCGCGATACTTTATGGGTATCGACCATCACTATATATGAGTTTCACATTTGTAAAAGATCAATTTTTAATTTGAACACGAATCATAGGGCAGTTCTGGTATTGCTGGCTAATCTAATATTATTAATTTCAATGCCAATTAAGGGGTCACATGGTTTTTATCACGTTAGTTTTTCCCCTAATAATGTTAAAAGAGATAGAGTAAAAATGTCAACGAGAAATTTGTACAGCATGGTCGGATTAGTCTGAAAATCATCTGGCTAATGTTTGAGAAAATTTGAGACAAACATTTTGTGAAAGTCTAAATCTCAAGATTCCTGTATTGTTCTCCACAGAATTCAGAAGGTAATTCACAATGAAGTAACCTTATTTTTGGTAAAAAGTATTTTTTAAAAAAACGTAACAGTAATTGATATTATTCTAAAATTCTGGAATATTCCGATTCCAGAATAGGGGGTTGTCTGACAAATAATATCATATTCCAATTTGCATTCAATGTACATACCTTTATCTACTTTTGGAGGAAACAACTAAGTACTGGAATGGTCATAATTTATGGTGAAAGTCACAGAAATTTTCAATACAGGAAGTCTTGAAATTTAGACTTTCACAAAAATTTAGACTTATTTAACTAAAGCTATTCTGGAATGATGATTTTCATATTAATTCCACCATGCTCTACAAGTTTCTCATAGACATTTTTACTCTATCTCTTTTGGTTTCCGAGATAAAAATCATATGACTCTTTCATTGATGTCGAACATCAATTGTATCAATTTCATGAAATTCGGTATGTGCCAGTTGCTATACAACTGCACGAACAGTTTTTTATTTGGAGTAACGGTTTTAGGGTATTTGGCCGCTACATTTTATTTGAGACTCATTGTAAAACGGCAGGCCTAAAAGCGGTTGGCTAATGAGAATAATTAGCTATTATTAACAATAGGCCTTACAGCAATTATCTACTAGTAACTTTAGGCCTAGCAGTAATTATCTGTTGAAAAAATCAGCAGTGATATTTAACAAGAGAGGGTGATAACATTAGTTTTTGGCGGGATATAAAAGTCAAAAGTATAGGCCTCGTACACCTTAGCTTTCGTCGCGACTCTGCGCCACTAAGTCCTGTGAGACCGTGGCCTTCGAGATATTAGGCCTCCGCATCACCTCTCATTTCAATGCTTTCCTCCGTGCCAGCGGGAGTTCAACTTTTTAACACTAGAGGGGGATCGTCAGGGATAAAACAACGGTGGATTCAAGCTAAATCTATGGAAGCTACAGACGTTGATAAAATTATTTCGTGAATTTAATGGAAAAACAAACACTTCGCACGTATTTTTTTTATTAATTTGTATTTTGCTTTTTCATTGATTGTATATATTTGTAATTTATATTTTTTGCATTCTCTCATTGAGATATTTCGTTGTTTTTAAAGTGCAAATTCGTTGCGCTCATGTACTTCGCACACATTTGCCTCCCTTAGCTACGCTCCTGATTCAGTGCTTGTGTAAACTTCCTTCTTTTCAGAGGCTGTGTGTTATTAATTAACCATTTAATAAAATTACTTTATTTTAAATGATCATTACTATCTAATTTCGCTTTATGCTGTCATCAGCCTGAAACCTACATTAACTGGTATTTAGCTGTGTTTTGTTTTTTTGAGTTGAATGTACATTCAACAGCCTGTTGTTGGATGTTTCGATAATAGTGCAGACGATCTCGTTCGATAAATCGTCTAGAGCATGATATCAAAAAACAGATGAAGGTTGGTAATATAACGATTACCTCCCCCCCCCCCACATACACTCTTCATCTGTTCTTGATGATATCGGATCGGGGTATCGTTTTTTGTTTTTTTTTGAAAAAATAATTTTTTTTTTAAATTAGAAAAACGCAATAGACTCAAATCGGCCCACATATCAATGATTGTTTTTATGCAGACCATTCCAGATGACGTGTGGTGAAAAGTAGTTTAGCATACACATAATATTATGTGTAAGTTATGTTAAAATGATTGATAAAACTAAGAACAGATGAAGGTACGTAGGTGAATACCCCCCCCCCCTCTTCATCTGTTCTTGATAAAACATTTTATTTCAATATTTTGTGTGTAAATCCGATTTAAATCGATTTTTCACTTACATCGAATATATCGCTCATTGTGATAAATGCAGATCGGTTTATATTAAGATTCAATTCAAAAGAAAAACTAACAACACAATACAGTAATTCGTTTTCATTAAAATGTGCGAGCGTGACGTTTGAAAAATGTTAAAAATATGTTGGAATAATTTCGTTTCATTAATTTCATTCAATGCAATGAAAACCAAGACCACATAAGGATCGTGTCATTCGCTTTTGCTGAAAATTAAACACTAAACCGGTGTAAAGACAAATTCATCAATATTACATAAAGATATACATAAATGTAAATGAATAAAGGAAATTCAGTTAAGTAATTAACTAAAGTTAATTTTTCACTAAAGTTTTAAAGTGATAATGTTCTTTTATAACAAGGAGAACCTCACATAAGAACAGGCAGGGTTTTTTTTTTTCACATATTTATAGAATTTTTATTCCACTGTCAATTTGATCATATAATAAAAATTTCCCTATAAAATCATTTCCATGAAAGATAGTTTTCTTTATTAGACCTAATTTTGTCGTGAGAGCCAGAATTTTGCGAGATAAAGTCGGATAAATTAGCAGAGCGATCAGGTAGAAAGTAGTTGTTTATCCCTGATGAGCGCCAACTAGCGGTCAAAAATTGAAAATGCCTCGGCACGCAAGTTCAAGCCCGATGCGGAGGCCGTATATCTCAAAGGTCACGGTGAGACGCTGAGACTATCAGCATAGGGTGAAGGGCGATTTCGTTCTCATCACAACAATCCACGTTTTATTTTATTAATTAGAATTTTGTTAGTTGCCAGGCTATTATTGTGGGATGAGTAATCAAGATTGCTCTGTTATGGGTTGTAGCAATACCTACAAAAATACGAGTTCTTCACTGCCCAAAATACGCTCGTTCTCTAATGCCGTATCTAACGATCGAGATGCTTCCTCATATTGACAGTATCGTTCATGTTTGTTGTGCGCTAGCAAACCTTCAAAGGAAGGTTCATTATACAGGAAAAGCAGGCCTGAGTCTGTGAAAACATATGTTTTCTTTCTGAATAATAATATTAAATTTCTTTTAATACAACATGATCTAAAGTTACGATGCTTCGAAGCAAAAATTTGTAATCGTTGTTTCTGAGAAGTTTTTTTCAACTTCATGAGAAGTTGTTTCTCAGATCGTGAAGTTTTTTTTCCTCCTAAGTGGATGCCCCCTTACCGTGGGTCAGGGTTTTGGGTGCTTCAGGGACTCTCTCTCGGTGGTCACGGCTATGCTGGCTGTAGCACTGCTTCCTTAGGGTCACCCTTACCAGAAAGGTCATGATTCAGAAGTGAGACAAAGAGTAACCAAACAAACATATTTTATGTTGTCGACGAATGAGAGAAAGCATGAGTTTTTGTTTTTTTTTACATACGTTGTATGAAAAGAAATTTAAAATTATAATTCAGTATGAATTTATCACAACGTATCTTATTTACCGTATTATATTTTTTTTAATTAGCTAACAGACTAATAAATTATGAACTATTTTTGTAACTGTTTCAGCTTCTCTTTTTAATGGTTTCACAGTTTTTACAAATGTTGAGATATAGTGCGATTCCTCCTTAACATAAATGCCAAAATAAAGAAATTTTTTTTTACTTATTGATTTGTAATTTTGCAAGCAACAGGCTATGACAGCCTAATAACAGCTTACAAGAATAAAAATTATAAATAGTAGAATATAAAAAAGAATAAATATAATATTATTAAATATAAACAAGGAAAATGGTCTTAAGATAAATGTAACATTTCAAAATGATTTTTAACATAGTGATTATAATTTTAAAAAAATATAAATCAATAAAAATTGTAAATTATATAGTAATACAAAGAATAAACGTAAAAATATTAATCATCGATTCTCTGAAGAATTGTGTATGAAAAATTGGCAAGAAGCCGCATCCATTTTACTATTTGCTATTAGCGCATTCAGCCTCTCTCTCCCAGGAGAACTTACAAATTCGCCGCTATGAGCGCTGAAACTAGAAAAACGATGCTGCTATCTGAGAGGCGTACGAGGCTTATAAAAGTAAGGTTGTTAACTTCTATAAAAAGTGCCGGGGGCGAATTTTTTTTCTGATATTAGTTCGTGCCGAGTTACTACATGGCAGAGTTCGCTGGCGTTCTGTCTTTTGACTATTTGTGAGTTGAATCACCGTTTGTATATAAGATAGAAGGAGTGATTAGATAAAAAAACAAATAGTGTAAATATGTAAACTCCTTTAATTGACTAAAATCCCTCCCTTCGTCCTTTAGATCAAATTTGGTGACTTTTATTTATTTATTTATTTATTCCTTTATATGTTCATTTTGATTTATTCATTTATTTTATTAAATTAAAGGAGTTTAAATATTTACACAGTTTGTATACTTTTTGCAATTCAATCACAAGCATGGAGGAAAGAAACTCGATAAGTTTGTTTTCACTCAGCATACGTGTAATCATTGAGTACTTGAACAAAACTGATGCCACTTAAGTGTACAGTTCCGAACAGCGAAACCAGACTGGAATGAACAAACAAATAAAGTAACAGCAAATAGAATTAAAGCAAACAGAAAATGGATAAATATTAATTCATGAGGGAAGGGGGTTCAATAGTTCGATGATACGTCGGCAATAGCTCGTATCCGAGAGTTTCCCCACTATGTCTTGACTGGTATTTTGCCGAACCCATTTTGTGTGTGTGTCTTTCACCAGTATCTCGGAGGACAACAAAAGGATAGCAAAGGCATTCGCAATTTGGCAGGATCCAATTGTGATAGAAGAAAATCACAACATACTCGGCAAACCAAGCCCAATACACAAAATACAACGAGTCTCCTTCCCGATGATGCCGGCGGACATCAAGCCCAGCGTGACGAAAAAAGTGAGGAGCAGTAAGCTGCAAAGATGCACAAAGATGAACCAGCGACTCATGCGAGGTTTACGCAGCTATGTTGCCCTAATTTCACTTGGTTCCCACGATAACAACCAGGATCCAGAACATCTCCGCTGTGCTGTCTCGATGCAGCTTCCGCCATTTGAAGAGCCACCAGAGCAATTCCAGTTGTTCGAGGGAATAGGTGTAAGACCCAAGCATACATTGGAATCGGTAGTGTATGCATGTCTAAGTAGAAAAACTCTCGGTATTGAACTCGCCACAAAACCTTGGAGCAATGGAACTTAACGGAATACCCTACAAGTATTTAACGAGCATACGAACTCTATGTACAAACTTTTAAAGGTGGTAGAGGATCTTATTCTGAATATATTTTGCCGTTTTCTATTGTCTCCGTTTTTGGATATACATTAACGAGAGAGACAGAAAGTATCCTACAGCCGTTGTATATACGATGCTTGACAATTTCATCATGTATCAAGGACTCATTTACGACCCACAGTTTATTGGCGAACTATATTCTAAATAAGGCCTTTACCACCCTTTAAGTTTGTACATAGAGTTCGTAAACACTCTGTATACATTGAGTGGCCAATAACACTTGACAATTTTAAGCAAACAAGCCATAGCGTCATGCTATTGCCACTAGAGGACAAGACTCTTATAAAAATGGAAAGATTAGTGCTTTGTTTTTGAAGATATAGGTAAACAACGCTCTTTGACAAAATTTGAATGTGAGATGATTGTAAAACATTCTAATTCGTGAAATGTTTAAAGTGTTGAATGACTGAAATGTCAGCCATTTAACTGGATCTTAACTTGCAGCAGAAGAATTGACTAGTGAATGCTCGCGTGCAACGGAGAGTTCCGGAATTGTAAAATAAAGGGTGGTGCAAATAAAAGTAACCTCGCGTGAATTCTCTGCAATTCATGGGAAGCTACTTTTATTTGCACCACTCTGTACAACAGAGGGGCAACACTGCAGCAAATTATACCACATCCTAATCAAGGGTTCTCTTAAATGATCTCTGAATGCACTGAATCGTATGGGATATGGAAGCTATTTTCAAATGGAGATGGCTACTTTCAACAAGATGCATTATCAAGGATAACCGTAGTCTCAGATTCCCCAAACCACCTATCAATATCTCGTGGAGTTAATGCCAAAGACCAATGACGCTGTATTAAAAGCAAAAGGTTGGCCCAAGTTCACTGCTTTGCAATGAAATTTCCCCACCCATAAGGAGTTATCCGAATGAAACAAAAGTAGGTATACAGCAAGAGATACATCTGAACACACCTTTTGTACGTTATGGAGGCAAGAAGTGCACTCGTTTGTACAGGGTGTCCCAACGAAAAGCGGCATCAGTAGGTTGTGGCACCACCTCTAGCGGCGATGCATTGTTTCAGCCGCAGGTGTAGGTGATCTTACAGGTGGCGAATGTCATCTTGGGGTACGTCTGCCCGGCCTGGTGAAGCTGCTGTGTCAGGTCATGGAGATTGTGGGGTAATCAATAAACGACGTCCCACCATGTCCCACACGTGCTCAATTGGCTAGGTCTGGGGACCTCGCAGGCCATGGCAGACAGTTGACATCATGCAGACATGCCATGTTTATATTTGCCGTGTGCGGTCTGGTGTTATCCTGCTGAAAGACTACGCCGGGTATGGTGTGCAGAAAGGGCAGTAATACGGGCTGCAGAATCTCTGTGACGTACCATACTGCTGTCAGGGTGCCTTGGATGGTGACTAAAGGCGTTCTGGTATCGTAGCCGATGACACCCCAGACCATGATCCCGGGTGTTGGTCCACGATGGCGATACCGGATGCATTGTTCACTGGCATGTTCCAGTGGTCTGCGCCACACCCGTCCGCATCTGTCGTCGGTGTCCAAACAAAAGCGGGATTCGTCGCTGAAGACCGCTGGGCGCTATTCCATTCGCTAGCCCACTCGTTCACGACACCATTGCAGTCAGGTGTCAAAGGAAGATACAACAATGGACATTGTCGTGGCGTGTAACCGGCTTGCTATTGTCGCTATTAACACTGGAGCAACACCGGGAATACTGAAGTTGTCGCAGGGTGATGGTTCTGTCCGCTAGCCTGGTCTTCTGGCATGGGTGCCTTCCTCTCGCCATTGCCTCCAATATCGGCGTACCGTCCGTCCGTCCTGCAACACATGGACAGCAATCCGTCTAGTTGACCATCCAGCCTGGTAAAGGCCAATAATCCGATCTCGTTCAAAGTTCGTTAATTGCGTGAACGGTTATCGTTTTCTTCGTCGTGGCATTGAGACCGTTGTGCGGACTACAGTACTGTATGTTCACGAAGCAGTTGCTTCCTGCCTACTGCATGGAACGTCTCGCACAAGTGTCAACTGATGAGCTTATATAGGCACTTGGACACCTTGTATCAACCCAAATGGTCATGTCCCGTGAGCATGCATCTAATCGTTTACTAGTCGGAGGTAGACGACCCCCACCCCACTAAATATTGATAAGGTCGGATAACTCCTTGTTGGTGGGGCAATTTCATTGCAAAGCAGTGTAAGTACAAAGATTATAATAAATTGCCCACTTTGTGTATCTAAGTATTTTCTTCTGGTATAGAGGGTAGATTATCGCTGAGTGCTGAGTGGTTGGCACGTTTAGCCCGCGAGAAACATGCACTTGTGATTGGCCTGCGTGTAGAAGTCCTATATCTTTGCCTCTTGTTTGTAGGTCCAAATGGACACGAAAAAACATGGCTAACAACTGACACCTGGTCAGTGACTCGAACTGCCACTATACAAACGTTCTTAACTTTAGTAATTTTTCTGACAGAAAGTTTTTTTTTTACCATTTTTATTTATGATATTGGAATGGTATTGAGAAGATCTTCTGCGCCCCAACTAAGTTGGATAATCACAGAACAGCTCATTATTGAAACTCCCTGAATTTATGGACACCATTATATTTTTGGAGTGAGCGTGCGGAGCTTATCACTTCATCATTCCTTATACATAAAAATGATAGAGTATATAATAAGTAAAGAGAAAAATGAAGCATTTTTTACCACCCTTACTCTTAAAACGAAAGTTGAAGTTTTATCACTTAGAAGAAACAGTCTTATTGGCAAAACAAATTCTGACGTCACAAACTGCTCCACGGAAACAAAACTCCATAGACATGCAGGAAAAATTAATCTATTTAAAATTTTTTTGGGGGGCAAAAACCGAAATTGGAAAGAAAAACTTGCTAAAATGTGTTGTCATCAGTAGCAAACCTGTATGTATAATTTAAGAGCGAATGGAAAAGTGGAAGTGCTTCAATATTCGACTGAAAGGTTCCGTACCATCTCACAAGATCCAAGAGCGAATTAATATAAGGGTGGTAATTAAAAGAAACGAGGAAGATGTGGAAACAAGCTTCTATCTATGAGCGGCTTATGAAGTTGTTTTGTAATAGCTAATTAAAGAAGTATTTAGTATTGTTTTACCGAACATGAATGTCTAGCATAGCATCCAAGCGACTAAGTTCGAAGTCGTCTGACAGAGGCGCTCCAGCGAAGAAGCCGGCGTTGTTTATCTAGAGAGGAAAAAAAAACTTTCATCAAAACTATTGTCCTTTGTTAACATTGTATAAATTAAATCGAAATGAATGAAATTTCAGTGGCATTATACAGGGTGTTTATGAATTCCATTGTCTGAGTTGGAGAGATGGTAGGGAAGGTCAAAACTAATAACTATTCACAATACCATTTTATCTTCAAAACCGTTGTAAACGAGTTAGAAAAGTATAAATATCCCGACCAACCCCTGTAATTAGGAACGAAAGCAGTAATTGGTGAATCATGACATGCAGCTCCGAACAATTTATTTGTTCAAATGCAGAAACGGCTATTACAATATTACATTGAACAATTCCAGCAACTGTACGAAGTGGCGACCCTGGACTGTGATGCAGGACGTGCATCTCCGTTGCATGTTCTGTCGCACTATCTCAAACACTTCCAGTCTTTGTGAACTTCTCTGCAGACGTCAAAGATTCCTTTTTCTCAGCTCGTCAACACTGGCTGCTGAAGAGAAAGTCTCTTTTCAAATGACCCTATAAGAAAAAGTCCACCGACTTTTGGGACGGCCGAGTGCCATAAGGCACTTTTACTCGTTTTTATAATATAGTCAGAAATAAAAATTTTTATCTTTTAATTCATTCAGTCTAAGAAAACGAAAATTACTGTATTCTATACAGGAAACCTTTCTCTATAATAATACTGTATAATTAGCTTAGAGAATGAGATATTGTATTTATTATAATTAATTTAAAATGAACAGGCGTGGATGTTACAAACTAAACGTCGATCTTATATACTCATTACCTACTTTTTCATTTTTAAATATATTTACTCTCTACTTAATAAAAACCTGCTTTTTATGAAATTTCGTAGCTTCCTTAATTGTTCCATACAAGGTTTTCTGCATAAATATAAAAAATTTATTATCTTACCTTTACTTCATCCTTGTAATTTGAGTGCCTTCTTTGTTTTCGATTTCGCGAAGTTGAAATTTGGCGCCAAATTGCGAGATTTTTATTGCAGTTGGGTATAGGAATTTTTTTTTATTTTAATCCTCAGTCTCTTCTTTATTTTAAGTATAATGATAATTCATAAAATGAATTTAGAAAATAGAAATAAAGGAAAATGTTGGCGGATTCACAACAATAATGTGTGACTGCCGCCATGATGACATCATTTCAGAATGCATTCCGAAATCCCCCCCCCCTCTCCAGGGCCGCTTCAATGCTTAGAAGGTTGGAATGTAATTTTGTTTTTATCCGTTTATTGTTTACTTTATAAACAATTGTTATAAAGACTTATAATTTGGATGTGGACTAGTAAATACTAGTAAATGGACTAGTATATAAGCATTCAGAATGTTTATATTATAGTTAAAAATTTTTGGTTAACGTTTCATTATTTTGCATGAATAATAAAACATCAATTGAACCAAAAAATTGTTTTTTCGTTTATGCACCAAATTGTAATAAATGCTTTTTATTTAAATTAAAATATATTGTTACAATATCCAAAATGATTGTAAATTTATTTAAAATTCGCACATAAATTCATTTTCAATTAGCTTCATTTGAAAATGTAAAAAGTATTCATTTGTTTCTATATGAATTTTCATGTTTTTAAACACATGTCATTGAATTTTATAAAAAGTAATACAAATTTTATAATAATAAATGAATATTTAATTTTATTTTAGCATATAGGCAATTTACAAGCGCTATTTTTTTTGTATAAAATGCACATAAAATCACATTTTCAAGAGCTCTCTGGTGGATCGAGGCGGGGCCTGGATTTTGATTGGTTGTAGTTAGATCTACGCGATTACGTCAACTAGCATTAAATTACGTCATGGCGCCAACTTCCGAGGCTAACGAGAAAGACAGGCTCCGGCACTGAAAAGTCACCTGACCAAGATAGGTCTATTAACAATGTAGCTTTCATTGTTTCCATCTTGTATTTTAACAATCAGTGTTTTTTCCTTTGTTGGAAACAATGAAGGTTGGATTGTTAATAGACCTATCTTGGTCAGGTGACTTTTCAGTGCCGGAGCCTGTATTTCTCGTTAGCCTCGGCCAACTTCAAACCCCTGAAATCTCCACATAGTTATGAAAAAAAATTCATAACATTGATAATAAATAAAATTTCTTAATTATTTTTTAATTCTCATACAGACAATGAAATACTTCACATTTTCAGCCTAACTGACTAATTGGAAATAATTTTCGTTTTTTTTCTAAAAATTCATTAAAACAAGATTAATTTTTCTTTACTCATATTTGTATTTTTCAGTTATTTTTAAAAATAAATTATGCACATAATATAAAATATACTGTTTCATATAGTGGCCTAAACATCAATAAAAACTATGCAAAAAAAAATTCGCCATAAATAGATATACTTTGGCTAGAAAATTTTTTTTATAAATTAGCGCAATTTTCCCGTTTTTGATCAAAATTTTCCCGTCCTAAAAGGTTTCCGGTCCTAAATCCGGTGATCTCGGTGGCCAGTTAATGGGGCCACCTCTGCCTATCCAACATTGAGGGAAGGTTTGATCTTGAAACTCACGCACGGCCCGGGTTATATGGTGGTGCTCCATCGTGCTACAACCACATCTGCGTCTGACTTCCAAAGACACATCTTCTACCAGTCCAGGCAGGATATCTTGAAGAAACGTGAGGTAATGTTCTCCATTCAGGTTTGGAGGAAGTGCATGCGGTCCGATAATCTGGTCATGTAGAATTGCAGCCCAAATGTTGACATGAAAGCGTTCCTGATGGCTGGAAACGTGTGTGGCATGAGCGTTATGTTCGTTCCAACTATGGCTGTTGTGGCAATTGAACATGCCCTCTTTGGTGAACCGTGCTTCATCCAAAAATAAAACAAGTGTACCGAATGCAGGATTGTTAGTAACACTCTGAAGATACCATTCAGATATTTCCACGCGTGTTACATAGTCTCCACATCGTAAAGCTTGAACTTTCTGTTTGTGATAAGGTTGTTGTCGGTGCTCATGTGGAATCTTCCATACAGTCCACAGTGGGCCAGAATACTTAGAAAGCTGGACAAAAATCGAGTTACTAAAAGTTGCTTGATTGCGTTTCATCGTTTTGTAATTACACGATTTAACGTTTAAAGAACGATTAGAAATGTTTATTTTTTAGCCTGATATTTTCGTATTCCGTATTTTTTAAATTTATTTGTACGTTTAGCCCGAAACTTTCGTATTCTGTATTTTTACATTTAGCAGGTATTAGCAGCCAATTTTTTACTTGATGATTAGAATACTGCCCAGAAATTATTAATATAAATATGAGAACTTAAGTACGCTTAAGTTTTTTTATATCTCAAACGGACGAAACTACAAAGATATATAGATAAAGCCATCTGGATCGTTGGTATTTTATTAAACCTTACAGTATAGCATCTCAATATAAGGTGCTTACCAGATCTGGGCTCATCCATTCATATACTTGCAAAAAAATTGACTACAGATTAAAATATTCCTTGCTAAAATTTCGCTTTTTTTCTCAGAGAAACGTTAAACACGTTAACATCAACTTTCCTACATCTCTCATATACACGACTTGAAAGGGACACAATTTCTTACAAGAATATATAGTTTTTATTAATTTTTCTAAGTTTGATTTTTTGATTTTTGTCCAGTCTTTTAAGCTTGCTGGCCATTGTGCAGTCGTGTGATTGATGCCCATATTATGTGCAACTGCGCGGGTGGTTGTGGATGGGTTATCTGCAAATCTTTGCAGCACGTCCTCTTCGACATGTCGTGTTCGCACAGATCTTGGAGAACCAGCGCATGCCTGCTGGGTAGAAATTGTCCCGTTTCCCGTAAGCGCCGGTCAATCGCCACAAATGTTGCACGACAAGGATGTCATCTGCGAGGGAACCTCACGCGGTAGAGCCTTGCAGCTTCTCGTGCATTGCCATGAGCCTGGCCGTACAATAGACGCATGTCTGCCATCTCTTCATACGTGAACTCATTCATGTTGAGATCTTTGCAAATGTGGTGCTTCTGCTTGTACGTACTTCACGGACTCTGCCTGGTCACCCTCGATGAGGAATGTGATCACCCGTGCGTTGTGATTCACCAATTATGGTGCCCGGCACGAAAGAAAAAGGAAACTGGCACTTGCGTAAATAAAAAAAAATCTCGTTCAACTACTCAAAAAGGGAAAGGAAACGGAGTATTACTTATTACTGATGCCAGGAATAAGTAATAATCCGTTTCTTGTTAGTTTCTGATTTTGAACGTGGCGTTTTTCATTTATGCATGAGCCAGTTTCCTTTTTCTTTCGTGCCGGGCATCATAGTGCTTTCATTGTTAATTTCTTGCTTTGCATGCAGCTCTGCGGGTGCCCTGCAGTCCAGCCTTCGCAGGGTTTGGTCTGAATCTTTACACCTTTTTAACTCGTTTACAACGTTCTTGTGGAAAAAATGGTATTCGGAATAGTTGTTAGTTTTGACCTTCCCTACTACCTCTCCAAATCTGGCAATGGAATTCATAAACACCCTATATTTTTCCGTACATCAAAAAAGATTCGAAAACCTTAGATTAAGAAGAATCATCTGTCTATAATATAGGCCCCATATGCTATATAATTTCATTCTGTTTTAGCGATTCTTTAAATGCTTTAAAACGCGAAGAGTGACACCTTACCGACGGTATGACGAAGGTCAGTTAGGAATTCTGTTTAAATATTGCCGTCAGTTTTCTCTCGGATCCCTAAAGAGCCGTCTGATGATCACTGAATTTCTGGTAGTGGATATTAAATTCATTTATTATGAACCAAAAATCCAAGTTGTTTCTCTGCAAACCCCCAGCTTATTACTATACATAAATAGAAGTACGAACTTTAAGGTAAGGTAGAGAATATTAAAAAGGGATTGAGAATTGCATAGAAACCCATGACCGAAAATGTTGGTAGGCGGCGCTATTCTTGAGAGCGCTGGAGGGGAAATATCTCATTTTTCCCCATTTGCATCACAATTTGTGTGAATATGGGTTTTTAAGAGGTAACAGGCATAATGAGGGCAGGCTTACGAGTAACTCGTAAGCCCGCCATGGAACAAAATGTGTTGGATGTCACAGAGAGGATTCCGACTACCAGCATACCTGCCGTCGCCGCTGCTGTAGGAGGGGGTCTCGGACTGGTGTAGAACGTGCTTTGAATAGAAACTTCGAACATCATCTGTAACATTCTGAATTCGAACCGTCTACTACGCTATTTATATTATTTATGTGCAAGAAATGTTTCCGGTAATCTTTGTCTTGAGTCCTGTCATTTTCTTGTACATCTGCTACCACTCTCCCGTGACGTTTCCGGTCATAGATTCCTATGTAATTCTCAATCATTTTGATGTTCTCTACTTTCCCTTATGAGACACCATATATACTTTGAGATTTATTGCATTTTCAAATTTAATTTTTGATCATCCGATATTTTGATTTGGACTGATACATCACCAATTCAAATTTTCATCCCTTTAATCTAAGTAGTGTGAGAATAAAGAGAACTTTTAGAAAATACGTTTGCTTGACGCGGGAGAGGAACTTCGAAACCTTGACGAAATTGAACGAAAAAATAGGGAGAGGGAGTGGGGTTATCAAAGTATTGTGAACTTTACCTACCTAGGATGGGTGAAAATTAAGTAGGCAATATTTAATGGCCATGGAACTTGTATATACCTGGAGTCACTATGAAAGCAATCTCTACACATATGAGATACTGTAAATTGGATTTCACATTTCCCGTGTTGATAGTATAGGCATCGACTATGGGAAGCAGCCCATGCAACAAAGATGGTCGACCGCTTGACTAGTAGCGAGCTAGGAACGCAGTAAACTCTGAGGTGTGGAATTCCATGTTTTTGTGCAGAGTTGATGGCATACACTGAAAAGGAGGAATGCAACACTACGTCCAGAGAAAATGAAAAATTGTCATGCAAAGCTAATGACCACATGCATGGTGACGATGCAATAAAAAGCGCCTCCCTTCCACATATTGGTCCGCGGAGACAGTGGCAACAGCGCGCATGAAGTGTTTACCCTCAGCCCACAAAAAACACCACGCAGGCGGAAATTGAAATGGAGACGAACAAAGCACGCAGTGTATGCATGCTGCCTAAAGAATCGAATTTCCGGCCTTGGAAACTCCATAATGTGCAGGAACTAAAACCTGAAGTTTGTCACCACAGAATGGAATATAGGTGGTTAATACTGGATTGGCATGAATTGTGAAAACATCATTTACAGTGATGAGGTCGTATTCTGTGTTGGCGTTTTCGTCAATCGTCCTAACTGCCATTACTGGGTGCAGGGTCGTGATTCTCCATGACTTCGCGCCTTGATTTTCTATGATTCAAATATTTTTGAAAATAGGACCTAAAATACACACCGCTACCTACATATGCTTGAAGATTATCTGCGGCCTACGGAAAGTGGTTGGGATAACACTGCCGAACTTATTTCATGCAGGATGGTGCACTACCTCATTTTGCTCCTACTGTGCGTGCATGTTTAGACCTGTTCAGTGCCTGAATATTGGTTAGGACCATACAGGCCTCAGGAATTGATCCCAAGAAGTCCAGATCTCACTCCATATGATTTTATCTTAAGGGGCTATTCAAAGGATGAGTTACAGAGGACAAACCTCGCACACTGGAGAAATAGGAGGTACGGATTCAGGAGGTTCTCAGCAATATTTTCAACGATATTTTTCAACAGCTGAGGATTCCATCCCCGATCCTTTGAGGGAACTGGTTGATGCCACCGGAGCTTACATTGAGATTTAGAGATTTGGTTTCATTTTCTTAAGTAATAAGTAATGTACAATTTGTTTCAATAAATTTGTATTAGAATACTTACATTATTATCAATTTTTATTGCCTTGTTACTTTTCACTTATCCGTATATTCTTAAAAATACCGCGTCTGCTTATGCACGTGGTTATAGCTCCATTATTATGTGAAAAGATTCTTTCCTTCGAATAATGTTATAAAGTGTTATAAAGGGGGGAACGGATTAAAATTATATTTTTAGCAAACGTATTTTGTGAATGACCCCCCCCCCCCCAACAAGGTTCCTCTATCGTGTATTCAATCACTACAGATCTCGAAAAGGTCATAGATTTACGCATACAATCACGGAAAACTTCATATTTGCAGCATGAAAAATTTCACTTTTCCATCTTTATTAATGGCTGAGAAAATAATGTGGGCATTACTTTCTGAGCAATCATACTATGAAAAGGAATTTGTTCTTATCATCTTAAAATAATTCGAATTTTCAGTGAAAGGATTCTGTGGGGATATTAACACTAAAAGCTGCAATAAACACGTTATCAAAGAGGAAATGCCATGTCTCAGACCAAAGCATCCGGTTTATCTTTCAGGTGAGATATGCTCACACAGACGACTATTTACATCAACATAACCATATAGTCAGCAATAGTTTTAAACATCTGGCCAAGATACACAAGCTTGACGACGTAAAATATTCCATACTCTAAATATCATTCAATTCTGTAACGAGATAAACCTTCTAATCCTAAACCCAATCGTGAAATTCTCTCGATAAACCCAAGTAAAGGAGTTCTGCAAAGTTTTAACCAATTCCTTGATAATGATAAACATACATGACTTGCTGTTTGGCCATTAACGACGCCTAACATTAGCATTCAGAGATGGTAGAAAATATATCCTCCGTCAATTATCTTTCCTTTTAAGAATAGAACTTTTCCTGGACGAAGGAATAAATAAATAAATATTGCGATGAGATTTTACCAATAAATAAGTCATATGATTAAAATATAATTTCTCACCAAAATATCTAATTTTCCAAACTTGTTCAAAGTTTCTTTAATGAGATTTATTCTTACATCCTCCTGCGTAAGTTCGCCAACAACTTTTATAACCTATAACAAAATTATATTTTAAGTATTATAATTATATTAAAAAATTATTTTTGAAGTCAAAAAAAAAAATTAAATATTCACTTTGCACTTTTAAAAAATATTGAAAATATAATTGAAATATTAATCAGTTTTCAAAACCAATTTTAAAATATTTTAAACTACATTTATGAAGATTTCAAATAAAATACCGGCAAAAGTGACAGGAAACGTAACTCAAATATTACTTTTGATCGTTAAAATATTCTTGTGTTCTTGGAACGTGCGCTTAAGTCGATAGTCCATTCTTTTAATTCCCCAACTAAATGTTAATAAGATTCAGCCAACTAAATGTGCATCGCTCTCAGTTATGTTAATAAGATTAGGATAACTTTCCTGAGTCTAGATCGAGGTTGCAAATATTAAAGGCGATTTATCATTGCCTTCAGGGAGTCTGTGGCAAAGGTTTCTGTACTGTACCTGTACTATACTGTATCGCAAAATGGGCCAGTGCCTTTTATACCGGGCGAAAGCGCCCTCAGGTTAATTGCTGTATCGTTGTCTAACAACTGCAATGGAAAGTACTGGAAGATAAACTGCAGATATCATAATTATCAGTTCTTGTTGTTTTGATTTATTCCCAAGAATGAAAGGACACATTCTTATTCCATAAAATGAAGGGTCCAATCGATGAAAGACATCACTGATATCAACTAAAAGCGGTACCCGGTCATTTGGCCGAATGGATATTACACCGAACGGACATTTCACCGACGGACATTTAACCGACGGAGAAATACCTACATTTCACCGACATTTGGACATTCGACGTAAAGAGATCTTTTCTGCAATATAATCCGTTTAATGCAAAAAAAAATGTTTTCAGGAGGTTATTTTATATAACAAATCTTTTGTATATATTATGAGACAAATCCGTTTAATTCTTTCTACTAAGCAAGCATATTATATGGATCTATAAAATTATTCTTTTTTTGTATATCTTTTTAAATGAATATTTTACTTCTATAAAATGAGATACTCATTAATGTCGCCTCTGATGCCCGAGTACGCGGGTTCGATCCCGGCCGAGAACGACGAGGATTTTTCAGGGGGAAATCCTGAGATCACGCACTTCCTTCGGAAGGGAAGTAAAGCCGTTGGTCCCGTGTAGTCGTTTGCCGGCTACACGTTAAAGAACCCTTGCGAGGCAAAATTTACGGCCCCTATAACGCCGTCCTGAAATGGCCATAGCAGTTGAAAGGACGTTAATACCAAACAAACCAAACCATACTCAATAATGATGGGCAATATTTGATACTAATATCATGTATTAAAAGTTTATTCTATACACATCAGATTTCTGTCCTGCCATATGAGGAGACATAAAAATTCTAATATCGAATAGTATCAAATGCGAAAATTCTGACAGTATCGATGACTATAAAATATACGATACCAAAGTATCGCCCATCACTAATACCCATCTTGATTTTCATTAGGTTAGGTTGGTAAAGAGATGGCTTTCTATATGGTCCACGTTTACGGCAGTAAAATCCCATTAATGTTTTACATTACTTAATTATACCATGCACTATATACAGTATGTCATATATGCAGGTAGAGTGTCGATATCATTAGATGCTTTTCAATCGTTTAATTAAGAAATTTTGCAACATATATTGTCCTTTATTGTCCTTATCTTTACATCCTTTTTTTCCGTGTATTTATTGAATTGTATAAAAGCAATTGTCCACAAGAAAACAATTAAACATTGTGGACGCCCTCAGGAAATCAATCCTCGGCAACTCGTAATAGTTCTCGGTTATAGATTTCAGTCTATGATTGAATAGGTGGTTTTTACTCTGAAAATGAACTCTACCGTGAAAAATGTTAGAAATACTCAACCCATTACCAGTTGATTTTCATATTTGATACTATCCGATTAAGAATTTTTATGTCCCCCTCAAAAAAAAGGACAGAAACCTGATGTGTATGGAATAAACTTTTAATACACGATACTAATATCAAATATCGCCCGTCACTAATGAGTATCTCATTTTATAGAAGTAAAATATTCATTTAAAAAGACATACAGGAAAAGAATTGATATTATTTAATGATACAAGATCTTGAGTTGCATTTTGTCCGGTTCCCATCTTAACCTACCTAACAAACAAACATTTATTTAAAAAGACACACAAAAAAGAATAATTTTATAGATAAAATACAACATGCTTGCTTAATGAAAAGAATTAAACAAATTTGTATCATAATATATATAA
Source organism: Rhysida immarginata (assembly GCA_023313115.1). NCBI lineage: Eukaryota > Metazoa > Arthropoda > Chilopoda > Scolopendromorpha > Scolopendridae > Rhysida > Rhysida immarginata. Next base: position 809,856 of record JAHWFO010005664.1, on the reverse strand, counting down.
GACAAAATAATCTCCTGAAAACATTTTTTTTTTTTTTTGCATTAAACGAATTATATCGCCGAAAACGTCTCTTTACGTCGAAATGTAAGTGAAATACGGGTATTTCTCTGTCGGTTAAATCTCCGTTCAGTCATATGTCCGTCGGTGAAATGTCCGTTCGGTGTATTGTCTGTTCGGTGTAATGTCCGTTCGGTCAAATGTCCGTAGGTCAAGTGTCCGTCGGCCAAATGACCGGGTACCACTAAAAGCATTCTGCTGACGAAATCCAGCGGCGTCCGTAAACAGGGAAATTGTGCATTGTAGATTACATCGAAGAAATATAATTGTCGAATCCTGAATAATGAAGAGTTACGTAGTATACACGTGTTACTATTACTTTATTTATAATTCTTAGATAAGTGAATCAGAAGTTCCTTATGAGATATGCATTTTCTGATAAAGCCCACAGAAAAGTGTATACTTATTTTTTTTTAAGAATAAATCACAAGATGTTCAGTGAGGGTTTTATTGTACGCCAACATCAGCTATTCAAATTAATGATGAAAAATAGGAAAGAAAATTCCGCAGCCTGGATTCGAACCAGGAACCTTTGGCTCAGACCGCCAACCGAGGGTCTTTATGATTTATTCTTTAATGAATTTTACGCCTTAGGGAAGATAGTCCCGGCCTGCGAACTAGGTAACTGCTCCAACCAAGCCCTAAGGTCATGTAAATAGCGGCTAGCTTTCATGGCCGCAGTGCACTGTGGTCTATCCATAGGACAAAACTCAGATTTTTCGTAAGTGAGTTAGGATAAATTTGATTTCGCTTTTCGATACCCTATCAGTGATAGCTTATTACGGTAAAAGTGTTTCGCTTAAAAAATTTATTTTACATGCACATTTAACCTTCGAAAGTGAACATAATAAACTGTTTGCGTGCTCGTTGTTAATAAGTAAATTGAATCATCCAGTTTGCTTTCTTTTTTTTCAGTTATATTTTGTTTTTGGTGATAGTTTTAACATGGAATATCTAAATGAGGGTATGATTTACTATTTAATAAAATTTTTTAATATTTGCTTTTGATTTGTGCTATTGATTTGTGCTATTTTAAGGGTTGCAACGCGTTTACGATTTCGACACAAAATTTTAAGAGGAGGCTTCGGTTTTCTAGACATATATTTTGAAGTCCGCGTTAGCCCTCGTTAAATCTTCTTTCAAATTAAAGAAGAAAGCTTAGGCTCTTGATTTGAGAGATTCTAGCTGCAAACGTCTGCAATCTCAGGAGATATAGCCTTCATAACACTGCTACAAGGCTGCTACGAAAACACGCATTTTTAACGTTTCTCTTTTTAAAAGGTTCATCAACCGCGAGTATTATCGAATACAGACCTGCTGAATAGGCTTTTGGTTCATTCTGATCCATTTATAATAAGTTTAAGGAAACTTACTATTAAGAATAAGAAATCATTATCCAAAGATGTATTGGACCTTTTAATTTCAACTAATTAGTGTTATACTCTTATTTTTATGTCCTATATAATTATAAAATCACATTAACTAACGCTGTATTTTATTTTATTTATGTGTACTTATTCGTTTATAAGTCGTATTTAGTTTTTAGATAATTTTTGTTGTTTTCTATTACTTATGAGAATGTATATATATTTAGAATAGGGCGAGGCACAAGAACCCTGGAATACAATGAATAATAGTTATTAATTAAAAATACAAAATGAATAGTTATTTTGCTTTTGATTAATTATTTTTGTTTATTATATCTTTTTTTTTTCATTTTGTATTTTTAATTAATAATTATGAGAATGTATAAATCTTTCAATAAAACTGAAGTATTTCTATAAAAATTGATTTAGTTTAAAAATTTAACTAATTTCAGTTAAAACATGTTTTATAACACCCAATAATCGTGAGTTAATGAGTTTTGGCCGCCCACCTTAGAGCGCTAGACCAGTGCAGTGGCGCAATTGATTGGCGCGTTGGCGGTCTGAGCCAAAGGTTCCTAGTTCGAATCCAAGCTGTGGAATTTTCTTTCCTATTTCTCATCATTATTTTTTTCTGGCATTTTATTAAAATATGAAATAATCAAGTAATGATTGATAAACCTAAAAACGTCCGTTATTTAAAGAATTTTTATATCAGTTAAACATTCATTTTCTTTTCACACTGTTAAACCCAATCGTTGTTATAAAGATTATATTTTTTAAGGATGCAAAGTATCAACATTACTTTATCTTTGCTTCCGGCTAATTCGATACATTTATTCCGTACAGCTTCTAAAAGTTCAACATTTCGCCCGTGTAAAGTGACTGAAGCGCCTTGACGAGCAAATTCCATAGCGATTCCTTCTCCAATTCCTGAACTGGAACCTAGGGGGAAAATAGAATTATTGAAATAATAATAATAATAATAATAATAATAATAATAATAATAATAATTGAATTATCACAGTAGAACCTCGATAAATCAAATTCCTCCCTAATTCGAAGTTTCAGTCTATTGCCTTCCGTTCCGGGGCTAAGTCTTCTATAATTTGAAGAACAGAACCTCCATAAATCGAATTTGTTTCTAAGGAAAGTTAGCCTCTATAAATCGAAGCTAATGCAAATAAAATCGTCCATTTTACCTAACCTCGATAAATCGAAGGATTTTGCTCTTCCCTTGAGATTCGAATAATTCATTTATTGCGTTCATACAGCTAAATCAAACCAACAGGGAACTACAATATCCAGCAAACGGAACGAGAGTTACAAGACATCAAAGATAATAAGAAAAACAGCAAATAGATAATAACGGAGTAAATACAAAACAGTAAGCATTAACAAAAAATACAAAATGTCAAACATTGACTTCAATAAATGATAAAATCTTGTAAACATTCCAAGGAGGAGCTTTAGCTGTGAAGCAGAAATACATTTATACATTTAAAAACAAGAAATTAATTCCCCCCCCCCCCCGTTTAGGATAAACTAAGTAGAAGACCCTGCGGTCATCTATTTATCTGCACTTTTTACCTCTCCCCAAGTTTTTAATCAAAGAATATATTTTCTCCTACGTAGTATGTAGAAAATGTAAAAAAACTGGTATCTTCTTTTTTTTCTCATCATTTCTGACCGAATGACATATCATATGTTGTCATAGTTCTAAAGACCAAGTGACTGCCATCCCCGCAACTCCGACCCCACTGGAACAATTGGGCCTAAACTTCATAGTAATGTAGATCTCGCCTAGAGAAATCTTGATATTGAATTTAACTCCTTTACGTACCTAAATAGCACATAGATCTTTTGTCCCCTCTGACTCCCACCATTGTAATTCTGACCCCAGTGCACCAATCAAAACCAAACTAAATAGTGATGGTGGACATGCCCATAGTAAACTATCAAGTTGTTGCACATCAAATGTCGGATTGAGGAGGTCATCGTTAATGGCCCTCTAGAAAGGACACCTTCAAACGAGCTATTCGAAATAATGCCCATTGCATTCCAAACATTGTTGCCAACGATTTGGCAGCTTCTCGAGCCCTCTCCGATAGAATCCATGGTCACGGGACTCAATAAACTCCCGGAATGCGTTTTCGATGTCTGCTTAGTTAGGAGTGTTTTCCTCCGGAGAAAATGGTCCAGGCTCTAGAAAAGATGGTAGTCGGTAGGGGAGAGATCCGGAGAGTACAGAGGGGGGGGGGGGGGAGGCACCTCGTAGCCTGTAGCGAAAGGACGCCTTTGGGATGCACAAGTGCAGGTTGTTGCTGACACAGTTTTGTGTGCATACGATGCAGTTCACGACAGTAGGTCGCAGCGGTGACCGTCTCCCCCTCCTGCAGGAAGCTCTAATGCACTACACCGCGCATGTTCCACCACCGTTCACGTGGGACCCATTTGTCCTGCTTTTTCACCTTGTCGATGGTGAAAAAAATGAAAAACGTTGAATAACTGTGGAAAGCGACATAATAACAGAAGCACCTCTTATCCACAAAATATTTTTACTGGACATATACGTATTTCGAACCCTTTGGGTTCATTATTCAATGTCAAAGGAATGACGTTGAATAATGAACCCAAAGGGTTCGAAATACGTATATGTCCAGTAAAAATATTTTGATGTTATCAGCATCAGTATCGGTATCGGTTCTTCGATAATATCGTGGTATCGAAAAAAAAAATGAGTATCGGTAAATACGAGGGGAGTTCAATAAGTAATGCAACATATTTTTTTTCTCGACCAATTTTGGTTGAAAAAACTGGACATTTCTTGTGGAACATTTTCAAACATTTCCGCTTCGTCTCGTATACTTTCATTGTCGTTCGATAGGTGACAGCGCTATAGTGAGCTGTTAAAATGGCGTCTACAATGGAGGTGCGTTCCAAACAACGGGCAGTGATTGAGTTTCTTTTGGCGGAAAACCAGGGCATCTCAGATATTCATAGGTGCTTGCAGAATGTCTACGGTGATCTGTCAAAAGTGTTTGATTGTGATCCGTCGTTCTGCTCAAATGAGAGTTTTCGCATGTTCCGACATTGCAGGCGTCAGAGCTGTGCACGGCCGGCCAGCTCGCGGGAGATCAGACAGTTTTGCTTGACCTTGATGACACACGCTTTGCCCAACGACTCACCGTGCATTTGTCCACTGCCAGATCACCGCAGACATTCTGCAAGCGCCTATGAATATCTGAGATGCCCTGGTTTTCCGCCAAAAGAAACTCAACCACTGCCCGTTGTTTGGAACGTACCTCCATTGTAGACGCCATTTTAACAGCTCACTATCGGATGTCAATGAAACTATACGAGACGAAGCGGAAATGTTTGAAAATGTTCCACAAGAAATGTCCAGTTTTTTCAACCAAAATTGGCCGAGGAAAAAAATGTGTTGCATTACTTATTGAACTCCCCTCTTAGTATCGGTACTATTTTTAAATTTTAGAAATATATATATAATGTTTCGTACCACCTTTTCCATCTGCCGAGCTCAATGACGGCCCCACTCCTTATGCCACCACAACGCGCCTCTAATATCGTTGTACATTTTACTTTTGCGTATTTTATTTACCATCTCCAAAGTCTAATAGATTAATAGGTTTAATTCATGTAGGCATGCAGGGTTTCCCACATATTTAGAAATTAAACATTATATTTTTTTGCAACAATAATAATAAACAACAACTTTTCGTTGTTGTAAGCTGTCGCTTGTAGAATATATAGGGTGTTTCTGAATGGTGTGTACAAACTTTTAGGATATGTTCCAGGGACCAAAACAAGCAGCAAATGTCATATGAACATTGGGTCGAAGACGCCTCTTTCTATAGTATAATGGTTTGAAGGAGTCCTGTAGTAGAAGGAGAGTTACGACAATTCAAACAAACGTCTGAAGAAAATTGTGTTCTCCTGACGTGCACGACTTCCTTAATATAACGGAGGCCACTTTGATCATTTACTATAGCAAATGTATTGTCTTGTTATATCGCAGAAACAAGAAATTATCCCCCCCCCCCCCCCCGAGGAGGTATAGGAAGGCAGCGGAAGCTCTGAGGTGATGTATTTTTACCCCTTTATCTTCACTTTTAAATCTCCCAAATTTTTAAATCAGAAAATTGATTTTCTCGAACATAATATTCGAATCAAAAAATGTAAAAGAGCTCTGTCTTCTTTCGTTTCTCACCATTGCCGATCAAAGGACATATCATATGACTTATGTTGCTATATTTCTAAACACCAAGTGACTGCCGCGCTTACAACTCCGACCCTACTAGGACAATTTATCCCAAACTTCATAGTAATATGCTTACCGAATTTCACTCCGGTAACATGTAGATCCTTTGGTCCCCTCTAACTCCCACCTCCGTAATTCCGACCCCAGTGGGCTAATCAAAACCAAATTAAATAGTGAAGGAGGACATGATTATGGTAAGCTGTGTTCGAAATTTCAACTTTCTACGTGAATAAATGTAGAAAAAATGAAGGGGACAGACGGACGGATAGACAAACGGACATAATGTGAAACCAATAAATCATCCCACAACTTAATAAATCACACAATTTGCAATACCTATAGGCTTTAAAGTTAATGTAGTCTGCTGTAGGACACCTTCAAACCAATATAACTCTAGAACGACGCGTTTTTGACTCAAATGCTCATATGACATTTTGTGCTCGTTTTGGCCCCCAGAACTTATCCTCAAGTTTGTACAGGCCATTCAGAAACACCCTGTATACAGTTCAATATTACTTTAAACTTAAATACAGGGTTGTGCATAACCTTTTGCTAGGGGTCTGGAAAATAAACAAAACTAAGTGGAATGTTCTGCAGTTGATAATCAAAAAGTACGTTTATTTCTGCTTTTATCACATCAATATTTAATGTGGCCAAAACCTGCTTCTCGAACAGCACGCATCCGTTTCGGGTAAGAGCGGAGGAGTGTCTCAAACAGAGCAGTATCGTACTCCATGTCCTTCAGCACAGATGTCAGGTGTCCCATTAGAAGGTCTCGAGAATACCGATTTTCACCACGTTCTTGAATCATTAAAGATTCCACTGCGTCTTTTAACACGGCTCCAAAATGTTCAGCAACGTTTAGGTCAGGGGATGCACCGGGCCATTCGTTTGATGAGAAGAAATCGATAGCACTTTCTCTTAGGATTTGCTGTGTTGCATTAGCCTTAAAGCAAGGTGCCTTATCGTGCAAAAAACAAACTTCATGCGGGTCGATAGTGTTGTTTGGATCTCGAAGAAACGGAAAAACATCATTTGTTAGCAAATTCCGAAAATAATCACCATTCCATGACTCACCCTGCTCCTTGAATCTCCACATCATTCGCTTGGCGGTGAAACACACGAAGATGCCAATGCAGTCAGGCTTCTTGGACAGCTCTTGATAGTGTTCATCGTCAGAAATATCTGTAATCGATAAGCTCCAGACCCTATCGTTTTGGTAATTCGGACGTCTCATAGTCCACACAAAGAACTCGTCGCTCGGGGCAAGGTGCATGAAGTCGTCTTCCACCCAATCCCGCAGGTAGTCGCAAAACCAGAGCCGGTCTTCGATGTTTAATGCGGTCTTCATCGGTTTCGGAATAACATGGAATGGCGTGATGTTTGCACGCTGACGATGTCTTTGAACCGTTGAACGAGAAATTGTTTTTCCACGCTTGGCTTTAATTTCTTGTGCAACGTTGACACAGCTGCGACGTCTTTTGCCACTGTTATTAGCAATGATGTTTTTGCTTTCCTGTGATAATTTCTCGGGCCTACCCTCAGCAAATTCGGCATGGCAGTTATCATAACCTTTCTTCCAATTGTCCGTCACCCATCTATTCGATCGGTTTAACTTGTTCGCAACCCATTTGTGATTAATAAAAGACGCACCTGCTTCCATTGCCTCTCGATATGCATTTGCACGAACTCTATCCATGAAACGCTGCTCTTCACCGTCATTTATTAAACCAGCCATATTTGTTTGATACCAATAGACGCACAATGAACTACTCTCTGCCAAAGCGTCATAAGAGTGTGCTACAACGCTGCGGTTTAAGTCGCAGCCCCCTAGCAAAAGGTTATGCACAACCCCGTACATGCAATTGTGCCTGCTTCATAAGAGTATCGAATACTTCCATATCGATAACATCGATACTTCCTTGCCGATAGTATCGGGGTATCGATACTTGGCTCTAAGTTTGATATCGATGCTGAATATCGTATCGAAAAGAGTATCGCAGCGTCCCTAACTGTAACAGCGCATGGAAAGCGGCTTGACTTCGCTCGAAAATTTGGCCAGCATCTGGAAGACAGTCCTGGCATTTTTGATAAGCTCCGGGTGTCGGATGAGGCATACTTCCACCTCACAGGAGACGTTAACTGGCACAATATCCGATTTTGGGGAACCCAGCACCCTCACTAAATCCACGAAAGTGTTGGTATGTTGTGCGATCTCAAAACGAGGGATCGTAAGTCCGATTTTTTTTAACGATTAGGTCAACGCCGCAAATTATTCCGAGATGATTGAGGAAACTTTCATCCTGGAACTGCGAAGGCGATGTGTGCCTTTGCGTAGGCAGTGGTTCCAGCAGGATGGAGCCCGGCCTCACACAACTGACGACGTCCTAGACCTCCTGCACGTCCATTTCCAAAGTCGTGTTGTCTCGAACCGTTTCCCTGAACGGTTTAGGACTGGATTTTTTTGGCGCCCCCACCAGAAGGGATCTGAATCCCTGCGACTTTTTCTTGTGGGGGTACTTCAAGGACTGTGTTTTCAAGACGGCTCCGCGAACTATCGCAGACCTGCGACAGACAATCATCGACTGTTGCGCCCTCATCGATTAAGAATTGCTGCTTCGCATTTTCGAAAACTTCCCTTTGTGTCTGCGCGCGGTTATATGCTTGTGGCGCCCATATTGAGTATGTAATCAAAACCATCTCTCGTGAATAAAACTCCTTTTCTTCCACTTAAAGGTCATCTACTTGTTTTTTTTAATACCGCCAATAATTATAAAATGGGGCGGCATTGAAATAGGCAGTAATTGAATGAAACGCCCTGTAACATTATCCATTTTTCCACTCGTATCTTTACTATATGTAGCTGTCGTGAGTTGCCTGTTTTTAGAGGCTTGACCATAGTTAAAAAGAGTTTCAAAATAGGCTCTGCATGTGTATAAATTGTTTTGAATGCTTATTTATTTATTTATTTTTTATTTAAGTATTTATTTATTTTTGACCAACACAATTGTCGATCTGGCTGATTTTGAAACTCGACTGAGAGCTACTCCCCAACTTGGTTAATGAAAACTGAGAAGAAAATTTCGAGGTCCGCTCAGAAATATTGTGTTCCGGTTAGGTTAGATTAAGTTATAGGCAGACTCGACCATTCGCATAAAATATCTTTCGCTAGGTAACATTATATTGATAAATAATGCAAATAATCTAATCTTTATTATTTATTAAAATTATATGCTACAGCGAAGAAATTTCTCACCAGTGATAATAGCAACTTTGCCTTCAAGAAGACGATGCGAGGCCATCGCAATTTCCTGTTGAATCCTGAAATATAAATTAAAAGAATGAAATCTTAAAACGTACATCATTTGATAAGGAAATTAAATGAATTTGTACTGCTATTACTCTTATAATCTATATGTATGAGTTTATTAAGATAATATCTTACAAACATAGTGTCGCCTGCATGATATATTTGTTAAGCGATACAAAAGGAAAGGTAAAACTAACAATTTTTATTTTTGCTATTTAATTACACTGTATCCAATTTTACAAATGTCACTTTTTAGCAATCTATTTTGAGTGACGATTTTCATCTAATTTGCACAGCTGAGATAGCATTAAATTCATTTAAGGATTGGAATTGCTTAAGAAATGATAAATTTGGAAATTTGCAAATGATCTTTGGAAATTTGCATTATTACATTAACTGATTTCATATTTACATAATTTATTCATTTCAAATCTTTCCGGCGCTGCCTAAAGATCTTTGGAGATGAAAGTTGGAAGGCATTGACGATTTGCTACAAAAATGTAAGAGAAATATATTGTGAAAGAAAAGAGAAACAGGCACAAAAACTTTGAAATAAACCAAAATTGGATACTATCCTTTGTCAAAGCAAAAGAATAATAATATTGAACAAAAAATAGTATATATCTGAAACATCAGCTGTTTTCAGGTTCTTACTATTCTGTGTTCAGTTCTGAGAGACAAAAGAGTAAGAGATATAAGAAGAATGATTTTACCGCCTTGGCAGGTAAGAGGAGCACATTTTCGTGTTATCGCAGCAAGACATTAGCCATGGATACGTAGAGCTCACCTGCATTTTAAAACCCCTTACAGAAATTCTATACAGGGTGGGCCAAAAAAAAAACTCGCCACTGAAAATTTCTAAGTCTAATGGAAACGGTCCAAAAAGGGATGAGCGATTCTAGAGGGAAGAACGCTAACATTAATTAAGGCAAGCGTTCCATTTAACGTTAACGCCTGCCTTAATTAATGGTAGCGTTCTTCCTTCTAGAATCGCTCACCCCTTTGCGGACCGTTTCCATTGGACTTAGAAATTTTTAGTGACGAATTTTTTTTTTTGGCCCACCCTGTATAAATATCAGAACTGAATTGCCAATTTCTAAATAATCTAAAGGAAGAAAATTTGAAGTGCGGAAAGGTTCAGTGGAAATTTAGCAATTCGTTATATACCGGGCTTTGCAATAGTTCTGTTACACTCGTGACGACCCTCAAAGAAATGGACACGACAATGTTCACGATGCAGTTAGACATGTTTTTATTGTGCCATCATGTAGAATAACAATGTAATTAGTCATTTAATCAATGTAGCCACCATCTGCATCAAGAACCCGCTCCAGACGAGGCCGAAAAGCCTTGCAAACTTTGCGAATGTAGTCCTTCCTCATTCTGGTCCACACACGGTTGACAGATGTTTTCAGCTCGTCGACGTTGCTGTGACGGACCTTGCAGGCCTTCACCTCGACATGCGCCCACACGCTGTAGTCAAGTGGATTGAGGTCTGGCGACTGCGGAGGCCAAGAGCCCTTCGACCAGAAGGTCATGTTGGACCCCAACCAGTTTTGCACAGTGTTGGCCGTGTGGGCAGGGGCACCGTCCTGTTGAAAGATGTAGTCCGCATTTCTTCACCCAGGGAAGGACTTTTGTGGCCAGGATGTCCTTGTGATCAGCCGCCGTTAGCCGGTATCCACTTGGGAACCACACGGGTGGCATTTTCTCGCCATTCGACGCCACGATTCCGAGCATCATCACAGAGGCCAGGTGCTTGGTTGTAGACACGTAGCGAACCTTGGAGATGTCCTGGCCGAAGCTTACCACGCAGTCGTTTTGCTTGTTGACGACAGGATCGACCGTGAAGGTGTTTTCGTCAGAGAAAATGACAATTCGCTCGCCATGACTCTTCAAGTCGTTGAGAAGACGGCGACAGCGCTCCCGACGTTGTTCCCGTATCCGATCCGTCAGCAGAGGCCTCACGCTCTTTCCACCTTCTTCTTTGAGCGCTCTGGACACTGTGGACACCGAAATGTTTTTTTTCTTTGCGAGCGCAGTCATTTTGAGCGTCGGGTCTTGTTCGAAGGCTTTTCTCACAGCCAAACGGTTGACGACTTGAGGTCTACCTGAACGAGGTTGATCTTTAAGTTCTCTCCCATTCTTGAGCCTGTCCGCAACTCTGTGGATGTTCATCCGGCTGACTTTAAGGAGCTTGGCAATCTCGGACTTCGTGTGGCCCGCGCGCAGGAGAGCAGCGTTCTCTACTCGTTTCGTTTCCATCGCTTTTGTCATGGACATTAGGATCACTCAGAGGTTAACACGTAATTTCCAATATATTATTTGATCCTTTTGTGGAAATGGAATTATCCAAATCATGAGCAGTCCATTTTTTGGGGGATGTAAAGAGTGCAACAGAATTTTTGCAAAGCCCGGTATTTGAACAACTGAAAGTTCTGTAATTTGTAAGCATTCCTATATAATGTTAAACGAAGTGAGTGTCATTTGTTGAAGCGTTATGTGTAGGCGTCTATTATTTCTTCATAATCTATTGCCAAAGCGTTTCTACGGAACTATCTACTGTTAAAGCGAGGGATTAGCTAACAGAATTCATCTATAGATAACAGCAATTTACTCTTGGATAACAATAGGTATTACATGTCAATTTAAAAAATTGGTACTATAATACAGGATGAACATAAGGTCTTAACATGATAAAGAAAATTAATTTAAAAAACATGCCAGATAGCTTTTTGTATTATAATCTCCAACTCAAAAAGTTTTTAAACTGCTGATACTGTAGAAGCCGAAACGATGTAGGTTGCGCTAACATCGATCATATTGAAAATGTCTTCTATGAAAGAGTACCAACCACGGGTAATTTATCAACAGGAGGGTGACTGCCACATTGGGCATTATCTGTTGGTGAATTTCTAGATGGTCTGGAAGAGATGCTCCTACACGTTCTCCGAACATAACACCCTTAGACTTTTTTCCATGGGGATATGTTAAGGAAAAAGTTTGCTACACCGGTCCCCGATATGAAAAAATTAAAGGCAAGAATAACGGATACGATATTGACGATAACAGAAGATATACTGGCGAATACGTGGCGAAAAATTGAATATCGTCTAGAATTTACACGTTCTCAGAGCTACGAAAGATGCACATGGTGAAGTGTACGAAAGATGTAAAGAAAACGTTTTTTGATATGAAGATCATAATACAAAATCGTATGTACCTATCTGACGTAGTTTTTTTGTTAATTTTCTATATTAGGTAAAGACTTTATGTTCACCCTGTAGTACAGTGCTGGGCCGAATTATACACTCACATGAATTTTGAACCAAACTTTACTAAAAACAAAAAGATATCTACATCAGCTTTTTACATATCATTTTTCAAACATAAATTTACCACTTTGCTTATTGTCATTCGTATACTTTAAAAAATTTGTGAACAACGACAATAAACTCATAATTTCACTTGGACAAAATTATAAACTCACCCTTAAAAAACAGAAGTATGGCGATTATTTTTCAAATATTAGTACTTTGTTGGTCCTCCATAGTTTCTTATGACTTCAAACATCCTGTTTGGCTAATCGACAAGTTTATGCAAGTACTCAATGGTGACAGATTCCCATCCTTCCATGATGGCAGTGGTGAGCTCTTGACTAGTCTGGAATTGCCGATGATCTTTATAAAGAAGACGTGCTAGTTGTCCCCATACATTCTAAATTGGGCTGAGGGCTGGGGAGCATGACGGCCAACATAAAACATTTATCTGCTGCTCTTGAAACCATTTTTTCATAAGGTTGGAACGATGGCATGGAGAAAGACCAGTTATCTCCACTAAGAATTTCACCATAGCTTGAAAGTTGATTTTCCAGCAGCACTTTGTATCTTGCAGAGTCCATCCATCCATTGATCACTACCATATCACTTTTACTCTGAGCAGAAAACGTCCCCTAAACCATTACTGAGCCACCCCCTATTTGACGATTCAGTTTAAGCTATTCATCTTGTCTGATGTTATGCCAATAATAGTCCATCCATCGGGACCATCAAGGTTGAATTTCTTTTCATCAGAGAACACCACTGTGTACCACTCGTGAGTCCATGCCATTTTTTCTCTACAAAACTCCAATCTTGCATTTTTGTGAGCTTGGTTTAGAGGTGGTTTTCGTAGAAATATTTTGTAGACAATGATGGGAGTTGTTGCAGAACCTGTGCAACAGTGCGCCGAGAGCAGTTAAGTGAAAGTACATCTACAATGTGTCCATCAGAAAGATTGCTTCCAGCTGCCGGTCGTCGAATGAGATTCATCTCGAGAGCTTAAGATTTTTTTCCTTCCTCTTCGTTTCTTCGCTTTCCCATCAACTTCCCGTTGTAATACATTTCTGACAGCACACTGGGATCGGTTAAGATGAGCTGCAATTTTCATTTGGGACATTCCACATCCATGCAACATCAATACTGTCCTAATGTCTGTCTGACTAAGCTCTGTTCATCGTGGCAATGTTTTACACAGTATAAATCTGCAGCAGACACTTTCTTACAATAAGTGATTGCAAATACAACCTTTTTGCAATTTGCATATGATAAAAATAGAGGGGCGAACACATTTTTAAGGGTGAGTTTATAATTTTGTCCAAGTGAAATTATGAGTTTATTGTCGTTGTTCACAAAATTTTTAAAATATACGAATGAAAATCAGCAAAATGGTAAATTTATGTTTGATAAATGATATTTAAAAAGCTGATGTAGATCATTTTATTTTTAGTAAAGTTTGGTTCAAAATTCATGCGAGTTTATAATTCTGTCCAGCACTGTATCATTAGAACATGTACTACTAAGCCTATAGGGGCTATCATCTCATCAACTCTTTATAATCATGGCATTATGACACTTCGAGCTATTTATTGGTTTCACAATATCCGTCCGTCCGTCCCTTTCATAATTTCCGCATTTTTTGAGGTAGAAGGTTAAAATTCGGAATGTAGCTTACTATGGGCATATGCACCTTCACCATTTAGTTTGGTTTTGATTAACCCACTGGGGTGGAAATTAGAGGGATCCAAAAGGTCTACGTGTATTTATGCATATAAAGGAGTGAAATTCGGTATGCAGATTCCTCTAAGCAAGTTCTCCATTACTATGAAGTTTGGGCCAAATTGTCCCAATGCGGTCGGAGTTGTGGGGGGGGGGGAGCAGTTACTTGTTCTTTAGAATTATGGCAACATATGGAATGTGATATATCATTCGATCGGAAATGATGAGAAACGAAAGAAAATAGAGCTCTTTTACAGTTTCTGAATACGAGGGGTGTTCAAATGAAAAGGTACGAAACGTCGTAAAAACCCAACCGATTGGAATTTGACTATGCCGCTTTGGGATAAGGTAGTGCTACATCTAGGGAAGAGAACGTAGTGTCCGGAGAGCTTGTGCGCATCCGCAAGCCGCTCTCACATGACGCAGGAGAGAGTCAAGCAATTGTGATTCCGTCCAAGTGAATTCCTCATCGAATTCCTCGAGCATGCGCACAACCATTAACGGAAAAACCATTAATAACGACATGTACTGCGAGACGTCCATCAAGAGCAAACGGCATAGGCTGCTCACGGAGAGAATGATTGTGGTCCATGATAACGCTCATCCCACACGTCTTCAAGGTCACAAAAAGTATACTGGACAAGTTCAAGTGGGAGCAGCTAGATCATCCGCCCTACAGCCCGGACATGTCGCCCTGCGACTTCCATCTGTTTGGTTCGCTAAAAAAACATCTCAAGGGAAAGCACTTCAACTCGGACGACGAACTGAAGGACTCAGTGGAGGACTGGCGGCTGTCACAGCCACAGCAATTCTGGGAACAGGGAATCCTTCGGCTCGCGATACAGTGGGATAGTTGTGTTCAGGCCTATGGTGATTAATTTGAATAAGGAATTCGATTATACCCACAGAGTCGTTTCGTACCTTTTCATTTGAACACCCCTCATACTACGTTCGAGAAAATCAATTTTTTGATTTAAAAAATTGAAGAGGGAGCAAGGGTAAAAATAGATGATCTCAGGACTTCCGCTACTTTCCTATATCTTCCTCAATTAATTTCTTGTTTGATATATTTCATGCCATATCTAAGCATAGAATATTTTAAGGGGGTGTCATAATAGTACTAATTCGGCTATTTCACCTTTTCGTGCTCTGTCCCATATTTATCGATTGGTGAAAACAGACTTTAAAAAAGTTAATCCGTTTTCAAGTTATCGTAAAAATAATAAGCTCTTCTAATAAAGAAATCCTTTTAGTTTAGGCAATCTGCAGCGATCTCAACCTTTCAATAATCATCTATCACTTGTAGCATGGTTATTAGTTGGTCTATGCCACCTTTGAGAGATAAACCTGTTGTCTTAAACAGTCTACCATTACTATAACATACTTCTGCTGTTGATGTGGGCCGATCCAACTAAATCATAGAGGCTATTACTAGGCTTGAGCAGTTTCTAATAAACTTTGAGATGTGCCTGGTTTCAGTGATCATTTAGTGTTTAATGCCAAAGTCAATAACGTTTATAAAAAACACTATTCTTCATTAAGTATCTAACTTCTAATAACCATGCCTGTAGAATTGATCACGCGTTTTCCCTAGTGTGAGAATGATTCGTCTCTTCCAACTACGCCCACTTTCTCCGGATGCAACTCAATTGCTGCCCTTAAATAATTGTCTCACTTCAAAAACTTAAAGTGGAATAAATACGTGCCGAAATCTGCCAAAAATAAATTAGCTAGATAGGGGGCAGTTTGTATTAAATTATGAAATATAAAATATGAAATTAAAGTAATTAGATTAGTAATTAGATTAGGATGGACGGACGGACCTTTTGACAGACCGATGACATACGCACTTTTCTACGAAAATGTGCTAAAAGGAAGAAAGAAGGTAGTCCAATAATTTATGTCAGCAATCATATAAGGAAATGGAAATTATGACTTTAAAGGAAAGAAGATTAGGATATTAACTTGAATATGTTTTTTTTATTATCATTCATATATTTTTTTTATTATCATTCATATATTTTTTTATATGTATTTCATATTTAATATATTTTATCTCCTTTTGGCATTCGAGATTTCATTTATCACTAAATTTGTATACTTTTTAACCAACGGCAAACTTTTTTTTAATTAAAAGTCTTTACAACTAGTTTGCAATTGGTGATCATTTGTTACAACGCTTTTTAAATAAACCTTTTTCTTAACAATTTTAAAAATTTACGCATAAAATAAATAAAGCATTCATATCAATAGAATTTTATTTTAAATTGAAATTAATCACAATAATGCTAAAACCATTACATGAATTTGATTAAACAAAGCAATCACACGAATAACTTGGATCGATGTTGCACAGATATAAATAAGGAGAAATAAACTTTGCAACAATCACATTATCAGAGACCTGTAATAAATTTACAAAGTAATTCAAGGAAGTTTAAATAAATGGGTTGATTGCTCGAAGAAGTGATTCTGGATCAAAGGAAACGGAGAGAAATGTTAAATTATTCATGATATGTAAATGCGAGAATAAACTGATAAGAAATTTATTTTTATATTTTAGATCAATTTAACATTAAATATTATAATGATTTCTAAAGAAAATTTGTAAAATTTTGAAGATTTTTAAATTTTAAGGCTTCCGAGATTTCAAAAATTATTGAAATATTAATGCTTGATTTCTTAGAATAATCTGATAAAATATTACTTTCTATTAAATTTTGTCCTCGAGTAATCCTATTTACAATCAATATGAATTTAAATTTTAAGATCGAGGGACGGGGGGGGGGGGGGGGATTCTATTAATTTCCTTATTTTAATGGTCACAATAAACGGCTATGAACATGTAATTCCGCTATCTTTTTATTACTTAATTTCTCCTGGCTCCGGTGACCGTGATACGATAAAATCAGGCTAATACACGGTATATAACCCTCTTTCATATTAAGAAAAAGTAGTGTTGTCTCGTAAAATCTAAGCTTAATTCACTTAATAATTTAAAACATTACGTTTTTATAAAACAAGAAATGTGAAAATTAAAAGTTTCCTTTCTAAAAAATTCATCTAAAAGAAAATGTTATGATTATAAAATTCTTACTGAAAAAGGAAATATAGAACTCTAATATGTAAACAGCCAAAACTGTGGACACTAGGTTAACAAGAAAGGAAAGAAAGAAACCACTATTCCACAAAAATGAATTTTTTAAAATAAAATAAAAATCCTTTTATACATTTCGGAGCTGTCTCCTTCTTCAGTGAGAAAGAACAAGTGAAGACGGAGACAGAGAGCTCCAAAATGTATATATGAGATTTTATTTTATTTTATTAAATTTATTTATGTGGAATAGTGATTTCTTTCCTTCCTTTCTTGTTAGGAAATATAAATTTATGAAAAAAATTGCTTATTGCTATTTTCTTATAACATCGAAACTTAAAAAATAATTTAGATATTCCTACTGTTGAAGCTGGCCGAATTGTTTCCAAAAAATTTTATCTGCTGATAATATAAGACTTGCGAGATAGAGTGGAGCAGGAACTGAAAGAGCATTATGTAACACTTTTTCCTGTTATTTCATTGGCTGAAACGGAAATTGCAACAGGTGTTACAACATCGCTAAATTTTTGTTTCTTCCTTTTTTTTTTTTTTTTTTGATATGAAGGTGAATAATTATTTGTTTATTTATTGTTAGCTGAACTGTCTTTTTGAATGTATTTATCTCCTCAAGATAAAAATTTTTAAAATGGTCGTGTAATTGAATGCAATAAAATATCAATTGTGTTTAAGTTATCAATGATGACATCAATTGATGTTACATAATATAGTATATAACAGAAGGGTGTATATTAAATGTAAGAAATTTAATTCTGATACATACACTATCATATACGTTGAGATAATATGTGAATGAAGAACAAATTTTATTTAATGATGATCAGAAAAATAATTTAATGATAAGAAATTACAAATTTTTTAAATTTAAAAGAATTTTATAAATTAAAACTTTACTATTGTTCTGAAAATTACAAACAATCTTAAGAAACGTTTTGTCAATATATTTCTTATAAACAAGATTAAACAGAGTATAAAAAAAATAACCGACTTTGATGAAACTTTCACTATCATCTAGCTATAACCAGTCCATATCTTGAAAACTACTGAACCGATTTTTTTGAAACTTTGACTCTTCCCTAAGTTGTAAGATACTTAATCCAATAAAAAAATTATTGCAATTCGATTTCCAGTTTCTGATAAATACGTGGACACACCTATGAAATTTGGCACACCTGTTTAGAAGTCCACATAGACTAACATATACGAATATTGTGCAATTACAACAATATTACATATATACGAGTCGAATTGATAACCTCCTTTTTTTTGAAGTCGGTTAATAATGTGTAATGCATATTGGCGACGCCATCTGATTTTTGAAAAAAATGAAATTAAAAATCACTTTATCTTTATAAACTGTTGAATAATTTTTATAAGGATGTCCGAAATCAAGTGATTTACATTGTTCGTCACCCTTAACAATCATGCTTGACAATGACCGAATTCAGTAAAAAAAAAATTAAAACAAATCCAGTCGGGTGACTTTTCCGGTTATTCTTACAGTATGTACAAGAGCTGGGCGACGCACACTCGGCGATGATCAACTGGCGACAGAAACTTGGCGACTCCATCGAGAAACAAATGAATTTTAATGTCTGAAACATTGAAGCTCATACAGAGTGGATTTTCTTTTAAATTTAAATATGATCAATATATTAATGAATACATGTCAAAATTTGTTACATCTGCAGTTTTATAAATTTTTAATTTTATATACACTGAGTTAGCAAAACTCATGGGATAGTTACTTAATATCTGATCGGGCCACCTCTGGCCCTGTGGAGTGCAGCAATACGGCGTGGTAGTGAGTCTGCAAGTCCCTGGTAGACTTCTGGAGGCAGTTGACACCAGATAGTCTGCAGAGCCGAAGATAGTTGCTGCCCGTTCGTGGGCGGATGATCCAGTGCCCGGAGCCTGACTTCAACAGCATCCCAGATATGCTCGATGGGATTCATGTCAGGGCTCCGGGCTGGCCAGCTCAGTCGTTGGACCTCTCCTGCATGCTCCTCGAACCATTCGCGGACGACATTGGAGCGATGTGGTGGAGCATTGTCATCTTGAAAGATTGCTACGTCGTCAGGGTGTTGAAATGTCAAAAACGGGTGCAGATGGTCTCCGATGAGTTGACGATACCGTGAACCATTCAACGTTTGGTCCAGGATAACCAGAGGGCCCATTCCAAACCAGGAAAATGCACCCCAGACCATCACTGACGCCCCACCACCCTGCACCACCACCTGTTGGCATGCGGGATCCATCGTTTCGTGAGGTCTGCGCCACACGTGGTGCCTCCCATCCGTGTGGTACAGTTGATATCGTGACTCATCTGACCATATGACGTTACTCCACTGTTGCAGAGTCCAGCCAAATGGTTGGTGGCAAATGCACGCCGGAGTGTCCGATGACGCTGGGTAAGCATTGGCACCCGTGTAGGGCGACGGCTGCCAAACCCGAGGGCATGCAGATTCCGACGGATTGTCCACCGAGAGACGTTTCTAGTGCGGCCAGTATTGAACTGGTCTGTGATTTGTTGCACTGTTGCGCTCCTGTCTCTCTGAATCATTCGTCCCAGGTGTCGCCGGTCACGATCATTCAGGGCAGCTGGACGCCCGGTATGGTGCCTGTTGTGGACTGTGATGCCTTCATCCAGCCATTCCCGATACACCCTGGAGACAGTTGAGCGGGGAAAGCCAAATTCCTGCACCACTGCCGAAATAGAACATCCCATGCGTCGGGCACCTACTATCATACCCCGTTCAAAAGACGTCAGCTCGCGACGACGTGCCATTTCTGATTAATCACTTACCCAAGCTCTTCCCACAACGTGTAATGGTCCATTCCCAGAATCCGTTACCCCTGTGAATTCGTGAGCCATGCCCATCAATCAATGTGCTTGCTATCCCATGAGTTTTGCTAACTCAGTGTACATGTATGTTCAATATTATCTACGCAGTATAACTAAGCATGAAGTTCTCGAGAAATTTTATTTCATTCCAGTCTTTGTATTCTTATGTTCTATTTTCAATGGAGAATAAAATTATAGAATTTTTACGAGGTATTTCATACAACTATAATATGAATTGATAATCTTATAATAAATTGTTTTTTATTTACAGAGGAAATTTATAAACTCTGCATATCTAATATTATACAGTGGGTTGCCAAATTATTACTGACAGTCTTGAAAAAATATATTTCTGTTGTATTTATTTAAAATATTCTTAACCGACTTCAAAAAAGGGAGGTTATCAATTCGATGCGTATGTATGTAATATTGTTGGAATTGCACAATATTCATATACAGGGTGTTTCATAATTGGTGTCCCGTCTTTAGGTCCAAATGACGACTCAAGGGGAACATATTGGGGGAAAATGAATATTGATTATTTGGTGTTAATGTCCCCTAATTCAGAATAAAAACATTTCGCGTCCCTGGGGGTGAAGGGGTAAATTTTGAAAATTTTAATTTTGTAGGGGTAGGGGTTAGACCTCATTTGTTATTTAGAAAGTTGTAGAGCATCATGTAAAATGTGGGTTTAGCAAAAAACCCGGTGAAAAAATCTCATCCCCTGTCCTTTATCGAGTGGGTAAAGTGAAAGGTATGGCTAGCTAATGTAGACAAAAACAGAAAAACTCATTAGAAACTTGTTAGAACTTTATTAATTATTAGAAAACAGTACATTTGAAAATGAATGAGAATGAATGAGTCGTTACCCTGAAAAGCTAATGGTCTTGACCCCACTCGTATGCAAATTTGCTCACACGAGCAGTCGAAGAATGAGTGGCATCTCAGGGAATATCCTTTGTCTTCAGTTGTCAATGCTCCTTGTACAGTAGACAGAACGATCTTCAGTCTTCTATTTTTTCAATTTTTTTTTGTTCTGCTGTGTGTGGAACATAGGTTGCTCGCGTTGCTGTTTTTATTCACAACTTTTACCAGTTTCATCAATTACTGATGTGACCTGTACTTACTCTCTACTGTACAGTATGGCCAATGCGTACACTTCTGAGCACTACACCGAGTTACTAACAGCCGTTTTCTGCCACTGTTCCCTTTTCTTTCAGGCGATAGTGGCTGGTTCTGGTCCAAATTTATTTTAATTCTATTAACTGCAGACTTAGAACTTCCAGCAATATCTGCTTTCTTTCTTTGGGAATGAGTTGTATGCTGAAGAAGAGATTTAATCTCAGATTTTTTTCTTGGAGACAAGTCGCATCCTCGACCCATGCTGCAAGCAAAAATTTTTAAAAGTAATCATTATTTTATTAACATTTTTTTTAAAATTTGCATAAAAGAAAATATATAATACTCACTTTAGAAGCGTATTTATTGTAGAAATAAATAACTAACTTCTTTAAAATCTGCCGAATTCGACACTCACTTTTACGCGTATTTAGCACTCGGTCGCTCTCTCGATATTAAAATATTTCTAGAAAACCAATACATCCCTAAACTGTCGCCATCTACATAAAATTTGAATGGTAGAAACATGGTTAACATAAAAACTAAATTCCTGCAACGGCAAACCACTTAAGACCGCAATTAAGTGCGCTCAAGCTAATTAAGTGTCAAAAAATGTGATTGCCCCTAATAATTTGGCAACCCAGTTTACTTTTTTTTTAGATGGAAATAATTGGTCTCGATAAAGCAATATATTATAAAAAATGCTTTATTCACCTACGTGTTTCAGACATCCACAGGGTGTTAAAGCAGAAATGAAGCACAAATGGAAAAAAGACTGGAAATAGGAGACTCTAAAGAGAATTCGAATCTTCATTCAAAGAGTACACAGATGCGACGTTTCTGCGATTCCCTATGGGAGAAAAGGAAACCGGTCACATGATTGCGATTCATACCTCACCAAGCGACCTCAGGGTCATAATAAAAAATAGCATGGAAGTCTACGGAAAAACACTCGAGTTCGTGGAATCGTATTTCACTTTTAAACTACAATTAAAGGTGGAATTTGATCTTAAATTGTTCCAAAGAAGTGAACTAACGAATATTATTAATTTTGTAAAAGTAAAAGAAATATAAAGAAATAAAAATAAGCGTATAATGAATCGATACTGAACACAAAAGTTTGGATATAAATATTAATTTTATTCCGACTATCCTATAATTTATATACAAAAAAACTACTATTAAATATTTTTACTAATTCCAGTACACTAAAAGAAAATCGTATTTTAAATAATTGTTAGCTAACAACAACTTAATAAGAAATCTTTTATTAATTTATCAAATTAACTCAATTTAAACATATGGCTTTAAAAGTGATGAACTTTAATTTGTTGTATATAACTAATATTAATTTTGATAATTTTAGCTTGAAATTGTAGATAATGTTTTATTTTACACGGACTCACTACAAGGAAGTCAGTGTAATGATAAAATCTGAAATCGTAAATCTGTTAAAATGAAATACGAGGGGAGTTCAATAAGTAATGCAACACATTTTTTTTCTCGGCCAACTTTGGTTGAAAAAACTGGACATTTCTTGTGGAACATTTTCAAACATTCCCGCTTTGTCTCGTAACGTTTCATTGACGTCCGATATGTGACAGCGCTATAGTGAGCTGTTAAAGTGGCGTCTACAATGGAGGTGCGTTCCAAACAACGGGCAGTGATTGAGTTTCTTTTGGCGGAAAACCAGGGCATCTCAGATATTCATAGGCGCTTGCAGAATGTCTACGGTGATCTGGCAGTGGACAAATGCACGGTGAGTCGTTGGGCAAAGCGTGTGTCATCATCGCCGCAAGGTCAAGCAAAACTGTCTGATCTCTCGCGAGCTGGCCGGCCGTGCACAGCTCTGACTCCTGCAATGTCGGAACATGCGAACACTCTCATTCGAGCAGATCGACGGATTTTCTTCATCTGTTTGGCCCAATGAAGAACGCAATGAAGCAGTTATTGATGCAGCACGACGTTGGCTCCGACATCAACCAGTGGAATGGTACCGTGCAGGTATACAGGCCCTCACTTCAAGGTGGCGTAAAGCCGTAGCATTGAATGGAGATTACGTTGAAAAATAGTGTTGTGTAGCTAAAAGATTGGGGAATAACATGGTGTATTTGAATGCTGAATAAAACAACCACCTTTTTCAGAAAAAAATGTGTTGCATTACTTATTGAACTCCCCTCGTAGAATTAAGTTTCATCTCATTTACAGAATGTAATAAAGTTTTCTTTATAATTTTTCGTGCCAGTCTTAAAGCTGCTGGCTTTGTTGTTTCCAAATTGAATAAGTCAATTATGTATTTCCAGGATATTAAAAACCTATCAATTTCAAAGTCTCATTTGCAAAGATTGAATTCCGAGGCTCTTCATTAGGTGAGGAATATCAAATATTGCATAACATTCTCTTCCATTCACTGTAAATTTTGGATGTGGGATTTACTTTTAATTTTTTTCAAGTAGAGATCGATTTGTTGGTCTTCGATCACAAACACAACAAATTACATGAAATCCAATGTTGGCTTGTTCATTTAACCATTCACATAGAAGAGCATAGAGCATACAATAAATCAACATTTGGAAACTTCCCATTACTGGTGTTTCCACACAATATAAAAACTAATGCCCGATTTGCTACTTTTGGTGATCTATCCAGAGAACCTCCATAATTCTCAATTCCATAAACCAAATCCTGATGTTTTTCATATGTCAACATTGCTTTCGAAGACATTTCATCAAAAGTTAAAATGCACAATTTGTCATTTTCATTCACTGAATTTACTTTCTTACTAAGCATACTAAGAGCTGTTACAAAAACGGAAACCGGAGCGGCGTAGGAAAGCGAAACTCGAACTCTTGGAGTGCACGCAAGGCTATCTCCGAGTTTTTCTTTCCTGGCAAAGCAGCTCAATCTACTTGTTCCTTCTTCCAGCATTAATACTCCGTGACCTTCGATAGTAACGATAATGTTCTCGTTGTATCTGTCAGATATACGATTTTTCATTTTTTGTAAATAAACTTAAGAATCACGAAAGGATCAAACACAAAATTATAAGAAATTTTATTTATTTAATTTAAATAACATAGAACAATATTCATTTATCATCTGAATCTTCGAATTAAAAAAAAGAAAACAAATAATAAAAAAAAATTTGAAGAAATGGAACGTGTTACAAAAATAAGTTATTGTGAAATTACTTACTCAAAAATATCTTATTATTTATTCTTAAACAGTACATGCAATTGTTAAGTAACTTTACACTCAATAAAAGTTATTCATTCTTCAATAGTATTTGTAATTATATAAAATTATAATTAAAAGTAAACTGAAAATGCTATTTATTCTCTAAATAGTTTGATAATTTAAAAAAATTATAACTTTTGTGATTATGTAAAAACATTGCAAACAATCAAAAAAATCAACATAGATATACTGTAACAGGGAAAACTTGTTGTAGATTGTAACTTTTACAGTTCAGTTTTGACCTAAAATAATTGCACAAGCCAAATTTTCTGTTTCACTCATTGATGGTTTGCTTACCCGTTTCTTTTGCTCTTCGATTTTTTCTTGGTTGAATAAAACGCCCTCTGGGGTTTTATTTTCTTGTTTGGTGGTTCTAGCATATTTTCTCTATTAGTAAAGGGCTTTCTATTCACAAAACTACTACTATTGTTTGTCTGAATTGCTTCTGCTGTCAGCAATAACTTATATATCGCATCACATTCGTCCGGGGAAGAACAACAACAAATGCCTTCCCTAATTTTGTCTAATAATTTAATTGTCTTTTCTCTAGCATGTTCTAAGCTTAGTGTGCGTTTTTGGTAGCATATTTTAAACTTAGTGACAATTCAGAAATGTGAGCATTCACCAAATCATCGTTACTTTCTGTCTTTTCTCATCAATGACAAGATTTTCTCATTACTATCAGCACTATCACTAATACCAGCATCAAAATAATTTTTATCTGTAGTATCAATGCTTTCTTTTGGTTGTTGCAAATTTCTTTGACAGATCAAGTGGATGTGTTTGCACATATTCCACCTTATGCTATTGTCAAGGCAGGTACATCGATAGTTATGTAAGCATGCCGTCCATGCATCACATATGAGTAGACAGTCATTTGCACAATCCCCAACAATAGGAATCATCATATATAACTCCAGCTACACTGCTAAATGCCACCTGGACTTCTGCGTGGTTCGCACTAGTTTGCAATAGAGATACAATCAAAAGAAAGGCTAAAGGCAGTTTCATGCTTTTTACGTAAGACAGACAGCTTGTATGTCAGCTTTCCCCTGTGCATAGCTATCAAGAAATTTCTTGATATATCTTTGAGATAGCTGATGAGAGAATGAATTGTTTTATCAACACGTTTTACTTTTTTGCCCTCCAGATAAATGTATTTAAGAATTTTGTGTATTCTTTTTAGACTCATATTGCTATTGATCCCTGCCCATTTCCTATAACAATAAGCCCACTGTTTATGTGACTGTCCGTATTCTTTAGCAAAATATTCCCCAGATTGCTTTGTTCCTTCATTTTGGCTTAATGTAGAAATTACTTCTTTTAACAAAACCAAAAATGTCTGCTCATCCAACTCAATTAAAAGTGTACATGTAATTTTATGTACTTCACACAATTCTTTCTCCAATTTTTATGAATATGCCAAGAATCATATTTGCTTGGCAACACTTCCAAAAACATTTACCCAAGCATTGTAATATGATTCTGCGCAGTCACACATGAAAACAATTGGCGAAACACATACTGCATTTTTTATTGCCTCAAATGCCACACTCAGTGCTTTTTCATCACTTCGGTGATAAAATGAAAGCGCATGGAAACACTTCTCGTTTTTCATCTAATATCATAATTGTATGAAGTTCAAAATGATAACTGTTAGTTCCATGGATACCATCTATACAGATCACATCATTGCCAAATTTTCGAAATAAGTCTCTCATTGGTTCATTCATTATAAAAAGCATAAAATCATCAACACGTAAGTATGGCATTTTCGGCTTTACAGTACCCTGTGGTTTGTACATTAAAACAGGATTCGTTTCAGCTTGGGAGTCTAAATATCTAATCCATGCAGCCACACTCGTTGCATCATCCTTATCTAAAACCCCTTTTAAACCATTTATGTTTTATTTTGCTTGAATATTTAGTATGTCCTGTCTAGTTGTTAAATGAATTCTTCCAAAATTATCACCTGAAATGGAATCTCGGATGGAGTCTGATATTGAATGTATTAATCAATTTGTTAGCAATCATTTTTTTTTTCGCTCTCAGTTAACCACAATCTATCAATATCAGCAGAATGGACAATATGTGTCTTCAAAAAAGTAACTTCTATTTTCCCATCCTTGTGAATAACGTTTTTCATGTGTGCAGGACATATACATCCTATTTTCCCATATCCTTTTTATCTTTAACTGCCTTTTCACTTGACCATGACTATGAAAATCACCACTCCTGTGAACTTAAACTTCACGATCCTTTTTTCACTGTCAACAATGGTGTAGGAAACAATGAAAGAAGATTGTGTTGCTTTTTCAGTGCTTGATTTCCAATCCAAAAATTCAATAATTTCTTCCACTAACTGATGTCATATTTATTCTTCAAACTAGCTGTTGCCCGCGACTTCGTCCGCGTTAAAGTCAAAATAGATAAATCGCCTGCAAGTATAGATTTCTTATTTACCGAGATTTCGTGATTAGTCAGTGAGGGGCATTTCCCTTTTATATTAAGACACTGCCCCAAATAATTCGAGATCAGGAAGGAAAAATAAAATTACGACTATATTTTATGGTTGCATAGAATTAATGTGAAGACCAAAAAATTATGAAAAAGTTTCCGTATTGACCTCCCACTCTCTAAGAGTGAAGGCCTATGTGTTCGTTTCAGAAACTCAAATTTTTTTTGCTGAATTCGACTTAAGAACTCATGATTCGAAAAAATATGTTGAAATTTTGAAAAAAAAATTTCCGTCTGTACGTATTTATGTATGTATGTGACCAATTTTGTGCAGCTAACTCCTCTGAAGCTGCAAATAGCAGAACCAAACAAAAATCATACATACTTAGAGGGTGCCCTAAATTGCGCCTTAGCGTATACATGTATTTATGTCAATTGGCTAAGCCTTTTTCGAGATATTAATTTTTTGGCTGCAGCGAACCAATTTCAATAAACTCGACATGTACGTACTCTTCTCATAAAGGCGAAGTTTTTTGTATATGACTTGTTTGGTTGTGATGAGCACTTTTGGACTTATTAACTACACTGCTTTGCAATGAAATTGCTCCACCCACAAGGAGTCCGAATGAGCCAAAATTAGGTATACCACAAGAGATACATCTGAACACACTTTTATTTCGTTATGGAGCCAAGACGTGCACTCGTTTGTACAGGGTGTCCCAACGGAAAGCAGCATCAGTAGGTTGTGGCACCACTTCTAGCGGCGATGCATTGTTCCAGCCGCAGGTGTAGGTGATCATACAGGTGGCGAATGTCATCTTGGGGTACGTCTGCCCAGGCCTGGTGAAGCTGCTGTGTCCGGTCATGGAGATTGTGGGGTAATCAATAAACGACGTCCCATCATGTCCCACACGCGCTCAATTGGCGTAGGTCTGGGGACCTCGCAGGCCATGGCAGGCAGTTGACATCATGCTAACAAGCCATGTTTATGTTTGCCGTGTGCGGTCTGGCGTTATCCTGCTGAAAGACTGCTTCGGTATGGAGTGCAGAGAGGGCAGTAATAAGGGCTCCAGAACACTAGACAGCTTCCAAGCAGTGGGGAAATAGAAAAACTTCCAACAGTCGCTTATGATATTCGAAATGTCGTTAATGATGTTTTTTGGGAGATTCTTTAAGGCGTTGTTATTTACCTTGTTCTCTTTCTGGAACAGAAGATCAGAAGAAAGATCATCCATCGTGAAGATGTTGTATGGTTTGAAGAAACACTTTATTAGTGAAATGTCAAGAACATCACTAGTAGGGAAATGGTCACAGTAGTAGGTGTCCTCCACAGATCCAGCAGTGATGATGTCATCTTTATCTTGTATATACCGGTAGAGAATCATGCCGTTGTAGTTCTGCGTTCTGGGCTTACAGCGATGCCTTGAGTGTTTGGCATTTGGGTCGCCATCCAGGACAACTGAAATGTCACCACTGAAGAGTTCATTGAGCTCGCTAACGTCGAGAGAATGTTTAGGTGAATTGTAGAGCGCCACGAACTTCACTTCACCAAGGGGGCCGATTCCATACCTGCATAACACTTGTAGACTAATTTTTGGTGTTGAATTCCCTTCTTAATGAAGATCACAGCGCCCCCAGAAGAACATCTTTGCAGAGTTTGAAGAGTTTGAATATGCTGAACAATTGACAATCGAACAGTGAAGTGTACATTTCTTCAGATGGGACGAAAGCTGCGCTATCACAAAGCTCATCGAATCAGAAAAAATTCCAAATGAAATACATTGAGGTAGTCAAGAAGCCTAACCAACCCAAGCGGTCTTCCATATTATGCATAAAAGAAAAGAAGATTGACGATTGTCAGAAAGAAAATACAAACGAAATAAAAAATACAATGAGAAAAAAGATTATCACATCTTCCAGTATTCCGGGAAAGAAACGTTGCTGATGTCTTCAAAGTTGATGTCAAGAATGTGCCTCGGTTTTCGATACTTCATATGCCACTTCATATCCATTGAGTTTTTCAGTATGCCAGTAACTAGGTCATTGTCGTGAATCTTCATCTTCTGCACCATAATCAAAAGGAGGTCCTGTATAAACTTTCCGATGTGGACCATGTTTAAATCTGAATGGATGGATTGGTTTTTCACAGTCCTTCTGCTAAGCTGGGCAATGGTCATCAGGGGAACGACTGTAGCTCGCTCCATCTGCTTCTACAGATAGTCGCCCACGCAGGCATGCCATAGAGGAGTATGGTCCGGATAATCGATTTGTACAGAAGTAACTTGTTGTCGATGCGGAGGGTGATGTTGTGACCCAGGAGAGCTATGAAAATGTACTTAGCCCTCTTCGATTTGTTCAGAGCGTAGGTCATGTGACGATTCAAGGCGCACTGCAGTCGAGTGATAACGTGAGCCAGCTTGTGTGCCCATGTCATAATGGCAGTATCATCCGCATAAAAATAGAGATTACAATTATCAGGTTTCAGGAAATCATGTACAAAGTAATTAAATAGCACAGACCCGAGGACAGAACCTTGAGGGACACCGGCCTTTACAACACGGGGTGTGGAAAAATTTTCTCCAACTTTGGCATGATAGGATCTGCCGTCAAAAAAGGATTTCACCATCAAAATCAAATCGGCAGGGAACCCGTCTCTGATCATTTTGTAGACAAGGCCCTCATGCCACACATAGTCAAACGCTTTACTGACATCGAGAAATACCACCCCACAGTAGCTGGATAGGTTCAGTGGGGTGCTCAGGACTTCAACGAGCCTCCATATCTGCATCGGACAAGAGTGGGCAGCACGAAAGCCAAACTGCTCTTCCCGAAAATGGTCATTTGCTAGACAGTGGTCTTGGAATCTGACGAGGATCGTTTTCTCCAACACTTTGGACATCGAGGGTTGCAGGCTAATAGGTCGGTAGCTCGCGGGAATTACAGGACTTTGCCCCTGCTTAGGGATACTTAACACAATAGATTTCTTCCAAGCCATAGGGAAGTAAGAAAATTTCCAGCAGTCGCTAATGATATTGGTGAGAAAGTCAATAAAGTTCTTTGGGAGATTCTTAAGGGCGTTATTGCTCACCTTGTCTTTTCCTGGAGCCTTCTTTCTTTTTCAGTTTACTTATGATGGTGGCAATCTCTCCAGCCTCGATGTTGTTCTTCGTTAAATGCTGCGGGACTTCATCAAAGTTGACAATACCTTCTTCCACACGCTGAGACATGATTTGGCTCTCGGGCTTATCGTTGGTAGGAGTAACAAACTACATTTCCAGTGAATCTGCAATGACTTGGGCCTTGTCCTGATCAGTTTGCACATAGTCACCTTGTGGTGTACGGAGTGGAGGAAGCGTATCATTCTTCCTCTTCTGTAAAGCTCTGACCATACTCCAAATGGAATTGTCTCGAGCCGACGAGCTTTTGAGTTTTTCATTCCATCTATCGTTCCAAAGCTCTTTTATATCCTCTTGGACTCTTCGCACTAGCCTGTTGTACTTGGTTTTGAGCCAAGGTTCACGACAGCGTTGCCATAGTCCACGGGTCCTGTTTTTTTCAGCAATTAGGCGTTGGATTCCAGGAGTGAGTTGGATTCGATGAGAAGGTTTATTCTCTGATGGATACTTACTAGCTTCTATGGCACTGTTAATACATCTGGTGATGTCATCAACAAGTTGATCGATGTCCTCTGTACAGTAAGCAAGGTCGGGATGGCAGCCATAGTCCTTAAGAATATCTTTGTAGAGCTTCCAGTCCTGATGATGTATCAGTTCCTCTCGGCATTGTCAAAGTTCAACATTGTCGACAAAGTTCAAATTTATGTCGACATTGTCAAAGTTCAACGCCACAGGCTTGTAGTCAGAAGAAAGGTCATCAATCGTGAAGATATTGTACGGTTTGAAGAAACCCTTCAAGAGCGAGATGTCCAAAACGTCACTACTAGGAGAGTGGTCGCAGTGGTAGGTGTCCTCCCCAGGTCCGGCAGCGATGATATTATCTCTACCTTGTATGTACCTATAGAGAGTCATGCCATTGTAATTCTGCGTTCTGGAGTTCCAGCTTGGATGCTTGGCATTTAGGTCACCAGCCAGGACGACTGGAGTGTCACCACTGAAGAGTTCATCAAGCTCGCTAATGTCAAGATAATGTTTAGGTGAATTGTAGAGCACCACGAACTTCATTTCTCCACAGGAGACATCATTGATAATGATGGAGGCCGATTCCATACCTGCATAAGACTTGGAGACTAATTCTTGGCGTTGAATTCCCTTCTTAATGATGATCGCAGCGCCCTCAGAAGCACATCTTGCAGCATTTGAAGCCATTCGATCCTTACGGTACACACAATAGCCAGGTAGCTTGAAGTCTTGGCTTGGTTTGAGGTGAGTTTCACATAGAAAAGCAACGTCGATTTCTTGCTTTATCAGAAAATTGTGAAACTCGATATGTTTTCAGGGAATGCTTCTAGCGTTCCATATCACGCACCGAAGTTCACCTTTGTTGATTACATTATAACGTTGTTTAGCCATAATAATATTAGTTGGTCTTAAGGAGCCCACTCAACTGTGGGTAACTTTTGCCTTGATTAGAAACAGATGAAAGATACGTCCTAATTGCTTATACATACCTGGTAGGTCGTTGATGTTGAGGCCTTTATCTTCCGGCGTAGACATAGCAACAGCATAGGATTTGCCTACTGTCACTTTAGAACTAGGCATCCTTTGAACCTGGGGGTATTTTGGACATTTCGTGTAGCTTGAAGTGTGCTGTCCACGACATCTGATGCACTTTGGGGGGTCTTGTCCTTTGATTTTGGGGCAATCTCTTGACTGGTGCCCCTTAGCACATTTATTACAACTTCTGGGGCAGTGTTCTGGAATGATGAACTTCTTTATATAGAGAATCTGCCAGGTTAGACGGATTGGGATTGGTCAAAAGAAAAGGTAGATGATAGAAACAGCAGAAATAGGTTAGAAGGACTGGGATTGGACAGAAGTAATAGGTAGATTAAGTTAGGTTAGGTTAGGCATTGGTTAAAATTGAACAGATTTTTCCTATTGGTCACAAGTGCCATTTTGAAAAAATTTTTCCTATTGGTCCCAAGTGCCATT